>JAEQBH010000861.1:0-446643 GCA_016808115.1 Tetrastigma voinierianum
TATTTAATGTAAAATTATGGAATTTTCACCCAGTTTATGTTTTGTAGAAATTTGAAGAAAATGGCGAGAAAAGCAACAAAAGCGAAAAAGGAAGCAAAGCGACAATCCCGCGACACCGGAAGAACAGTAGCGCAACATAGTATAGAGAGTGTCATACAGTTACTCCAATGTTGTGACATCGCCGCGACATCGGTTGAATTAGATATATCAGAATTATGCAATGTCGTGATATCACCACGGCATAGGCTGTGACATCACTCAAGACTGCAAAACTCAAATTCCATGTTGCGACATCAGAATGGAGGTATTCCCGATATCCCGCGGCGTGGCTAATGCTTCGCGACATCAGTTGAAACAATCAGAATTGTAGATGCAATGTCGCAACATCAGAGTTGATCTACAATACAACATCTTAAATGTTGCGACATCATCGCGACATTGCCACGATATTGGCTGAAGTAGGAAGAACAGAAATTACCAATGTCGCAATATTTCCACGACATCGGCAGCGACATCAGCCAAGGCTTGAACACTGTAAAACTAAACTTTCAATGTTGCTACATTAGATTAGTGATGTCACGACATCAGATCAAAGCAGCAAAGATGGTGAGACCAACTCAATGTAGCGACATTGATGAGTCCAAAAACTCATTAGATTTTTAATCCATTTTTCTGAGCATATTATAAAATAAATGTTGATTTGTATGCAGAAATGTGGATATTTACTGAATTTAATTTTGCGGAAAATACGGCCTTATGCGAAAATCTCGTGAGGGAAACAGAAGAGACCAACACTAAGCGAATTGAAATCATGGCTGAAAATCGAAGTCGCGACAGGAAGCTTAGTTGTCAGTTATTTCCAAGTCACGACATCACTAAAATCAACTTTGAGGAAGAAAGGAAGACCTTAGTTGAAGTCGTGACTTGAAGAATGATGTTGCGACCCGAGGGATGATGAAACAAATGAAAGGGTTACGACAAAGTATGGTCGAGACTAAAGGAAATAGCCCGAAAGAAGGATCTTCATGTCGTGACATCACTCGATGTCGCGGCGCCAATACGGAAGCTATGACTAAGGTCGCGACACCACTGCGAGAATTCGCCTTGAGGATCGTCGATGAAGCCACGAGAGGTCTTTTCCATAAAACAAGGTTGCAACGCTATTTTTTTATTAGAAAGGCTCCATTTCATGTTCGCTACACACCATACGATGTCGCGACATAAGCAGGAGATTTAAGTTGCAACCAAAATAGAGGTTAAAAGGAGAATTATGACACGAAGCGGCCCGAAGTCCTTGCCCGAAGCTGAGATTGCGACCATGTCTGAATCAAGGACGAAGCGATGCTCGCGACCACTCGTTTGATTAGCGACTGAAGAAGAGCTGAGCAGAATAAATCAAGGTCGCAACTACTTTTGAGCAATTGGGACCACATGCGACCAGAAAAGAGTAACATGAGGTCGCGACATCACCTCGGTCGCGACCTGAACTAAAGGTGGGAAGGAGGAAATTGGTTGCAACGAAAGGGCGGGTTTGCAACCGGAAAAGAAGAAATGGGCGACAAAGAGGTCGACATCACCATGAGAGTCGTGACATAAAATGTAAGAAAACCTATGAAGGCGGAAGACCCTTGACACAATCGAGACGAGAAATCAAAGTCTCACAACCTTAAATCATCATATAAAAACGAGAAGGTGAATTACTTAACTAAAAAGCTGTTGTCGCATCGTAAGGCTGGAAGAGAAAGAGACAACGATGTCATGACATGAGCGAGGACGACATCAACCTTCGGAGAAACACTAAGCAAGTAGGTGTGACTAAAAACAATGTCATGACCATTGGTCAAGCGGTTGCAAAGCGAGTTTGCAACAAAACAAAGAAGTCATGCGATCACGAAACTGATCAAAGAGGAATTCCGTAATCGCGACATCAACGAGATCGCGACATGGGCTAATAATTTGTGCTTTTTCTTTAAATTCCACTGGAGCTTTTGGGGATTTGGCCCACTTCTTTTACGGTATAAATAGACGAGTTTAGAATGGTAAAGTTGGCTTAGTCTTGCTACCCGAGAGAAAAGTGGGAACGGAGAGGAACTACGGAGTGTATAGTTTAGAGTAGATTTTTATTTCTTTTCTTTATTTTTAGTTTATTTCTTTTACGGATTTGAATCTACAGGCGTAATAGAGGCAGTAGAGTGGATTTTTATTTATGTTATTTTTCTTAAATTCTTGCTGAAAATTTATGAAATCTAGACAAATTTCTGGAAATTCATTTCTTCTCGGTTTTATTGCAAATTCTGGTGGTTGTGCGTGATCGGGGTACTCGTTTCTAATTTGCAATGCGGTAATAAGAAGCCACTTTCTTCTCTTTGGATTTGATTTACATTTAGTTATAGTCTTTCCTGCACAAATATGGAGAACTAATTTGGGTTTGATTTTACTTATTTGGTGTCGTTTTTGAATTTATAAGTTCCCAATAGTAGTACTGAATACCAGTTGAGGGAATGTATCTTGCTCACGATCGGGATGCCCTCTGCGTGACGAGCGGAGGAGATTCTGAGAAATTTGAGAGCATTCTTTTCTGGGTATGCTCGGCTACCATTGATGAAGCTATTGAGCTCACGAGTTCATTTTTGATAAATCCCCATTCGCTCTAATTGAAGTTGGAGGTGTATTTAACAATATAAATAATCGAGAGTTCACCTTAATCTAAAGGCAAATTCCTAACCGTGTTATTGAGATCTAATCAAGGGAAAGGGATGAACCCATAGATCTGGAGGCTGAGCCATCAATTAAGTGGTAGACACTTTGCGAAAATCTTGAGAAGGAAATGCAAAAGGTCTGCTCTCAACAAGAAATGGGTGTGAAGTATTGAGAAAGAAAAATACCCAGATCTTACTTGAGAGGATTTGGAATCTGAGTAAAATTTGGTTTGATCTTGTCTTGAGAAACAGGGTATCCAACAGTGAATATGGAGAAATCCAATTCCAACAATTAGGAAATCTTAGACAAAACCAGATTCCATACACAGAACAGAGCAATGTACTTTAGTGCTAGAATTATTTGTTTTCTGTTGTAGTATTTCAACGATAGTTCTCGTTTCTCACAGGAAATCGATTCAATCCATTCTTATAGTTACAATTTATTTTTATTCATTACTTTTGTTTTAGCTTAGTTTGATAATATTCATTAGTCTAGGATCTTTAATTTTTGTTGTTTAGATAAAAATTTCACTATGAGTTCTTAGTCCGAATAGTATGATTTAGTAGTTGGGGTAGTTGATGTTGGTCGTTGCCAGTATCTACGTAGGAATGATACACAGGCTTACATTCAGATTTTACTACTTGTATGACACATTGCACTTTAACGATGTCATAGACTTGACCATATTTTTAAATCATGAACATTAAGAAAAAGTTATTTTATCAAAAAAATTTATTCAAAAGTGACATGGATGCAAGGAAAGTGTAAGGCTCTTGTAACTACATTAATTTGAGGTTTTAGTCTATATAGAAAAAGGCAAACAAGTTTTTATGGCGCCGTTCTTTAAGTTGAAAAATTAAATAGATCAATATTCTAACAAGAAATGCTAATTTGGACATTTTATAAAAAAGAAAAACGAAAATAGCTTTCAAGCGGTGGCTACATCAACCAGCGATCTTTAACAAATACATGTTAAAATATTTTGTTTAGTTTGACTAATCCTATTAAATAAATTGTGTTTTGATTTTAGGAAATCGCTAATGCATAGGAAACCGGATTCGACTTGTTTCAGGTTCAGATTGGAAAGAACCTTCCGAAGCTTAGAAAGGAACTAGAAAAGCGAAAGCGCGATATGGCGGATAGAGACATGACTAGGCGGAGGCCGAGGACAACGGCGGATGGCCTCCTATTGCGACACAATGGAGGATTCACGGAGGCCTATTATTCGGGAAGAATATTACGCTGTCGAGACGGCCCTACGTGGATCTGAATAACTTGAACTAAAGCCGGCATTGATAACAATGGTGCGGTAGCATCAGTTCTTGGTCACTTGCAGCCAAGCGAGCACACGGGTAGATTTCTCGAGGATGGCAATCTGAGTGAAGCTGAATGGTGTGAGACGGTGATAAAGTTGCATCTCTTCCCATTTTCTTTGAGAGATACTTAGCCACATGGTATGAATCATTACCATATGGTTCGGTAGAGTACTTGGAAGAGTTGGTAGAAGCATACTTAGGCGGAGTTCTTTCCCCCGTCTCTCACTTCGGAGAGAAGAAGAGAGATAATATTATTCCAACAAGGGAAGATGAGCCTATATGTAGCAGGAGAGATTGAAGGTTGCATGGAATTGATTTAAAATGGATATAGTGTATACGTCTTAAATGATAATTTAAAGGCATTATTTCGATGCTTCATGATGGAGCATTCAAACGAAAGCCAAGAGGCTAGAGATCCGATAGAAGACTCGCCACAATGCAATATGAAAGCTCCATCCGTAGTTTTCAAGGGGTAATAGCAGAGGAAAATGTGGGTCATGGAGCCGAGTAAAATGACGCCTATGGAGGCAAAAGTTAGATGCTATAATGCACAGGATGGGATACAAATGAAAGAAAATGCACACCGCCTATGAAAATAGGAGCAGTGGAAAGAGGGAACTGATGAGAAGAAATATGTACCAAATGTAAGAATATTCTTATGGTAGCCGAGGAGGTTGGCACGTGAATGAGCCAAGAAATTACCATTTCAAGCCAAATCCTAACCTGCCCACACATTATAGTCCAGCACTGAGGAACCATGAGAATTTCTCATATGGTGGAGGGCATTATATGCCCAAGGCATGGATGTAATCCTCATCAGGATATCAAAGAGCTACCAAGGTTCCAAAGAAGAAGATCAAGGGGGTGAAGGCAGAAATGAATATCAGGGTCAAAAGAGGACTCAACCATTTGAAGAACAAACGCTACAGTTTATGGGGGACAACAGGTTATTACACTCCAAGAATAGAACCACCGACTTGAAGCTTTCAAGTCCGATACTCAAGTGCTTCGAAAATACAAGTGCTTCATTAAAAACTCGAGACACAAGTGGTAAATGGACCCGAATATGCCAAATCGTGAGCAAGGGTACATTCCCTTGACACCCAAAAGAATCCAAAAGACTGCATGGCAATTCGCAAGCAATAAAATATGTGAGCAAATGCCAGAAGGAAAGAAAGGAAAGTGAAAGAGAGACTGAGGCAGAACAAGAAGAGACTGGAAAGAAAGGAGAAGAAGAGCAATACGCATTAACATCCTAAAGGAAGTGCGGGGAGCAGTAAAGCATGGGCAGGAGTACTCCACTTATACACTGCAAATACATTTCCACGTAGGCCTTCGTATGGTAAAAAGGGAAGGGGGCTTAGATTCTTAGACATTTTCAAGAAAATAGAAATCAATATCCCATTTGCAGAGGTAATCAACCAAATGCCTATTATGCAAAAATTTCAAGGAGATAATCAACAAGAAAAAGAAGATACCGAGGATTGGAATAGTGAATTTGACCTACCTAAAGTGCAATTATCCGAAGAAAGCTCCCAAACAAAAAATGAAGGACCCCAAGGGGCCACCATTCCCGCCCATGGGAAACATGAATTCAAGAAGGTTTTATGATTCTCGAAAGCCAGTATAACTCGATGCCTCTACTCGCTGTGCAAAGACTTAGTCAGAACTCACCCTAACAACAACTCACATTGCAAATGGCTGGGACAGATCACTGCATCAACTTAAGGTATTCTTGAAGATGTACTTGTCAAGGTAGGGAAAATTCAACTTTCCAAAGGATTCTTTTGTTATCACAAGATGGGATAAGACACCCAAATTCCTTTCACATTGAAGATCTTCTTAGCAACTGGAGTCAGCTTTGATAGATGTACAAAAGGTGAACCGACACTAAGGGTGAAATGAAGCAAATGCATTTGAACATTACGTGGGTTTGGAAAGATCCATGATGCGTAAAGTCATGACTCTAGAAAACAATAGTCTTCTCAATGTCAGAGTCACTCGACCGTATTTTTCAAATGATTCTATCAATGAAATTGAGATGAACTTTTCAGTTTCGAGAGTCTTGATTGTAAATAATGCCTTCTAAATTTGCTTATAAAAGAAATGGGCTTCAGCATAAATGAAAAAGTCAAGATGAAGTATGCAAATAAAAACAAAACATCGAGCAGAAACTAGTGCGTAAAGGTTAACATTGCTGTCTGCCTAAGACTCCAGAAATAAGGAGTTCTAGAACCTTAAAAGAGAAAACTAATCATCATATCACCGCATTGAACAAGTCAAGAACGTAAGGCTGGAAATTCGAAAATACAAGGAAGCTTATCGTCGTCAATCGAGGATCTGTGCGGTATCACCTCCATCCATTTGCATGCACAAAATATTGATGAATGATAATGCAAAACTTCTATTGAGCATCAAAGGAGGTTGAACCTTGTGATGAAAGAAGTTGTTAGAAAAGAAGTTCTGAAATGGTTAAATGCAGGTTTTATATATGCTATATCAAATAGTTCTTGGGTGAGCCCAGTTCATGTGGTTCCTAAGAAAGGTGGATTCACCTGTATCCGTAAACAAAAATGAGTTTGAACTGATTCCTACAAGAACTGTGGACAGATGGAGGGTGTGTATCGACTACGTAAAATTGAATACCGTGAACAAAAAAGGATCATTTTCCCCTACCTTTCATCGATTAGATGTCGGATAGATTGGTAGGACACCCTCACTTTTGTTTTCTCGATGGATACTGGGTATAACCAATTTGCTATCAGACCGAGGATCAGAGAAACCACTTTACATGCCCATTCGTATTTTTGCTTTTGTGCGAATGCCATTTAGTTTGTGTAATGCCTCGAACTTTCCAAAGATGCATGATGCCCATTTTTTCTTGATTTAGCGTATAGTTACGGAGATCTTCATGGATGATTTTTACAAAGCAGCCGGGTCTAGTTTCAACAAAGGCTCGCATACCGGGACAAGACTTCAAAGTGTGCAAGGACAAGAATCTAGCTCAATCGGGAAAAATGTCATTTTATGGTTAAGGTAAGGAATTGTCTTTGGGCAATATGGATTTCGCAGCTAGGGCTGGTGTAGACCAAGCAAAGTTTCAATTATAAGAAATTTGATGCCAATTCACCATACCAAGGAATTTAGAAGTTTTTAAGACATGTCAGACTTACAGAAGATTTATCAGAGATTTTTCAAAATTTCGTACCACTATGTAGATTATTGAAAAGGATACTAAGTTCTATTTCGATGAATCCCCGCCAAAATTCCTTTTCAAGAAATCAAATCTAGATTAGTTTAAGCCCCATCATGGCAAAACATTGGAACAGAATTTGAAATCACGTGTGATGCCGTTGATTTTGCAATGGGAGTCAGATTGGGATACAAAGCCGAAAAGTGTTCAAGGCCATATACTCATGCCAAGAAACCTTTAATTAAGCTCTAAAATTACTCTTACTACGAGTAGCGTAGATGCCGGGTAATAGTATTTGCAAGTGAAAAATTTAAAGCATTTTGGTTCCTATGTTATTAGGCGACTGATCATGCAAAGAATTAAGTATCTAATGGCAAGAAAGAAGTAAACCAAGACTCCATCCTAAGGTAATATATTACAGAATTTGATTTAGAAATAAAAGACAAGAAAGGTTGTGACAATGTGATACCGATCACTGTCAAGAGCAGAGAAACCTACCGCATAAGAAGAAGAAAAGAAATACTATAAAGTTTCCAGATGAGCAGCTTATTCCAATTCTCCGGCCACCTTAATCACCTTGGTATGCCGATATCAGAACTTCTAGTCATTAATTACGCCACCGTAATTCGGGCCTACCGTAGAGAAAAGCTAAGGACTGGCAAACGCACTACATCCGACGACCATTATCGTTTAAAAGAGGGAGCCGATCCGATTATAAGGAGATGTGTACCAGAAGATGAGCAAAGCAAGATTTTACAAGAATGTCACGCATCACCATATGGAGGACATTTTGCAAGTGAGATAAAGCAAACCCACAAAATTCTCCAACAGATTTTACTAGCCTACTATTTTTAAGGACTCCGTTTCAACGGGTGAAGTTACGTGATCAATGCCAAAGAATGGGAAATATCAAAAGGCATGAAATGCCCCCAATGTATCCGTGGTAAACGTTCGATGTATGGGGAATGGATTTTACGTCTTTTCCACTTCATTTGGAAATATATACATACTCTAACTCGTGGATTATGTATCAAATGGTCGAGGCACCGTCATTCCAAAGAATGATGCCAATACAACAAGGGATTTTTACAAAGAAATATTTTTAGCAGATTGGGAGACCTTAACTATAATCGTGATGGAGGAAGCCACTTGGTGAACAAGTAAAAGCCATTGAACTCATGGGTAGATATGGTATCAAAACACACATGAAGCCGCTTATCATCCTCAAACAAACGGGCAAGTCGAAATTCCAAATGTGGAGATAAAGAAAATTCTCGAAAAGACCGGTGAAGCTCCAAAGATAAGAGATCGGGTCTCTCGAAACTTGATGATGCACTCGGGGCATACAGGAGCAGCTTTAAAACTCCCATCGAATGTCCCCATATTGTGCTGGTTTTTAAAACCTCGTCACCTACCTCTCAGCTAGAGAGTAAAGCTACAGGGGCTTAACAAGAAGCTAAATTTTGATTTAAAGCTATGTGGGCCATCAAGAAGCTAAATTTTGATTTCAAAGTTGCTAAAGAAGAGAGGCTACTCCAGTTAAATGAATTGGAAGAGTTGAGGAATGTGAAGCCTGCGATAGTGCCGTAATCTACAAAGATAAAAACAAAAATGGCATGATCAACGAATTTTCGAGGATGGAATTCAAGGCAGAGATCGTGTCCCTGTTATTCAACTCCGTAGATTAAGGACTCTTCAGAAAGCTTTAAATCCAAAATGGAGGGACCATAAGGCGTAGTATCAAGCACACACTGGGGGCGTTGGACATTCTGTAACCAAGAATCAAGAGTAATTCAAAGTTAATGGTCGAGATTAGCACTACCGAGAAAGCAATCGGGAAGAATAACCTCAGTTCCGAATTAGGAAATCAAGTAAAACAACAATGGCGCTGAAAGAAGTCCAAATAAGACTAAAATTGAGCGCTTGCGGAAGGCAATCCACACGTTTGTTTTAAGTTTATCTTCAAGGGTAGTTTATAATTTTCAGGTTTAAATTTCTAATAGCTTTGTGTAATTTGATTCATATTTGATCAAGAGTAAATATTTTTGTTAGTTTTGCAGGACAATGAAAGATGAGCAAAAGGGAGAGCATCTGCAATCAAACTTCAATCTAAGATAAGAAAAACAAAAAGGCAAGATACTCTTCGATTTTATTTAAATTTTATCTCTCGATATGGCATGATTGGAAAGTTCGGGGAATTTTATTTTGTTCGTGCTTGAATTTAGGAATATGATGATAGTAGATGAGTCGTCGAATTTTTTCATGATGAAGATGAATTGAGTTGTAGTTGCCTTGATCGAATTGAATAAATTGGAAATTGTCGAATTAGCATGAGGTTTGCCGCAACATTAATCCAAAAGGTAAACCAAGAATGCCGGGATGTGGAAACAATAAAGTGGAAAAGAAAGTCAAAATAGCGAACCAAGGTCACGACTAAATGTAAGGGAAGTTGAAAATCTTATGTTGCAACATCAAATTCCCTGTCGTGGAGTCACATTTGTGTCGCAAATAAAATCTTGAAGTCATACCGTAATAGTCCAAAACTCAATAAAAGCAAGCTTTTAAACCTCTCATTTTAGGCGTCCCAACATTAAAAATAAAATTCATTGAAAATCATCAATTAAAAGGCTTAAAAATATGATAACGTGAAATAAATTGAGCCAACAATCCACTCCAATTTCAAGGTCAGTTCCAATTCATCTTAAACCTTTTCAATTTCGTGATCACTCATTCGAATCTCTCGAAAGAAGTTATTAATGCAAATGTAAATCAATGTCTGATTAAACGAATTTGTTTTGGTCTACTCGCCAAAGAGAATAATTCGAGGGAATTTAATAACACCAAGAAAAAACGATCAATATTCTCCACCAAATTCCCAAAACCTCTGTGGGAAATAGCAAAGAAGCATGAATTCGAGAGACCTCATTCAATTCATTCATCGAAAATATCAAGAAAGAATAAATAACCTGGTAATTCCCAAGAGACGCAAAATCACTATAAAAGGATGGGAGAACAAAGGAAAAATAAACAAAAAGAATGAGAGAAAAGAAGAGTTCCTAGGCTGCAAACACAGAGATTATGGAATGAATGGAGTCGGAAAACAAACCAATTCCATTCATTATTCCATAAAACACTGTGTAATCAAGAGAGTGGTTGATGGGAAGGGAATTGGAAGAAGGGTTAATTAGAAACCATCATCCGTAGAAGCTCCAAAGAAAATAGGAGGGGCGCAAAGTTACCGTGACAACTTTTCATATTAATCACTCTCGAGCAAGCTCATGTCCGTGAACCAAATGAAGCTGTGGTTAAACCTTTCTGAGGGAAGATATGGAGTTTTAGATCAAGAAATAAAGAGTTTTTCTCTAATTTAGCTTATAAGTCTTAATCATAGGAAAGCATATCGTATTAACATCGAAATGTTTTTGATATTCAATAAAATTCTTTGCTGAATCTGCCAAATTAATTGTTTTGAAGTTCACGAATCGATATATTAAATTTCTTGTGTTTGTGTCATTTTCGTTTAGCGTGAAAAGAATAAATACCTTGTATGTGCAAGGATCAAATAAACACCATGTTCTTTCCCAAGAACAAAATCGGGTGAGGAAAAAATAAGGCTTAAATTAGTAAACCGGAAATTGGGAGCTGCACCGTATCGCTTAAATTCGTATATTTGCAAAAAAATTGGAAAATGGTTATCGCTAATGGAACAAAGTACTTCACTGAAATAAATGTAAGCAGACAAGAAATAAGTGCAAGTCTTGAAGAAATAATACACTCGGGTCAACAAAACCATGAAAATTTGAGAGTAAATCAGAAACATCTTCTCGTGAAATTCGTGATTAAGAGTCCATAAATCTGAACTTGTTAGATTATTGATTGAGGCGAAATCTTAGTGAAAATGTGTACCTAACAAGAAGTGATAGAGCCATCCTCGCAAATTTCTTGAGCTTTCTAAGACTACTCCTCAATATATGCTAAAGCATATTCTCTAGTTCCCACTCAGCCAAATAAGCCTTATTTTCAATAAACAAGAATCGAAAACCTAAATTCCCTTCTCCCTTGCAATAATCCCAAAGAAAGAGCCCAAATTATTCGCCTAGCTCTCGAAAAGTCCACTATAAAGGCAGTTAAAACAAGTTTGGGAAAAATATTTCCAAATGTTACGACGTATGAGGAGAAGAAGTAAAGAAGTAGAAATTAAGGAAGGGTGGAATAAGTTTTGTCTCAGGGCCTATTTCCTTGAACAATTAAGCTCGTAGGGGTGTTTTAACACCTAGTACCCTAATACCAACTGGTATGGGAGTTGCTAGCCCAAAGTTCTTTAAGAGTAATAGAAAGCCTAAGAAGACAAAATATTGCACTATTCCCAACCTTAGAAAAAAAACAGAAGTAAAAGAGTTCAAGAACAAAGGAACTGGCCTGAACAAAGTGTATATGGAAATTAAAATTCCATAAAAAGAATTCAAAAAGATGAATCAGGGCTAAGATTGTGGAGAGAATCAACAAGTACAAAGAAGAAAAAGGTGAAAGTCAAGGCAAACGCTACGAGAAAATGTGGAAACCGGGTGATTTTAACTTAAATTTTCCCATTATCTACCCAATTACCTAAGCCCAACATTACAAGCCTAAAAGACCTGATTGATTCAAGGTTGAATTTACCTACATTAGCGGGAGATCAATATGAAAACAAGCTCATGGGACTTTGACAAATAGTCTAAGAAACTCTCGAAGATTAACTAAATTCAAATATGAAGATGAAAAGGATCAAGACCCGCACACACACAATGTAACAAGACTTGTCGAGTAAACTGCTTAAATACATTATTTAACCAAGAAATTTTGTGATAGAAGTGTACCCATTTCTTATTCTTGAATCGAAACCGAAATTTAAAAATGATGTCGTATCTCTTATTTCAAGATTGGGGCGTGGAATGAGAAAGACCGTGGTATGAATCGAAATATGTCCTTAAAATTTTAGTCTTATTTGCTCGAGGACAAACAATTTTTTCTTTTCTTTTCATCAGACAAGCAAAATTTTAAGTTTGGGGGAATTTGATGAGTCCAAAAACTCATTAGATTTTTAATCCATTTTTCTGAGCATATTATAAAATAAATGTTGGATTCAGATGCATAAATGTTGATATTTTACTCAAATTTAATTTTGCAGAAAATATGCCAGCTTGCCAAAATCTCCACAGTAAAACAAGAAGAGACCATCTTGCAGAGAATTGAAGTCGAATCGGTAACCCAGAGAGTCGCGACAAGAAGCTTAGTTTGTTTCATCATTTCCAAGTCACGACATCACCAAAATCAACTTTGAGGAAGAAAGGGAAGACTCCTAATAAGTCAGGTCGTGATCAAGAATGATGTTGCGACCGTGATGATCAAGGCAACAAATGAAAGAGGTCGTATAAAGGAAAAATGTGGTCGAGACTAAAGGAAATAAGCAAAAGAAGGATCTTCATGTCGCGACATCACTCTGATGTCGCGACGCCAATAGAATATGACTGAGGTCGCGACACCACTCTGAGGTCACGACAAGGATCCGTCAATGAAGCCATAAGAGAGGTCTTTTCCATAAAAAAGGGTTGCAACTATTTTTTAAATGAAAGCCTCCATTTCATGTCGCTACACCACTCTGATGTCGCGACATAAAAACAGGAAGATTTAAGTTGCAATCAAAAATAGAGGTTAAAAGGAGGTCGCAACCTGAAGCCAAACCAAGTCCCGCCAAGAACTAAAGTTGCACCATGTACAACCATGATCAGGAAACGATGTCGCGACCACTGCCAGTCGCGACCGAAGAAGAGCTGCCGCTGGAGCATAATAAATCAAGGTCGCAACTACTTTTGAGCAATTGGACCACATGCAGCCAGAAAAAGAGTAACATGAGGTCGCGACATCACCTCGAGGTCGCCAATTCGAACTAAAGGTGGAAGGAAGAAATCGTCGCAACATAGAACCGAGGCTGCAACCATAAGAAAGAAATGGGCAACAAAAGAGGTCGTGACATCACCATGAGGTCACGACATAAAATCAAAACCTGTGAAGGCAAAAGACCACCAACACAATCCCGACCAAGAAATCAAAGTCACAACCTGAAATCATCATACAAACAAAGGTATTCTGAACCTAAAACCGTCGCGGAAATAAGTCGGAAGAAGAGAAAGACAAACGGCGTCACGCATACGAAACCGAGGTCGCGACACCAACACCGAGAAACATCGGCAAGTAAGGTCACGCGTAATTAAACAATGTCAAAAATTCATCGGGTCAAAGCAAAGCCAGCAGTGAAAACCGGCTGCAATGTAAACAAAGAGGCCGCGAATCACCACGCAGCAATCAAGAAATCCATGTCACGCATATCAACTCGAGGTCGCTGGCGACAAAAGACATGAGTCGGGCTTTTCTTTCGGGAATTCCACCGAGCGGGATTCGCCCACTTCCTTTACGTATAAATAGACAGCTTTAGAATATTAAAGTTAGCTTCCCGCCTCATCACTCACCCGTAAAAGGGAAACTGAGAGAACTTCAAAGGTATACGAGAAGTTTTTTATTTCTTTTTCTTTATTTTTAGATTATTTTTCCTGGATTTGAATCAAGCGAACTCGTGCAAAGACGAGTAGAAATGGATGCTCTATTTTTTTTTAGAATTACCGTCTGAAAATTTATGAAATCTAGACAAATTTCTGGAATTCATTTCTTCTCAGCTTATTGTACTACATAAAGTGGTTTGTGGCGTGATTGGTACTCCATTTCCTAATTCGCACGCACAAGAGCAGCCTGGCCGGATTTGATTTACATTTAGTTACGCCTTCCCGCACAAATAATGGAGAACTAATTGGCTCGATTTACTTATTCGTGTCGCTTTTAATTGATATTCCCCAATAGTAGTACCGGGAATACCAACAGGGAATGTATCTTGCTCGATATCCGTGATGCCCTCTACGTGACAATGCAGACTCCGGTGATTCCCGAGCTTCGGAGCATTTTCTCCTGGTATGCCTCTGGGCCACCATTGATGAACCGGCTGAGCTCGAGTTCATTTTGATAAATCCCCCATTCGCTCCTAATTGAAGTTGGAGGGGTGTATTTAACAATATAAATAATCAGAGAGTTCACCTTAATCTAAAGGCAAATTCCTAACCCCGTGTTAGCTGAGATCTAATCAAGGGAAAGGGACGAACCCATAGATCTGGAGGCTGAGCCATCAATTAAGTGGTAGACACTTTGCGAAAATCTTGATAAGGAAATGCAAAGGTCTCATTAACAAGAAATGGGTGTGAAGTATTAAGAAAGAAAAATACTCCATCTTGTAAGAGGATTGAATACAGTAGTCGGTTCGATCTCAGATTCGAGATGCTAAGGGTATCCAACCAGCTGAATATGGAGAAATCCAATTCCAACAATTAGGAAATCTTTGACAAACCGCATTCCATACAGAGGAATGTGAGCAAAGCGTAAATTTTTTAGTACTGGAATTGACTGCTTCATTGTATTTCACCGATAGTTTTCGCTTTCTCACAGAAACCGATTCAATCCATTTCATAAGCATAATGGTTTTTATTCATTTACTTTTGTTTTAGCTTAGTTTGGACAATATTCATTAGTCTAGATCTTTAATTTTGTTGTTTAGATAAAAACTCTCACTATGAGTTCTTAGTCCAAATAGTATGGAATTTTAGTAGTCAGGGGTAGTTGATCTTTAATTCGCTGCCACCTCTGGGAATGATACCTGACTAACATTCAGATTTTACTACTCTTGTATGACTTCAGGCACTTCAGTATCATGATCAATTCTTATTTTTTAAATCATGAACATTAAGAAAAAGTTATTTTATCAAACAAATTTATTCAAAGTGACATGGATGCTGCAGAAGTGTGCTCGTAACTCGTTATCGAGGGGTTTTACCATATAGAAAGACAAACAGACATCACCACAACAATGTGTCGACATCATCCATGAAATTTATAGAGGGTCTTAGAACATCAAGTGTTTAATGTCTCAACATCATAGTTCCAATGTCGCGACATCAACTGAAATGCTTAGAAGGGAAGATGCAATGTCGCGACATCAGATCAAAGTAGTCAAGGTGAAACTTAACGGATCAATGTCGCGACATCAACTCGTCGTCATGATTATCGCCTAAACATCTTAACTCCAGATATCCAATGTCACGACATCAGCACGACATCAAAATTTAATCACAACGAGCCAATGTCACGACACCAGAGTTAACCTAAGACATAGAAGTTTCGATGTCACGACATCAATACTAAGGCAGGATTTTTCTTGGGCTTTTCAAATGCTGTAATTGTCTCTTTGTTTTTAGGGCCCAAGACCTGACCCTATAAATGGAAACTCATAGGGAGTAGTGCGTAGCTTCCAACCACTTTTCATCAAGTTTTTTTGCTTTTTGGAAGAGCTGAAGTCTCATTGTATATAATTTTCTTTTTATTTTCTTTACATTTTAGTTTTGTTTGATTCGAACCGGGATTCTCGAAGCTGATGAATGGAAACTGCTTCAACTATGTCTAGACTTCAATGGAATTCGAGAATTTTTCTGGAATTCATGTTTTTTCTCGCTTTGATTACACCAATGAATCTTACTTGATCAACTAGTCATTGTCATTTGTGATCCAAATTTGAAAGGCTAAGCTCTCTCTAGGAAGAATATGTTGTTGGGATTATTGTTTGGAATATTTTAATATTGTTTTAGGTATGAAAACTGGAGTGATTTAACTGTTACCACTCTTACATTGAACTCTTATGAATATCAGTGTTTGGTACCCAAAAAGAGTTGTATCATTGCTCTGATTTCTAGGAATCCCTATGAGTGACACAAATATAGAAAACCTGAGAGCAAAGAGCAGTCACTTGAGGGTAAATTACACTGATGTTATTTGAACTAATGCATTCTTTGGATCACTTTGATATATCACCGGTGAAGTTTTAACCTTTGACTTCAAGGTTCCCTCCTGGGTGATAGTAGGAGTGTGTTCCCTAGGAATATGATCCACCTACTGATCTAGCAGTTTACTTCATAGAGGTTTCACCCCAATTGAGAAGAACAATTTCAATCTCGTGTTACCAGGATTCCAAGGCGGGAAAGAGGGAATTCTTGTTCCAATTGGATGGCTGAGGTACCAATTAATTCGAGAGAGGTCTCAGATACCTCGTTTACGGCAAGAAATTTCCAATCCTAAGAGATGGTTGTGAAGTACTGAGAAGGAAAAACGATAAGATATTAAGGAGAATCAAGTCCTACAAGTAGCTTTTCAAACCCACTAACTAGAGATAGAAATGTGGTAAGCTGGAGAGTAAAATGTGTGGTGTGAGGAGAAATCCCAATGCTACACTACCTTGCTCTTGGACAATTCCAATGTTCATGTCCCATACTTTATATTTTATTTATAAACTTGCAAAGTGATGGTCATAACATTGATTTCATTCCCAGTGTTATTTCAGTCCAATAACTTTCTAATTCATGTATTTTTAGAATTTGTTTATCTTTTTATTCAATTTATTTTAAAAAGATAATCATCTACAAAAAAAAATTAGAGGTCTGTCACACCACATCTTGAAAAGTGAGAATAGTTAATCTTAGATTCTTCAAAATCAACTCGTGAATGATATCTGACTTAAAAGATCCACTTTATTACTAGGATGACTGTGGCACTTGAAGTGATTTAGAACAAAACTAATTTTAATTGAAAATTGTTACTTATACAAAGAGTAAAAGATTTTATATATCAGTCTCAACAAGTTTTTGGCATAATCTGATCAATAATCTTTCGTGGCAAAGCGTTAAAATCAATCTTTTTAAAGGCCGCTTCCAATCAGTCAATCAAGTTTTCGTGCCGCTTCCAAGGATTGAAATGAAGTAAAGTTTAAAGATCAATATTCTTGCCAAAAAGAAAATTGCTAGTTTTGACATTTTTCTTCACTTTTATAAAAAAATTTCAAAAAATAGTTTTAACTACAATAGCTGATTTAGCTACTAATCTTTTATGAAAGCACATCATAATATATTTTTGTTGTCTATTGATCTCACTTGATCTCAATGTACTTCCATTTCAAGAATTTATTACATGCGCAGTTAATTTAAGCAGAACTCGCGCTACTGGGATACCCGAAAAAAATTGAAAGTGAGAGTTACCGGGGCGCAGAGGCCATGATAGATCGAGAAGGAACTTATCAACATGTACCCGTAGAGCCAACAGTAGAAAGGCCTCAAAGACAGAGGACCATGGAAGATTTTTGGAGGCTTGTCATTAGAAATGACTACTCAGTTGTAAAGCAACCACCCATTCAGGCAAATAACTTTAAGTTGAAGCCTGCTCTGATCACCATGGTGCAGTAGCATCAATTTATAGGGCACCCTAGTGAGAATCCCAATGAGCACCTAGGAAGATTTATGAGAATGACAAACAATGTCAAACTGAATGGGGTTAATCCAAATATTATCAAGCTGCAGTTATTCCCTTCTCATCGAGATGCAAAGTTCCAATCGGGTTTGGAGTCAATGTTGTATGGATCATTTGACAACTGGGAGGAGTTGGTTGAAGCTTTTATGGAAAGGTTTTTCCCACCAGCCCTCACCTTAGAGAAGAAGATAGATTATAACCTTCAAACAAAGTGAGAAGCAAGAAAGCCTCTAAGTAAATGTTCCTTGGGAGAGGTACAAGAAACTGCTGAAGAGATGTCCAATGCATAGGATTGATCAAATCACCCAAATGGACATTTTTCATCATGCAATGAATTACTCTTCAAAGGAAATCATAGATACAGCCTGCTGTGGAGCATTCAAGAGAAATAGTGCTGAAGAGGCTAACCATCTTATTGAAGATTTGGCCAAAAGCAACTATAGAGCTCCGCTTGAGACTCGTGAGCAACAAAAGACGAAAAACGAGAGGTATGCTGTAGTTGGAACATAATGACTGCAATTGAAGCAAAGTTGGATGTGCTGATGAGTAAGTTGAACACTCAAGAAAGGAGAAGCCATTTAACAAATATAGTGGGAATAGAAGAAGGAGGTGAGCAGAAATGCATGATTGATGAGGGATTTTCTCATGAGGGTCTCTATCAGGTAGAGGAGGCTCAATTTGTGAGTGGCAACAGAAGCTATAATTTCAAGCCTAACAACAACCTTCCAACCCATTACACTTTTGCATTGAGAAACCATGAAATTTTTTCCTGTGGAAGTAGAGTACAACATGGTCCAAGACTAGTGCAAAATTTTCATCAATATGCTCCACAAGGTTTCCAAGGGCAGTACTAGCAAAGCAGCCAAAGAGTTGAGAACCATGGCCAAAGTAGGTCCTAGTCTTTTGAGGATCGGATGTTGAGCTTCATGGAAGAGAACAAAAGACTTTTGAACATTCATGAACAAAAGTTTGTTCAGCTAGCATCATTCTAGGCAAACACAAATGTGTTTTAGGCCAATACCAATGCATCTCTATAGAATCTAGAGACTCATGTGGGGCAGTTGGCCCTATCAATGCAAAATCAGTCTAAGGATTTCTTCCCAAGTGACATAAATAAGAATCCAAAAGATTGTATGAAAGTTACTCTTAGAAGTGGTAAAGAACTCCAGAAAATAAGAGGAGAAGAGAATGAAATGACTGAGAAGGAAGATAAAATAGAAGCTGGAAAAGAAAGTGAACAGAACAATTCAGAATTGACTGAAGAAAGAAGGAAATCTATGGTGCAACAGGAGTATCTAGTCGAGGAAGGAAAACTACAAAAGAAAGAGGAGGTGAGAATCTATGTGCCTCTTATTTCATTCCCTCAAAGGCTGTAGAAATCAAAGATGGATGATTAATTCTCTAAATTCTTGAAAATGTTCAAGAAGATAGAGGTGAATATTTCTCTTTTACCGAGGTATCAAGCTCAAATGCCTCATTATGCTGCCTCATGAAAGATATTCTGAGC
The DNA here is from genome assembly GCA_016808115.1 of Tetrastigma voinierianum. Taxonomy (NCBI): domain Eukaryota; kingdom Viridiplantae; phylum Streptophyta; class Magnoliopsida; order Vitales; family Vitaceae; genus Tetrastigma; species Tetrastigma voinierianum. Next base: position 19,145 of record JAEQBH010000861.1, read on the forward strand.
AAGAAGAGGAAGCTTCGATGAAGAAGGAGTGGTGAGCCCATCAGCACACTTCATGCGTCGTTATCCAAGAATTGCCAATGAAAATGTAGGATCCGGTATTTACCCATTCCCTACACCATAGGGAATTATGAATTTGGAAGAACATTGTGTGACTTTGGAGCAAGTATCAACCTGATGCCACTATCTGTTATGAAGAGGCTAAGTTTGGGGGAGCTTACTCTTACAACTATGACACTTCAAATGGCAGATAGAACTATGGCTTAGCCAGAGGAAATCCTTGAAGATGTACTGATCAAGTTAGGAAAGTTTATTTTCCTTATGGATTTTATGGTGATTGATATGGAAGAAGATAAACAAATGCCATTATTACTGGGAAGGCCCTTCCTTGCCACAGGAGTAGTCTTGATAGATGTAAAGAAAAGAGAGCTCACTCTTAGAGTAGGAGATGAAAAAGTACACTTCAATCTTAATCAGAGCTTGAAACAACCTGGTTTTGACAATGCTGATTGTAAGAATGTAGAACAAGTAGTTCTATCGGGCCCCGAACTGGATGGCGATTGTAAAATTTATGAATTTAATGAATGAGAATGATGAATTTCCAGTATATCGAGGCTCTTGATGTTGAATATCTGAATCTACCTTGAAATTAAAGAAACAAAGATTTAGTCTAAAAGAAGCCGTGCGTAAAAGTCAAGCAAGAGGAAAGTTAAGGGACAAGAAGTGGAAAAAAAGTTCTGAAGGGTTAATTCTTAAGGAATTACCCATACATCCGAACTATGCCTTCTTAGGAGCTGAAAGAGCACAACCTGCAATCATATCAGCTGACTTGACAATAGAAAAAGAGTAGAAACTAATTGGAATTCTCAGAAAATATAAAGAAGCCATAGCTTAGTCAGTAGAAGACTTGCAAGGCATCCTTCAATTTGCATGCATAAAATCCTCCTGGAGGTGAATGCAAAAACATGAATTGAACATCAAAGAAGAATAAACCCAGTGATGAAAGAAGTTGTTAGAAAAAAGGTATTGAAATGGATGAATTTAGGATTCATCTATGCAATCTCAAATAGCCCTTAGGTGAGCCCAGTTCATGTGGTTCCCAAAAAGGGTGGATTCACAGTCATCAGAAATGAGAAAAATGAACTGATTCCAACAAGAACTATAACAAGAAATAGGGTGTGCATTGATTATAGAAAATTGAACACAACAACCAAAAATGATCACTATCCTTTGCCCTTTATAGATCAAATGCTAGACAGTCGGGGCCGACACCCTTATTTCTCGTTTTCTCACATGGATATTCCGGGTTATAATCAAATTGCCATTACCCTTGAGGACCAGGAGAAGACTACTTTTACATGTACTTCTGGCACCTTTGCTTTTAGAAGGATGCCATTTGGATTATATAATGCTCCGCCACCTTCCAAAGGTGTATGATATCCATGTTCTCAATTTGGTGGAAGATGGAAATTTTTATGGATGACTTCGCATATGGATCCGCTTGAGCATTGCTCTAAAAATTTAGAGATCAGACCATGTATGCTAAGACAAGAATTTAGCTCTAAATTGGGAAAATGTCATCATGGTACGTAAGGAATTGTCTCTTTGATATAAAAATTTCAAGTAGTCATTAAGTCACCAAGCTAAGGTTTCGTGGATCAAAACTCGATGCCACCTTACTTCAGTCAAGGGGATTAAAAGTTTTTTGGGACATGCTGGATTTTACAGAAGATTTATCAAAGACTTCTCAAAAATTTCTAGACCATTATGTACACTACTAGAGAAGGATGCCAAATTTGAATTTAATGACTCTTACTTGTCTGCATTTAAAGAAATAAAATCCAGGTTGGTTATAGCTCCCATCATGGCAACACCAAATTGAAACAAAGAGTTTGAATCATGTGTGATGTCAATGACTATGCAATGGGAGTAGTTTTGGGACAAAGAACAAAGAAAATTTTCAGAGCAATATACTATGCTAGCAAAACCTTCAATGAGGCATAAGAGAACTACTCAACTACAGAAAAGAAGATGCTAGTAATGGTGTTTGCTTGTGAAAAATTTAGATCATATATATTGGGGTCTCATATCATCAAACACACTAATCATGCAGAAATTAAGTATCTAATGGCAAAGAAAGAAGCTAAACCAAGACTAGTCAGGTGGGTACTACTGCTATAAGAATTTGATTTAAGGACAAGAAGAGGAGTGACAATGTGATAGATGATCACTTGTCAAGAAATGAAAAGCTTACTATAGAGGAAAGAGTGACAGAAATTGAAGAAAATTTCCCTGATGAGCTATTTTTTCAAGTATTAGTCCAATTACCCTGGTATGTGTTGATGACTGAACTGTATTTCAACATATAGACCAAAAGCTTGTTTATGCCAAAATATATCAAGAAATTGATACTACCACTAAGAATTGAACCAGTCCTCGGCAACGGCACCAAAAACTTGTTGATGACTGAACTTGATTAAAATATGTGTTTGTCCTTTTTGTAAAATGGATTCATTAAAAATTGAGTTTGGTCTAAATCACTGCAAGTGCATAGTCATGGGCAATAAAAGTGGATTTTTAAGTCTAGATATCGCTCCCACGAGGATTGATGATAAATCAGTGATTAATCACCCTAACTACTCAAGATCCTACTAGTTTGAACTCCAATGTTAAATGATGAGAGAAATAATAAAGAAATACTAAAATAATTTCACTAAGATACATAAAGAATTTAATAAAAGTGGATTTGAGAGTTCACCGAGTGCGACAACATCGGGAAATAGACCAATGAATAATTGTCAATTCGTGATCATTTTTGAAATATGTTTAAGCCATTAGTTGGAAAACTGAAGTTGTCAAAGATGCATTGTGGTATAGTTTAGATTTCTCCTTAACTATACATTTCACTAATTGTATCCATGTTCTTTCTTGACTCATGGGCTCCAATTAGTTACTTATAAGATATAATCTCTTCTAAGATCCGGTATTTTCCTTTCGCATTTCACACCCAATCTTAGAACCGCAAATTCTCGCCCCCATAGACGTGACATCGCAAGCCTTTTCCACTTAACTCCACCTCATCCTTCAATGCTGATGAAATTCTCCATCTCCTTGATTAGATCTATGCTAACATGGGATTAGAATCATTTCATTAGAAAGAGGAGAAACCTCTTAGCGATTAAACTGATACTCTATCCAACTATTCGCACACAAAGAGTAAGTTAGTGATCTATCTGAGTAATCTTTCAGAGTTCATTAGTTCCAAAGTATTAGTCTACAATACCCACAAGGAACTGCTTCGTACCATCAGGATTCTCCATCTCTGTGTCATGCAAAGGGTCTCTTGGAAATCAAAGCAAGATACAACCCTTTGTTTTTGGGTACATGGTATTAGTACTTGGAACAGTTAACTTCAAGATTAATACCAATCAAATAAATTCAAGATTTCAAACTATGGCGTTCTTCCACTTTGTGCAGAAAAATAATAATCACCATCGACCCATTTCCAGAGGGAGCTCAATTTTTCAAAACTGGTTCATACATATCAGTGACTAATTGATCAGGAAAATTCACTGAAATTGTAAACGAACTGAAATAAATGAACTCCATAAATTTTCCAAAATCCATTTAAAGCATAACAGTAATGAGAGAGAAAATTTTACAATAGATTCCAGCTCGAAGCTGCACATCAGTTCATTACTCAACTCCATAAAATAAACAAAAAACTAACTAAAAACTATGCTAAAACAAAATCTACTAAAAAGGAAATAAAAATATATATATATATACAAAGAGTCTCCAACTACCCAAAAGTTCCTCGATTTTCATGAGCAACCTCATAAGGCCCCCAGTGCGCTCTATTTATGATTCTTCCAAATGATGGGTCATACCAAAACCGCGGATCCCCAAAAATTCCGCCCAATTGGCTACCTGGCCGCAAATGTGAAGTTTTAGTCTTGTCCCTTAGCTTCTCGTCAGAATCCTACAGCCGCCATGGCTGTGTTTTCGAGTCTTTTTCAGATTCACACGATAGACTTTGATAATGTCGTGACATAGTTTTTATGTTGTAGTCTTGTTCTTGTCGCGACAGGAGTGTCTTGTGTTGAGACATAAAATTTGTTGCAACCAGCTTCTCATACTTTTCTGGTTCTGAAAACTGTCACGACATAAATTTCTTTGTCACGACAAACATTTTTACCTTCAGCTTTTCTACTTTGTCGTGACAGAGTTTTCTATGTCGCGACATTCTTTCAATGGTTACTTAACAACTCTATCGCGACAGAGTTTCCTTTTGTCGCGATAGAATTTCTTCTCTGATCCTTGTAGTCGTTAGTCCGGCTTGCTGCAAATATAAAATCTATGTTGCAACAAACTTGTCCCGCTTATCTCGGCTCTTCTTCATTTTCTATCGCGACATAATTTTCTTTGTCTGATAGTATAACTCTACAAATTTTATCATTACGACATAAAACTTTTTTGCTAGTAATGTAGATTCCGCCGTCATTATTCATTGGCAAGAATATAAAACTTCTTTATCGCAACATTCTTCAGATTTATTTCAACTTCTTATCGCGATAAAGATTTCTTTTCAGAGCGATGTGAGTTCAATTCTAACCTCATATTTTGTTTGTCATGATGTAGGTAAACTTCTTTGTCGCAACAAAGTCTTGTCAGCTCTTTATTGTGAACTTCAATTTTATGTCGCGGACATAGTTTTCTGTCACGACATAAACTTCCTCGAGCTGGTCCTAGCAACAAAACTTTGTTGCAACATAAAAACACTTGTTGCAACCGACTTCAGGTTATAACCTCGCTATACTGTCAATAAACAGAAGCCATCTTTGTCTCGACAAAGCACCTATACTGCGCTTATGTCATAAACAGAGTGTGGTGGATTGCCTGAGGTTCCACCGCTTATCTTATCAATGTCGCGACATAGTCAAGAGTGTCATGACAATTCTCTTCACACACCTTCGTGGAAGAAGTCATGACAAAAAAATTATTTGCCGTGACAAAGTTCTATTTCTTCCTTGAGTTTAGCCTAGACTTTGTTGCGACATAAAGCTGCTGGTTGCAACATAGCTCTGTTGGTTCCCTTGAGATTCTACCGCGACATTCAGAAACTATGTCGCGACAGAGTTCTGCCTTGGCCATTTTTTTCTTCTTTTCCTGTTGGAATTATCTCTTTTTCAATAAAAACCCACAAAACACAAAGTTGGTGAATATTCCATAATTTAGCATTAAAATATATCTTAATTGCTAAAAATATGCCAAAACAATTGATTAAAAATAAATGAGTTTAAGACTCATCAATATGCCGATATTGTTAATTACTTAGCTTGTGGGATAATGCCACCTGCACTTCACTAACAAGAGAAAAAGAAAGCTAAGAACCGATACCATAGTGTATATATGGATGCATCCATCGTTGTTTAGAAGAGGGGCGATCGTAGATCATAAAAGATGTGTTTCAAGATGAGTAAGGTGGAATTATCGATATGTCACATCACCATACGGAGGGCACTCAGGAAATGTAATAACCTTAGTACCCTAATCAAGTTTTTATCGCCTACTCTATTTAGAGACTGTTCTGAATGGGTTAAAAATTGTGATAGATGTCAAAGAATGGGCAATATAAACATAAGAAATGAAATGCCTCTACAAGGGATCCTGGTGGTGTAGAGTTTTTATGTATGGGGGATAGATTTTATGGGACCTTTCCCACCCTCATTTGGAAATCAGTACATTCTTCTAGTTGTGGACTATGTATCCAAATGGGTAGAAGCTATAGCCTGTCTAAGAAATGATGCCAACACATTTGTGGGGTTTATTCAAAGAAATATATTGAGCAGATTGGGAGCCCCAAGGACAATCATTAGTGATAAGGGAAACCATTTTTCAAAAAAGTTGTTTGCAAAACTCATGAGCAGATATGGAATTAGACATGTTATAGGATTGGCTTATCACCCTTAATCAAATGGACAAGCATAAATATCCAATAGGGAAATAAATAATATATTGGAAAATATAGTAAGCACCAGCATGAAAGACTGGTCAATCAAGCTAGATGATGCACTGTGGGCTTACATGATTGCTTATAAATCTCCTATTGGAATGTCCCCATACAGGTTAGTGTTTGGAAAACCTTGCCACCTCCCCCTTGAGCTTTACTATAAAGCTATGTGGGCAATCAAGAAACTGAACTATGATTTCAAAGCTACTAAAGAGAAGAGACTACTCTAAATGAATGAATTAGAAGAGCTGAGAAATGAAGCTTATGATAATGCCAGAATCTACAAAGATAAGATTAAAAAGTGGCATGATCAGAAGATTATGAGGAAAGATTTTAGTGTAGGAGAGATAGTCCCATCAGGCACCTAAACTAAAACTTTTCCAGAAAACTCAAGTCAAGTGCGAGGTCCATACACAGTTCGTGAAGTTACCCCTTTGGTTAGTAACACTAAAAACCAATTATGGAGATGGGTTTAAAGTGAATGGTCAAAGGTTGAAACATTATCTTGGAGGATGACCAAATGAAGAACAGTACCAGATTTGAAGAGATGAAAAGAATTTCTCAAAAGAGAAAACATTACAACAAAGTCTAGCTAAAGAAATAAAACTAAGCAGCTACTTGGGAGGCAACCCAAGCAACTTTTAATTTTTACTTTTCGGGCAGTGTGATTTTGTTTAATTCGGTGTGTTTTGAATAGTTTATTAAGTAGAGTAGTTTTATTAGAATTTATTAGTAACCTATCTAATCATCAATTTGTTAAATTTCAGGATAATAAAGTCAAGTAGAGATTCAAGTCATTTTTAAGTATTTCCAACCAAATCAGTTATGTGTAGTTAACTGTAAAGGGGGAGTATACTTCCATTACTTATTCTTTGAAAATGATGCATATACTAAGTTTGGGGGAATGTAATTTATCTGAGTTAGACATTGTATAGTGGATTCATTGTTCCTTTGTTACATAGTTGTGTGATAACTTCCTCGCAATACACGAAAATATGTTGAGTCGACCGAATTGAAAACTGAAAAAGCATCGTCGTGCTTAAATTGAGATTCCTTAATATTGATAGACTTATATTCACAAGCATGAACTGAATTTTCAGAAATAATTGGAGTAGACAAGTAAAAAAATTTCTGAAAGAAGAAAACTCCTTCTCAATGTCTCGACATCGATAGCAATGTCACTACATCGACATCAATGTCGCTACATCGACATCAATGTCGCAACATCGACAGCAATGTCGCAACACTGGTTCCAAAAATTTCCCCAATTTCACAACATTATCGCTACATTGTCCCAATGTTATGACATTAACGCGACATTGTCCCAATTTCGCGACATCACAATTATAAAGAGCGACATCAAGATTAACATTTTGGCAATGTCACGACATCAAAATTTAATGTCGCGACATCGAAATTCCAATGTCACAACATCAATTTAAGTTAATAATAAAGCAAACGCAATGTCATGACTTTAAATCTCCAATGTCGTGACAACACAACTCCAATGTCACAACATCAAGGCTGTGGTAGCCTACTCCATAAGGATTACACCATGGAGATTTCAAATTCAAATCAAATATCCTAAGCTTTTAACCCTAAATTCTTCTAAAATCTCCTTGAAACCAAGCAATGTTGAACCCTAGCTCTTTGACCCTTGACGAAGTGATAGGAAATGTGGTAGAAGAAGTTCTAAGAGAGAGGGCGGAGGAAGAGAACCAAGAAACTACTCTCGATGTAGTTCCTGAAGAAATAAAGGTTGTGGTGGAAGAAGAAGAGGCTTTCAAGAAGCATCTCTCCAAGAAGGGGTATGTGGAAGAGAGAGGTCAATTAGGCCTGTGATTTATCTCAGAGGGGGAAGTGGAACTGAAGAGGCTAGAGACATTGTCAACACATGGAACCAAGAATGCACAATGAGCTAAGTGGAGTTTTACGCTAACCTGAGTGAGAGGAAAGACCTGACTTGCTACGTTAGGGGGAGATGGATCCCTTTTAGGGAAAGGGCCATTTCCCAAATCTTGGGGCTAAGACCAATGGGCCATCAGAGTATGAGTAGCCTTGAAGATCGCATTTAAGAGATTTCTCTCTAGAAAACCAACAGCCTAGTAGGGGGAAGACCAAGACCATCCAACTCCTACATCGGGAGCAGGATCTATCGAAATGAAATAAGGTATGGTCTTCTACCTAATACTCAGATTTAAGCTTTCGTGCCACGTCTTAATCGTGGAGATAGACCGCGATGCACATTGGTGAAATGTGGTTTTGAACTTTATGTGGGGAGAATTATCTAAAAGTCCATTTTGGACTATGCTGAGAACAGTTTCTTAGGCAACATCCCCACCCCGCTGACGTACCTTATGCAGTATCAAAGGGATAAAAGTGGTAGAAGATGAAGAGAAGAGCCTGAAGCCCTCCTTCTCACTTCCCACTGAGTCCAAACCTGCACAGAGGGTGAAGCAGGGTAGAGGAGTCGAAAAATGGAAAACGGCGAACAAATTAGGAAATAATCCTAGAGTGAGATGAGAAAGAGGTGACAATGAAAGAAAGTGGCTGAAGATTACACAAAAGAACTATCAGCTTTTCCTACTACTACGTAAGAGACAATAAATCACCTGCCGGGAGCCGAAACAAGGGTAAGTGAAGAATGGGGTTAAAGAGATGGAAGCAGTTTCGAATCAAGAAGTATTGAAGGAGATGAGAGAAGAAATGAGAATAAGGGATGAGCAACTCAAGGAAGAGCTGAGGTGGAGAGATGAAAATCAGGCTGTAGAAAACAAGACAAGAGAAGATAACTTAGCATCACTCCTCCAACAAAGAGATGATGAAGGGGAAGGAGTGGCACATAGAGGAGTATTAGTGGCAGAGTCGAGGGCAGCGGGCTTTTAAAAGATCAAGAAGAGATCAAGAGTCAGACTGCTTATGGAGATAAGGTAAAGGGAGATGGAACAAAATCTACTTTAGAAGGCAGAAGCCTTTGGGTACCTATATAAAGAACACCAGAAGGAAATCAAAGCTACCATCCAGAAAATGGATGAAGAACTAGAGTCCACCCTAGACCACAGGGAGAAACTATGGACAAAGAGAATAATCGGGAGGTCTAAATATGATAAAGATGTATCAGCTTCTCCAGGGTGAATTTTGCTGACATCTTCAACCCCATTGGGAGGGTAAAATGAGCTAATCAGGCAATCTCTTCTAACATAAGAGTGGTATCTCTTCAATAAGGGAGAAATTAGCTTAACTGGTAAATCATAATCCTCAATCCTTGAATTCACTCCCTCTTAAGCCAACTATAAATTTGAACTAGTGAATCTCAAGCCCTCAAAATCCCAAAGAAAGAATAAATGAACTCTATCTCTCTATCTCTCATTTATTTTTATCTGGTTTCTATCTTGAACCACTTACCAGAATTGCCTCTCAGAAATAAAAGTTTGGTTTCTAAATTTTTGTAAAATTTTCTTATTATTTATTTTCCTTTAATTTTACATATCCGAGATCAGAAGTAAAGATAAGTTTGTGATTTGAGAATAATTGAGATTAATTATAATTAATGTATGATAAAGGAGATGCAAAGAGGCAAGGTAAATTTTTGAAATGAAAATAAAGCAATAATTGAAACAGTGATGTGCCTAAGGATAGAGGTTACAAATTTTGTGACATTATGAAAAATCAAATTGAGAGAAAGTTAGTAGGCGGCGACTTAATATTGAATGTGATGGGCTGGAAAATGACTAAACTAACACACATTGGTGCAATTTTTAAACTGATTATGTTTAGGTTAGAACACTTCATTAGACTTACTATCAAGAAATCTCAAAAGATCAGAATTGGAGGCATTTATATATTCAAGGCGAAATTCAGATGGCTAACCATCATGAAATGATTTAATCCATCCTTAGAATAATTTTTGGGTTTTTCAAAAGCCTACCCTTTGATATGTTATATGCATATACCTTAGTACTTTTTTTGAGCCTAATGCCATTTTCATCATCAAAGCCACAAAGAAGAATCTTAACCCTTCCTTAAATCTTACCTTACAGTAAAGAACCCTAAATTTACCCAAAACTATAGATCAGTGAAGCAAAATGATCAAGAGGATAAGTTTGGGGGAGTACAAATTAACTTGAATTGAAATGAAGGAGGAGAATTGAGAAGCTGAAAAAGAATGACAGTTTAAAAGGGGAATGTGTTTTTCCTAGTAGCCGTCCTCCCTCGAGCCATTAAGTTCTCAAGGGTGTTCTACATGTAGTACCTAATGCCAAATGGTATGGGAGTTACTAACCCAGAGCCATTTAAGGTGGTAGAAAGCTGAAGTGGCAAAACACATTCCAAAACTTTTAAATAAATAGGGAAAAACAAAGAGCTTCCTTGAGCACTTAGTAGCCAGAGAAAAGAAAAATATGTAGAGAAAATGTAGAAACATGCACGTACTTTGAGTTTCAGAAGTTGAAAATGACATTTTAAAGGCAAAAGGATGAGCAAGGAAGGCAAAATGTCAGAAATGATAAAATCGTAAACTTCGAGCTCTTAAGATATCCAATCATCTACCCAAGTACCTCCCATCCCATTTTGATTACGAGGGTTGTGTTATGTCTACATTAAGGAGAATAATATGACCAACAAGTTTGGCTTAGACCTAAATTACTCTGTAAAAATAAACATTTTATAGACTCTCTACAAGGCTACCTAACTGCGAACTATTGCGCGTGGGTATCAAATTTATGGGCAGCAGAGTCAAGAAAATGCATTGCTTGGTTAATCCAGAATGCAGAATGCTGTATTTAATGATCTAAATTGGAAAAATTTAGGATTAAAATGAAGCTTAATTAGGAATTGATGTCACAATTGAAATACTAATGGTGAATCTGTAAATGGCTAGCAACCCGAAAAAGATGAATTAATTGAAAATTGTCCTGTAATCGATTTTTATTGTTTGAGGACAAACAAATATCTTTTTCTTTGCTTGAGTACAAGCAAACTTAAGTTTGGGGAGTTTTAATGAGTCTAAATCATCGTATTTTAACTCATTTTCCAAGTAGATGAGTATAAAAGTCTTATGAATGTAAATTGTGGAATTTTTCACCTGGATAGAAGTTTTTATGAATTTGAAGAAAAGAAGGCGTAAAGCAAAGAAATCTAAAATGGAAGTAATGGCAAAGAATGTCACGACATCGCATGGAGATTGTCATGTGCTCCAATGTCATGACATCGCATGACATCGGGAAATGTATAGATCGTAATTATAATGTCACATCACACGACACAGTCAGACATCATCAAGACTATAGAACTCAAATTCAATGTTGCAACATCAAAATAGAGAATTATTCCAATGTCGCGACATCAACTCAATGTTACAACATCAACTTAAGAATGTGAATCGCAAATGCAATGTCAGGGACATCAAAGTTCATCGCACATCGTGATTTTGGGTTGGCTGGGATTTACTGGGTGATATTTTTTCGACCGACATCGGGCCGGCGAAGAAGAGCAAAATTACCAATGTTAGACATTGTCGCAGAGATTCAGGACCTCATCCCAAGACTCGAAACAATCGAGAATTAAACCTGCGGTTTGTCGAAGATCGATCGCGATGCCGTAACATCGAATCAAAGCAACGGTAGGGACTAACTCACGTCGCCGGCTAATAGCCACTTATATTGATAAAGGGGCCCAAAACACCGCGTTCAATGTCGACGCCACAAAGCCCAATGTCGAGACATCACCTCAAATGCTTTAAAAGGGAAGATGCAATGCTCAAAATTACTGAATGCAATGCAGATATCGATCAAAGCAATCGTTTTTTGAAACTATCGACAAATGTCACACATCAAGATTCACATCAAAATTTAATCGTAATGAGCCAATGCTTACGCACACTAGAGTAACCGACATAGCAAGCTGAAAATTGCAGAAGGCTGCGGCAAAGACCATGACACGCATTTTGTGGTAGGATTTATCTTTTTTAGGATTTTTTTAACGCCGGTATTATTTTGGCCGATTTTAGTGGCCCAAGACTTTCAGCCGGTAAATAAAACCTGGGAGTGTGTGTCGGTAACCGTTTTCATCAAAGTTTTTGTGCTTTTGGAAGAGTTGGAAGTCTTCATTGTATATAATTTTCTTTTATTTTCTTTGAGATTTTTAGTTTTGTTTTTTGATTTTTTTTTTTTTTTGTGGATGAAAGCAGTGATCTGAATTTGATTCCATTTGAGTGAATGTAAATCAAGCTTCACTTTATGTTCAACTTCAATTGATTTGAGAATGCTTGAATCTATTTTTCTTTCAGTTTTGATTACAATTTCAATGAATTGGTTCGATCAACTAGTCCTTGTCATTTTCGTGGATCCATATTTGAAAGGCTGTTTCTCTAGGGTGAACTTCAATTGAATTCTAGGAATTTTTCTCAGAATTCATTTTTCGGGCTGATTACAATTTCAAATGAATGTTTGACTAACTAGTCCTGCTGGCTGGGGATCCATATTTGTTAAGGAAAGTTCCTCTAGGGAAGAATGTGTTGCTTGGATTACTTAGTACTATTCTACTGCTGTTTCAGAAAACCGGAGGATTTAACTGCATTACTTTTACATTTGAACTGCTATGAATATCAATGTTCGTACTGTAAAGAGCTTTGCACTATTAAGTATGATTTCAAGAACTCCTCCGAGGACACAGAGATGGACTACCCGAGAGCAAAGAAGAATCATTGGGGGGTAAATTGCACCTATATTATTTGGAACTAGCGCACTTTTTGGATCACTTTGCATATCACTGTAGTTCTAACCTCTGACTTCAAGGTTCCCTCCTGGGTGACAGCAGGAGTGTGTTCTCGAGGAATATGATCCTCCTATTGATCTAGTCGTTTAATTCATAGAGATTTCACCTCAATTGAGAAGAATAATTTCAATTATGTGTTAGTTATGATTTTAATCAAGGAGATAGGGAATTCTTGTCTAATTAATGGTCAGAGGTAATGAATTTTAATTGAGAGGGCTTCCATTACCTCTGTCATATGAATCCAAACCCAAGAGATGGTCGCGGCAATCAGAAATTGAAAACAAGACTTTATGAGAATCAAGTCCCAAGTAGCTTTTTAGATCACCTGAATTAGAGATAGAAATGTGTCGGAAAGTAAAATGTAATAAAAAGTGAGAGAAACCAATGCTACACTGTACTCTTCTCCTCGATACAATTCCAATGTTCATGTCTCTTATGTTTCATTTTATTTGAAACTCGCAAAGTGATGGTCACAACAATCGATTTCACCTTGTATTTTTTTCTTAAATTTTAAACTTCTAATTCAGCGTATTTTTAATTTCTTTTATCTTTTTATTCAATTTATTTTTTAGAAAGAGAATTACTGTGAAAATTAGGTCAGTTAAGAGGATCTTGAGTAGCGAAATAGTTAATCTTTAGATTTTCAAAATCAATCATCAGGAATGATATTTCGACTTAAAATCCACTTTACACGCCAGGAGGACTGCGGCACTTACAATGACTTAGACCAAAACACGCGAATCAACATTGTTCACTACAAAACTTAATTTAGAGACAGACACTGTTTCTAACTGAAGAAACGAAATTTAGACGATTAGGTGTACCGCACATGAACGCGGGTATCGTGATTTCACCGCCTTAATCCGGTCGGGACAGAGATGGATTCGGAATACCAGAGGGTGAGCCGGAATCAACAAATTGGTTTCTTCTATGTTCTCCCACGCCAGTCGTTTACCGCATGCGTCTAGTATCTAACACTCGTGACGAAGCTTCATCCTATGAATGACTATGACGGCATGAAAAATGGTGAGGCTTTTTAGTTAGATTTTTGGATTTGTTTCAAAACAGTGGAGCCATGGTTTACTAGCTAGCAGAGTCTGCGAAAATGAAGTAAATAGTAACTTTGAAGGCTCAGGTCACTAAATAATAACATTGTGGCTACGGTGGTTCTCTGGTCATATCCCCGCATTTACAAAGTAAATATATAGTCAAAGCCATAACCTGATCTTTCTGAATGTGAAAACTAACTCCTAGGACCAATTCCTATTTGAGTCTACATAGGCACATGCATTCACAAATCCTTTAGTTCAAACCTCAGTACTCAACCTCATTTCAAAGGTTCTGAAGGCTGAGTCTATGACAATGTGGGGATTTAGCAATAAGCATGTAAATCAGACTTAGTTATAGGGCATTGTTCAAAGTAATGACATTAAACAGCTTTTAAACCCTCCTAGCTAAGATAAGAATGATAAAATACAAGACTCAGAACCTTGTGCAAGAGTGATAACCAGCAGAACTCGGCAAAACCAGCCATGAACCTCTTCTCAGTTTATATAGCTTAGCTACATTTTTGAGTTTAAGCCATCCAAGAGTGAGTGCTCAAGTTCTGTGAAAGAAAAGAGTTAGGAGAGTAAGAGAGAAAAGCAACCCTAAATGAAAGCAATGAGATATTTACATACAACAAAAATTACTTAAAAGTTTTAGGGGTTACAAACACGGGGGCTGAGAGCACCCTACCTGTGTGAAACTACAACAAAACCCAAAATACTGCTGACATAAGGATGAGATAGAAGGCCACCAAAACTGGGTCTGTCAGATGAATGGCAATGCAAATAAAAGTTAGTCTCGCTTATGGAAAACCCTTATTAGGAAGTAAATTCATGCACCAGCCTAACAGCAGAGAGATGAAATGAGACTTTGCATAGCACGCTAATTCCTCGCTATTAGCCAAATTTCACAGTCTAGCTGGTACTTAGAGATAATAATGAAGAATCTCGCTTAGCACAAAGGATTTTCGCAGTATAACGAAATTTTACAAGTCTAGTTTAATTTAATTTCGCTAGATTACAAATTTCATGGTTATTATATTCTCTTTTAACCCAATGAATTTTCAACTATAATAGCTCTTCTTGAATTTTTTGTTTGCTTTTTCATCAAGTTTCTGATACTCAGAATTCCTGACTCAGATCCCTCCATCTTCACTTCTACTCATTCTAGTCAACTAAATTTTATATGTTTATATCAAATAGTTTCCACTTTGTGGCTCACCACATCTCGACATCAAATTTAATTTTAATGGACGGGAGGTACACAAAACCCGCAAAATAAATCGGCACAACAACCCTAAAATGGCATATGATAATACTAAGTAGACCTCAAACACCTCAACTGGTTAATTATATGATTAGTTAAAGCACTAAAACCTATCCTCTTCTAATGTGGCCTTTAAAATAATTTTGCATGAATTGGGTTTGATTAGAGAATGCTTCCATCTCTAATTCCTAAGATTTGACTTTACTTAATCGAGACTGACGAGTTCCGCTCTCCGGCTGAGACCGGGGGCCAATCCGTCTCATTAACACACGAAATTTCTTGCTTTAATTCCACTGGTTGTAGAGATCTTGATTACCCGCCTCGAAGGAGATCGCACATTCGCCTCTCGACGAGACCAAACATTTCGCTCTCGATCGAGACCGAATTTTTCGCCTCTGACGATTGAAATTTTCTGTCTCTAAAGCCATCTCATATCTGAGATGGAAAAATTCCATCTCTATTTCTAATCGTATATTTCAAAATTTGTTTTACTTAGAAGTCTATATATACTAATATTTTTTATTGACATGTCTTGAATTTATACTAATCTTGCTGTCATCCAAAGCCACCTATATGAGAAATCAGTTAAGATGTAGTTTAACAATAGAAATTAATAGATATCATTAAATAAGTTGAAATACAATACTTTTTAATTTGAAGATAAAATCTATAGTATTCTTTAAATAACAAATAGAATATTAGTGCCAATATAGCTACCGATCTTTATCACCAGCTAAGTATTAGGAATACTTCACAAAAACTTTTCTAACCGTGATTCATCCGTCTTAGATCACCATCTCGCGTCTCAGATTTGTCTATGCATCCTCTCAGATTTTTGGTTTTGCTCCACTTTTGCTTACTCCTATATTTTCGTGTCGGGTCCCGCAAATCCTTAAACTATTCATATAACAAACAGATTTGGCAGTAGAACCCTGGCAGGGACCCCTTAATTTAAAATGAGAAATGGTAATTTCTGTCAAACCAAATTTTCTGATCTTATATTAACTGACTCACTGCTTGAACTATCTCACTAAATCTAACTACCAAGTCAATTCCTCATTGAATCTGTAGTAGCTTAATTGGCACATTTTCTCACAACGAGCATATGAGAATACTTGGGTACATTTTGAGGGCTCACAGCAGTTAATACGGTCAAAAAGTGTAATGAGCCTAAATTGAGCTCATGTAAAATTATGGATGAGGCAGATCTCCCACTGGAGAAAATCATGAAGTGGATATGGATAAGAATCCAACAAGCCAATGACGGCTTGACATGCGGGCAGAAATAGGGGGACACAAGAGAATAAACAAAAAAGAAAAGAATTTTCTTCATTTCGGTCAATAGCCGGCAGCTGAGGGGAAATCACCCCAGAGAGAGAAAGTCCTGACTATTCTGATTTCACTGACCTTCTCAGCTCGTCAGCCAAGAAGCAAAGTTGTTCACGCCGGCAAGTGGCTACTGCGGGCAACCCCATTTTGGGAGATTCAGTAACCTAGAGGCAGGGTTTCTCCCAAGGATTGAATCTTTTTAAGAGCCTTACAATGATTGAAGAGGAGGCCAGGAGGGGTCGTGACCATCCCAAAACTCGGATCAACGCCGGAACAGAGGCGGATAGTCCACGACCGTTGGGGCGAAGTTATAATTTACATTAAATTGTGGTTTTTAGTTATTGGCCAAATGGTTATGATTTATCTCCAAAGTGGAACCATGTCATGAGAGGGTCGTCACCTTATGTCTAATTGTTCAATTGGGACCGTTAAAATAGTCCCTGCTTAAGCGATTGATTGAAAAATGTCATGGATTATTTGCATAATATTGCTTTTGAAATTGAATGGCTTGAATTGTAGTTCACATGTTAATGCATTAAATAAAGGGTGAATTTAGAGGCTGCACTATATGAAATATAATCAAAGGTGAGAACCATTGAATTAAATAGGATTGTTGATTAGCCTGCAGAGCTAATTTGATGCCATGAGGATTAGTAACATGATGTTGTGAGTTAATTTTTGTTAATAGGCGTATGTAAAATATATTAATATTGAATCAGATGGAAATGGTATAATTACTCACATGCACCATAAACTTAGAATAATAGAAAACGAGTAATATATGAAAGAAAATGAAAAACTAAAATGAAGGGTGTTAATGCTAGTGATTTTTCTGAATCGGGTTGGGAGATTGTCCAACACCACGCCAGGAGCTCAGAATCTGTTTCAGAGTTATTTAACAAATTTCCTTTGGAGGTTATCCAGATTCACCGAAACTCTGAGTATGCTTTAGAACAAAAACCTTTCGCTTTAGCAAGAAGTTTTTCGACAGCTTAGGTACGTGAGGGAGCCTGGCTGCGGCTCGAGAAGTGGGAAATGGTGAGTCGACTCTCATCCATATCATGCATATTTCGCTAGATCATGTATTTCTGAGTGTGTTTGGTTGCTATTATGTCTACTTAGCGAGTAACCCATAGAGAAATTATCACTACTGGGATGGCTCAATCATTCAGGAACATCATTTAAAGAAGAGGTGTTCTGTAAGAGATTTTCGTATGAGGCCCTCTGAAGAAAGCCTGATTGTGGATTTGATATGAATAGTAAAACACGATTAGAAATTTAAAATTTAATATATGTCAAGAGAGACTTTTCGAACTATTGTAATATAGTTGGTTAGATTTTCGTGAGTATTGATGTACGCCCAAGTGGCCATTTTTACTTAGTGTGTGGCTCTCCAAGATATGAGACACATAGGTTTTCCGTGGTCGAGATGGGTGGTCACTGACCCCGACTGGGCCCAAGCGAATTTTCTTCCCGCATAAGCCGAATTATCCTCTAACTCATGGCTATGGACCTCGTCAGAGGAATGCCACTAAAAGAGGCAATGCTGGCAAGATGTTTATTTTGAGCTAAGTACTATAGTCTCGATTTCTTCATCCAGATTTTTAACAAAAATTTCATTGGCCATCAATCTAGACGAGGCTCAAACGACTCTCCTCGTCGGGATATCTCCTCCTCAGTTTGATGAATCTATCCCACTCAAACAACATTATCTACATTAGAATTTATAAATTTAGCAATGAAAGAACGCTAACCGTTAATATAATAAAACATTAAATTTTAATTATGATGCTAAATATTTAAAGTTTTTATTTCATTGACGAATGAGTCATCACTCCTTTTAGTATGATTATAATGTTAAACTTAGAAGTGGCTTTTTTCTAAACTTTATCTTATGAGTTCAAAACAAGAAATGTATATAATGTGATCACAACAAAAGATGATTAATAAATTTTTATCAGAAAACTCAACCATGCTTCGTAATGTGAAGAATGTGATAGATCATTCTAAGATGAGCAGTGGTCGACGCTTAAGCTGGATGAAGGAGCTTCTGTCGTGCTCTGCTGGAACAAGTATGAATCTAATGTAGTCCCAAGCGCTTCCAACATCATCAAAATAGCTTTATTTCATGCTTCACGGTCCAAATGAAACTCTTGTGCATCTAATAGCCGTCTGCTTTCTCCTAAAGAATCTTCGACATACTTATTTTTAGGATCCCATCAAAAAAATATTTCTATAAATTTGAAAGGAAAAAAGTTAAAAACTCATTTATATTTTAAAATTACAATAGAATGGAAAGAAGTATCGCCTTAAAACTCAAAATGTTAAAACTTAGCGTTCAAGGAAATGTTATTCCAAGTATACCTGTCTCGTGAAGTCGTCGAAAGTCTAAGATCATCTATGAGCATTTTTAGTGAGGCAACAACCTATGATGAAAATTACTTGTTAGTTTATCAAAATAGTTAATAATCCTAAAACAAATAGAATCATTCTCTCTGAAGTATATTAATCAGATGACGAGAATAGTTATGAACTAATAAAAATTTATCGGGAAATGACTTTGAAAGATATTTATCCGCATTCAAGGAGGAAGCAAAGCGTGATAAAATCCAGATGTAGAGCTCAGGGCAAAAGCGGATGAGCTGCATCAAGTAACATAGTACCTATACTTGAGATTGAATTCATCGTGGTAAAGTAGCGCGACTACTAAATTAAATTTCTATAATATCCCACAATCAAAATTGCTATCTAACTAATGTACGGGATTAAACGAAAGCGAAAGAATTTGGGGGAATCATCACATGGGAGACTAGGATCTGTCTCCCGCCACCCTGACGGACGATACAGAAGTGCTGATGGAATATGTAGCGACTTCTCGACGACTCAAGATCGTGCTTCATGAGATACCCCCTCTCTCAGGTGGGGATTCGCTTATCTCGCCACGGTCATGCATCCGCCCGCCCCAATAATTCAAAACTAGTTGCTAAAAACCCCAATCTGGATATTCTATTTACCAATTCTAATGTGGTCATTATTTGCATCCTCGGGGAGTCCTTATCTCAATCTCGCATCTCTGAAGTAGAGCATGCCAATGTCACAAACATTACCATGTATTTAAAATTCAGAGAGAGGATGAGCGTAAATCATAAATAAACTAAATAATAGTAATTTTAAACCAACTTATCTATCAGACAGGTTCAACAAAGCTCTGATAGAAATCTAGAACATAAACTGAATTCTACAAATCAATCTATAAACTGTCGTGAATTTATTAGAAATAGGAAGGTAAAAATAAGGTTTTTTCGAAGGTTCTAGCTGCATCGCTTTCTGCTTTCCGCGCTCCGGGCCAGACATCTTGGATGCCTCGAAACAGTCTCCATTGCTTTTATGATTTCGGAGGCGTAAGTCGCGAGCGACGTCGCGACGCCGCCGCAACATCGGGTCACTTGTCGACTCTTCTCCGCAACGGTGCATCGCGACGCTGCGACGCCACGACGCCGAACGTCATGACGCCACGACGTTGAACGCCGCGTGTGCTGGTCGCCAGTTTTTCTCCTGCTTCTTCTTTTCAACTCCAAATTTCCAAAAACCACCTTCTTCACCTGCAATTCAAAAACTAAATAAGAGGATGCAAGGAGTGAAGTTATGAACAAAATCAACTAAAAAACATATAGCTGACATGTGTATATGAGTGTTTGCACTCATCACACTCTAAACTTAGCCTCGCTTGTCCTCAAAAAAGAAACCGAATCTTTAAACTCTACATAATAAGAACCCAACATAATAAACTCGATGCCATGATTATGAGGCGCCCATGCTAATGTAAGAAGTGATCACGGACCACCTTACAAATCTCGCTTCCACTAAATTCCCGATCCGTAAGGATGTTCGACTCTTCAAGGAATTCCACTAAACATGATTCAGTTGACAAGTGAATCAACCTCCTAAGTTTTCAAGAGAATATTCCAAGGAGCCTATGTGGGAATTTGATACATGATCCTTAGCGTATAACCCTTATCTAGATACCTCAAATTGAATAACCCACCTATTTAAAGGAATGGTTGTGAAGGATAGAACACAATTAGCTTTTAGTCAGCTGAAGAGTAATTACTAAAGAAAATCTAGTGCCCAGAAGTTTATGTTGAGTGTTCCTATAGCGAGGATTCTATTGGTGGTTCCCCACCTAAGCAGGAAGGCACCTGGCATCGGGGCCTCTAACTTCACCCCTAACACTAACTAAACCTAAGGGCCCTGTCGGGAAACTTCCCATCCTTTATCCATGTAACTGCAGTGAAGTCAATGGCTCCCACAATTAGCTCAGTGCATTAGGGCTTTAGGACTTCGAACTCGTGCCCTGGATTCCGATTAGAAGATCCCAATTTACCTATTTCAAGTGAGCTTTTAGTTTTTTTTTTTATTATATACTGGGGTTCGAAGGCAATCCTCTTTTCTATGGAAGTCTCTACTAATTTAGTGTTTAGAAGCCCCACGGTTTGTTAGACCTTAGTGGGGAGTCAGTCTCGGTTTAGGTATAATTCCCAGAGATCATCTCAGGTGTAAGGACAAATAGTCGAGAATTGGTTTTCGAATATCCCGTAGGTAGATTCACTCAGCCTCCTACCTATCCAAACATGAAATTCCCAGCATCTAATCACCCATGGATCTCTTGATTTATATCATATGTTTTTCTAAAAAGATTGTTGAAGTGGTCTGGGGTCTGAAAATAGCATCACGCATTACAACTACCAAACAATCCTACAACCGAAACAAACAAAAATAAAATAAATAAAATAACCTAGAACATATCAAAGCAGAAAACACAAATATAACCCAAAAACAAAACAAACAAACACCAAAACAACCCAACATCACAAAACCTAATCACCCACAATTCCCAAACAAGGACATTGTCCCTAATGCCCGCGAAAGAACAGAGGGTGTGTGAAACTTCCTAAGTGATTTGGCCGACTACCGCAAGGGTGGGCGCAGCGGGCCGGCAAGGGCGCGAGAAGTTGTGCAAGCTGGTCCCAAGACCATCGACATGAAGAATGGTCACCGTTGACCGTGACTGCGGCGCATGTCATTCCGAGGGCCTCCAACATCCTAGTCGACACGAGGAATCTGCTCCCGGTCCATCCTGGGAGCTCGAAACGAGCAAGGTTCAAACAGTCCTCTAACAGCGAAGGACCGACCTGGTCTTTGAATCACCGCGGGTGGTGGTGGATGGGGGGATGTCTATGGTGGTGGGAGATGAGGCCTCACCTAGTCAATAAATTTTAAGTAGGTCTCGTTCGGAGGTGCCAAACCAGCCCGATGCTCTTTGAAGCTCTATCTCTATCTAAGGGTTCACTTCGCTCCGGAGTCATACATCGCCTGGTCGTAGTACACCCGCTTTATCACATCAATTACACTGGGTTTTAATCGGGTGTATCCATGCCCCATTATCTTCTGGCAAGCACCTCATGACTGCTTACATAGGCCGTAAACGAGAAAGGGTGCCTCTAGGTTCATCTTCGCATCTCTGCTTATGGAGGATGGCATCTCTATAACCCGTCCAAGATCGTGTAAAAGGTCCTGGATGATGGCATAATTGCATTGTCAGTCACTACCACACACGCCTGTCTGAATCGAGACCCCTTGTGAGCGAAGTGATGCCACCATAGCCAAATGTTCGCCCTAAGGCACCGCATGCTTTGGATTATTAATTCCTTCACTGACCTCGCCCCGTTGGCCTCTCTAATACCCTAATGACTTAGAATGGCGGTGAATACTGAGCCTATCAAAGGGCTCATAGGGAATTGGGTCAAGGTTATAATATCGGTTGATAGAGTGTATATTGAAGTCTACCAACACCTCATAAATCTTAACCTTTTTCAAAACAATGGAGGCGTAGATTTATGAAATCAAATAAGGATAAGTGGCAATAGGTGAGGAGGCTATATATGCCCTCATCCTGATTGCAATTGTTTTCCTGAAGAAGTCCTCTTGGTGGTAAACCCTTCCTTGTTGGAATACAGTTTTTTGAAGAGGGGCTGAATTCCAACAGATTTCTTTATCGATTAAATCATGGTTTAGAAGTATGGGTGGCTTTACTAGCCGACCTCGTGGTCATCTCGCGCTTACTCGACATTGTCGGGTCTCTGTGACTTCTGAACGCACCAGTGCAGTGGGATTAATGCTCAAAATGACGCCACCCAAGCCTCACTGGAGTAATTGATCTAATAATTGAGTTTTATGAAGCACCGAGGGGCTTGATTCTGCACGAGGACCTAATGCACTTGAAGATTCAAGGTCCCTTTCCTAACCCTAACAAGACCTAAAGAGTGTGACAGACCTACTTAACTAAAGAACTGAACTCAGGGACCCATAAATGGCTTGGATTAGTAAGACCAAACCAAGCGGTTTCAGTGGACAGAGGCTCTAAAGATAGCGGGCCGGTGGGGAGGTCTTTAGGGCTGGTTGTCAATAAAATGAGACGGGCGCCCGTACGGCGAGCCAAGGGATTTAGGAGCCCAAAACTCAATGAAGAAGACGGGGTCGTAGATAAAGACAGGCAACGTCGTGGACGCTCGTGCTCAACTCGAGACGCCCGCAGGGTTGATGAGTCAACCGACATTCCGTGGCAGAGACGCAAACAGAGTCCACAACCAACGCCGCAACGCTCCGTGAGGCAAGAGGAGAGCGAACGTCGACATGATCCAACGTCGATGTGACGAGAGTGGTCAAATTGAAAATTTTCAAATTTTCTGTTGAAATTTCAATATGTTCTCAATTCTCTATCGCACTGAACGGACTTCGTTATCTCCCCACTTATTTAAGCTCTTCTCTGTCCCAAAATGCATAAATCAAATAAACACCCGATTATGGAAAGAGACGGAGAAACTATGCTAAAAACCAAAAAGATGGAAAAGTGACCATGGAGCAAAGATTTCAAAGCCTGGGTCGCTTCCCAGCTTTTGTTTAATGTCGCAGCTCACGACCTGGCACAATGTTCGATTTTGAAGAAACTGAATGCCACGTGATTCCTATAATGCTCAAAACACTGTCAAGGTGGATGAAATATTTTGCTCGGGCATGCCCCGAATCTCTTGTGTCTTTCTGGTAAGAGGCTGATTCTGAACTTTTTCGTATCGCCAGATCTCATGTGGTGAAGTTCTGAGATTGGCCTGATCATCATCCGATGAATGAAGAATACATGGAAAGCGATCCAGCCTGACTTCAATTTTTGGGCGGCACTTTTTCGTGACATTGATTTGCGCCTTCCCGCGGGCCAAGAAGGGCTATCATGGCGGATATGGGGAACTGAGCCAATTTTCCCCATGTCCAAGATGACGTAAGTCTGGTGGGAGGATGAATTACCTACTTTACTAGGAGAAGGGAATATGCCTCGAGGGTGTTGTGCAGGGACTGTCTCGCCGCCACAAACCGATTGGCCGATTTCACCCCAACTTCAACCTTAAAAACTTCCAGAGTGGCATCAGTTAAGGTTTGCTCCAAGCCAGAGCAGTGTGGGCGCCCCGACACCCTAAGTCATAGAGAATGGCATGTGCAGCAATTTGACCTGGAAGTTTCAGGAGTTTCAGAGATGAACTCGCATCTCGGCTGACAGGAGAATCCCGATATTCTCCAAATTTCGGCCAAGCAAGACTTTTTCATGAATTTCAAGTAATTAGTGTAAAATTTAGTGCCTCCAGATAAAGGTATATTAATATAGTTTCAAGATAGTTTAAGCAATCTCAGAATTGTTTTCGAATTACCTTCAAACCCCAGATATTAGGGGAATCGGGTGCGGTAAGTCTATCCGCTCTTGTCCGTTTCTGCCTCTTCTTACTTTATTATCATGACTCGCGGTCAGATTCAGGTCGCTTCCTGCTTAGACCTCGATCTTTCTATGACCTGATTTTACTTTAATTCGGGCTTAATACCAAGTGTTGCTCGACATTTCCATCTCTCCCACCCTTAGAAAGTGATAGCTGGGTGCGATATTTCCTTCTTCGTTTATTCTTTAATTGCTTCGGTGAAGAACTATGTTACTGCCTTCCACAACGTGGATGAAGCCATTCGCCCATTTCCAGCACTTCAAGTTTCTCAACTCAAGGTTTGACTGCTCAACTAGGTGGCCCCATTCTATATCGGCTTTGCCTCATTCATAGCTGTGGTATGAGAGGTAAGCAATTGGGCAAGGGCTTATTCCAAGTCCACTTTTCCTGATGGTGGTTCACTACCGGTAGCTGGTTATTATGGTTTCGATTGTTCCTCCATCCATAAACCTTGACTGTCTAACTAATACGCCACCTCGTCCCGATTCTTGCCTCTCTAGTAGTTGCTATACTCTACCTTACTACTGTGATTGATCTCCGACAAACCTCGATACACTCTGGATGCCATTATTACTACTGAACCAGATTTCCATACCATCGTGTCTGGGCCCCCTCCACTGCACTTGCAGAATTTTGGCGGGCCGGGTCTGAATGAACATTCGTGGTAATTTCATTGTCAGACTAAGTCGTTTAGTGTCATGCAACATGAGCAAACTGATGATAATCCAAGTGATTCTTGCGCCACCCAGCGCTCATCTACAGGATCCTATCCCTTGCCACTATCAGTGTTAAGAGTGGTCTCTCCAGATTTCATATGTCATCCATAGTCTTCTTCTATTAGCGCATCTCATGCGAGATCAATCATCAGTTTCGGTTGCATCCTTCTAACCATTATAGGAAGTATGGATTAAACTACTGAAGGTCCCCAGGCAAAATCCCTCCTTAACAATTCATGAAATCTTATCCCATGCTTCCCGCTAAGTTCTCTCCTCAGAAGCTGTCTAAATACGATCTCGCACTAGCTGTGCAACTTCACAGGGAAGACCTTGTTTAAACTTCTGCATTGCCAGGTCTCCATGAAGTAATGGAATCCAGCATCGATTTGTCAACTGTGGTTTAGCTCATCACCCTAGTGAGAGCGAAACAATCTTAGTCCGAGTGCTCAATTATCTCATGATTGGTTCGTGTCACATACTCATGAAGCTGGTCAAGTGCATATTTGGATTCTCACTTGGCAATCCATGGAACAAGATGTTCAAAAAGCATCCGTAGATCACTCCATTTCACCAAAGTTGTTTCTGCCCGAATGGGGTGGCCCTGCTTGATAGTTTTGCCCCTGGAAGAAATTAGGGGTAGGCAAACTCTTTTTAGCAACATGAATGGACTATCCGCCTGATAAACGGCTCGGCACCGATTCTACCAGACATTCATTGACCCCCTCAGGGTCGCTGCCTTGGCCATGATCTTGGCTCTCTACATTATGGTATGACTGCTGTAGATTTCTATGTTGTTTATTTTTGTTCTCTCGTGAAGGTGGGAAGGTTCTTTCCTGGGCCAGACTACGGATGTAGTTCAACTGACCTTTGGTCAAGATACACCACAAGAACCTTAACCCGCAATCACCAACAAAATGCAAAGACCAAATTACAAGCACTTATAAAAGCAAGAAAATGCAGAAATCGAATATCGAATTGTCTCGTTATCAACACTAAACCCTTCTCAAAGAATCCGCGCCAAAACTCGATAGGTCGTGCGGATGTGTAAAAACTAGATGTAGCGTTTATGTGCACAAGTGGTGGGATCAGATTGGCAATATAGTGTACCTAAGTACGTATATTGATCCACGGGGAGAAGCAAGATCATCAAATTAGTCTTATAATATTATTTGGATGAACTCGAATTACATTCCAACTAATGTATGGGATTAAAATGAAAGCTAAGTTAATCCTTGGGAACTATACTTCCATCAGGAGACTAGATTTGTCCCCCGCTTTTATGGATTATTACCTAGGAAGCGCTTATTCAATTATTAATGACTTCGATGATTCGGGTGATCGTGCCTATGAGATACAATCTCTCTAGTGGGGATTCAGCTTTATTCCGGTCATCGTGGTCGGGTATCTTCGCTCAAATTTAATACTCAAACGCGCTTAAATGTTCAAACCCTAACGCTACACTCTAATCGAGATATCTCTATTTAATGATTTAACATGTGGTCAGTTTATTCGCATCTTCGAGCTATTATATCTGATCTGATTCCTAGCAGATCATCATTGTCATTTAGATTACCATGAATAAATCAATGCATATAAAGCATCAATGCAAATCATAAATAAACCATAATATAATTTTAAACCTTAATCCATTTAATTATGACAGAGTTCAATAAAGCCCTTGTAAGTAGAATCTAGAACATACTGAACCGGTTATATTAAGACCAATCTATAACCACGCACTTATCATGTGGTAAGAAGTATAAATAGTGGTTTTTTCCATCGCTCAAGTCAAGACGCCTCGCTTCCGTGCCCAGCCGTATATCTTCGATGCCTCAAATTAGGTCTCCGTTGTTTTAAAGAGGATTCTGAGGCGGTAAGCCGCGATGACGCTGCAAACGTGAGCTAATGCGAAATACTTGTCGACTTTTCTCTGCTGACCAAAGGCCGCGACGCTGCAATGTCACGACGCTGGAATCGCTAGACGCTATGATATGTTGCCTTTTCTCATACTTTCTTTCTTAGCTCCAAATTTCCAAAACCAATCTTCTTCACCCGTAATTCACAAAAATACGTAAATCGAGAAAGAATAATGTTTATTTAAATGTAAATCAACTAAAACAGCAGCGTATCGAGATAATATGAGGTTGTGCACTCATCACCCAGATACAAAGTGGTGGACAAGTGTTTAGGTTTCAACCTTCTTGGCGTCGGTTATGATTAGAGTAATTACTGGATAACCTGCCTTCCAGCCAAGTCTAAGAAAATGATGAGGATGATGGGCCTGACTAGCTGATCTAAAACAAAAGTTCAAAAGTAAAAATAAAGTAGACTCTTTCTCGCCCAATTCCTACCACATTCGATTACTTAAAACTATGAGTATTCTAAGGTATCGGGTACACATAATCAATTATGACTATCTTCATTAAAGCACTCTGAGTGGCAACTAAATCTCCTAGATCATGAGAGAATGCTTATATATATGAATACAATACCCGCCTTCTATTACTATATTAGAAGAAATTAGTTGATGAAAGCTTACTCTTCTTAATAGTGACCACACCTCAGGTCAATTCTACATCCATCAATGCCCGCCCCAACACATTAGTGTCACTAACATTTACAGATTCAAAGCAACGATGTCGATGTAGAGCTGACTTCAAATTGTTGTGGTGCCTGTCGACGAGGAGGTGTGATGGGTCGACCAAGGAATTTGTGGACTCGTACTATGGGACAATGTCTCGGGTCTGTACAGATTATCACACGAGAGACCCTCTCCAAGCTCTATTGTTATTATTACCTCTTCCTCCATGGTGTCCTCCTCTTCCTTTACCTCTACCCATCTACACATGATGCTTAGTAAACCAACAACCCAAGAGGTTCACTAACAAAGTTAAAGTGTTGAATCTACAAGCATAAAGTCACTGAAGGACCCAACCCACTTCTTCCTAACCCGAGGGGACCTAAGACTTCTACTCTGGGATTTGAGAAAACATTTCTTTAAACCCTTTTAAGAGTGAATCTACGGACAACCCATTGATATTAAATATGTTTTCCATTAGTAAAACGTTATTAAAACATGGTGGGAATGAATTTTTTAAACATTAAACCCTTTTATATGATTAAACATTAAAACCCAATTTACAACACTCGTAATAAAACATTTTGTACTTAAGAATGTTCATTTACTCCACATCCAACCACAGACATCAAGTCCATCACAAGATATTTCAAATTAATGAAATCATTTTCAACATCATGCAGAGAAACAATATTTTGTAACCGTTGTTCAAAACAATATTTCAAATCATACAGCAAAGGAGCCATAACTCAACTGCACAAGATCATTGAAAGAAACATTAAAGAAGAAACGAAATTAAAATGGTGGAACAACATATGGATTATATTAAAAGTTTAAGAGAAATTTCTACTAAGGTGAATTACAAATACTAATATCAGCCACTCCATGTCTAAGCTACCAAATAACGCAACATAAAAATTCCAAAGTAGGGGGTGAATTATGAAACGCTTCCGCGCCACTAAAGCAAGGATTGTTACACAACTTTCTGAAAATTACTAGGAAACGTAAAGTTATACTTACTATGAATGGATGGCAGGTTGTATCGTTTGATTTAAAAAGTTCAATTTATTAATATAAATCTGCTGTGCTACAAATAGACAAATTACATAATATAACTGAAAGATTTGTTGCTGAAATCACCACAGGTTCCAAACTGACTTTTCCCATTGGCATCAAAAAAGCCAGTTAAGGAAATGATAAATGGACAACCAGTGATTATAATTATCCTGGGAGATGTTACTAGGAGTTTCCAAACAAGATGGCAAAAATACTACAAATCAGCAAAGCCTCATCATCATCTTCATCTAACGCACACCCAAAAAACAAGTCTGCCACTTATCACCATCATCTCCAGAGATCGTAACCTATCTCCACCATCTGACGACAGAAGACCAAGATCATTGTCCTACCTCAACTGATGTAATTAATTTCATTGTCCAGAAAGGCCAATTCTAGCATTGAAGAAGTTTTCTTTATAATTCAAGCATTTTTGCTAATTGTGGACATTTTAATCTTATACACGCTATCTGTCTGTTGGGAGTGCACAAGGAGTAGGTACATATATACTTGAAATCTTGACAGGGGAAGTAGAATGAAACATATTTATTAAACCTTTTTACTTTGGTTATTTTTATAAAAGGCTTACCTGGGTGCTCCCAGTACCTTGACTAAGGGTCAAACCATATTTAAATAAAAACCGCTTGAATTCGGATAACCGTGGATACTCTAACTCCAACATCTCTATCAATCGACCATAATAATCACTTAGCACTCTCACCATAGCTTCCGTACCCTTAACAAACAACGCTCATGAGAAGCTCACCAAATTCTGGCCTAAGGGTGATGAAATTGTAATCTATCGACAAAGTACATCGATATGACCGTGTGGTTCTAATTTCACTCTTCAAGAAGAGCCTTTACAAAGATGTTCGGTCACGTTTGTTACTGTGGATTACATTTTGCCTGCGTATCAAAAAATATTATGTTTAAGAGTGATGATTTAAGATGATTGCAAAAATGTGGGAATTGGGTTTTTACCACAGCATCCCACTTTTTGTGGTCAGGACCGACGCTATGGAATGGGGTAGCCTGCGCCTTCACAAACTCCGTAGCAAGCCTAAGTCCCATAATTTCTACCTAAAATCTCAAGAATACCTATTCTGCTTTATAATGAAGACAAACTCGTTATTCAATAACAATCTAAAAATCTACTAATAATTAACTCAAACTTATCACAGAGGTCTCAAATAACATAGCTAGTTAGGGTCTCCCGCTTGTCCACTAACAAAACACCCTCAACTGCCTCATCAAAAATATCAATGTTGTTTCAATGGTATGAAATTATCCAATCCAACTATTCAAAATTTATCGATTCAACCAAATAATTAACTCAATAACCTCAGTTAATTCACCATGGAGCCTTCGGAAACTTTAGACTTCTATTCACCAAATAAACAAAATAATAATCCATTATATGCTGCTTCTAAAGAATCCAAGTTGTCAGAATACTGGATTCTCCTTTTCTGCACCTAAAGGCGAGGAAATCAATGGTGAGAAATCTCTGAGTAAAATATATACTCATACTTGAGGCTAGTACTCAGCGCCTCACAAGGATGGCTATGCTCAATCAATCACCGAGAGAAGTTATGCAACAAATAACACATGGAGCAATAATAAAATGAGTTCTTAGGCTTAAACACGAATATAGTGTTTAGCTCTCATTCGTAGAACTCGTACATTCCTTTACCTTTTATAATCGGAATCAGACATTCCAACCAAAGATCCATGTAACTAGGCCTGCCCTACGCCTAGAGTTTTACCACCCCTCTAGGAAGGCACCGTCGCCTCGCACTTAGGTACACATGTGCACATACTTCATTGAGACCTCCCTACAAGTAGGGTTTTCTCGTGATCGGTAATACATCAATGACATTAACGATTACAGTTATAGCCGAACTGGTTTATGCAAATCGAGAGATACCAAATACAATATGAGTTAGTTAATGGCGGAATGAATATTCATCAACACGTGACTCATAAGATATGACAAATTCATCAATGAATGCTTTCGAGAATAAGGGTCTTAATCATAGTCAATTACTACGATCCAAGTCAAACAATGAAAACACAGCTATACATTTCGAAGGTGCAAGTACGATGATATAAATTTACTCACACTCCCCTATTAGTCAGGCTCGGCTAGGCTATTCACCACTGACGTGTGAGCCTTCCCCAACTTCGTTTGCTATACCAATATTCTCTGAAAAGAAATATAAAGATAGCGTCAAAATCATAGCAGGCCATACCTTGTTATCACTACTCCAATTAGGTCGTTTGCAGTTTCTATTTAATACTTCTTGAGCTTTTTAAATAATTTTTTCGTCCCTTTTTACTTTCCTTACCTTCAACATTCTGCCTTTTAACATCTAAATACCCAAAATTATAATTTTAATATTCAATTTCACAACTAATTTCTTATATCTAATGTTTAATCACTAAACTCGTTTTTTTTTGGCAGATTGCGCATCAGTTAGTATTTTGCCTATATCTTTCCTCTGCTTTGTCGAAAAGACCTGAAACCAGTGGAAAATTTCACTAACATCCATATCTTTCCAATGATGTCAAGTGGCCATAAAATTCGTCATTAGGTCCTCCTATATGATTCTGTCAAGTCGACCTTCAAACGAAATTCACATTCAATCTCGATCAACCTTAATTCCACTAATTACCACCTCAATTCATTCTAAATACATTTTCCCCAAATTTTAAACATACCAGACCTAATTCATACCTCTTGAGTCACATTCTATAGATTCAAAATGCAATTTGCAGCCTAGCATACACATTAGAACAATTAATTCATTCCAAAGCGACCTAATTGACCATCGAACAACAACCATTTTATCTATTCAGCCCCCTTTCCTCAATACAGACCATGAAAACCAAAATTAAAAATAGCGCTTTAATATGCCTTCAGAAGTCTCCACCATGAAAAATCACAGGTTGATTCAAGGGAGTGGCTGCAACAAAATTTCTTCCTTCCCCGAGTTCGTCGCCGAATGGAGAACCTAGGGTTCTTCAATTTTTTTCTTTTGTTTTCTGCTCTATTTTCTGAGGCCTAATATTTTTAAAAATTAATTCAATATTTCACTTAAGTCTCTGCGGTTTTTCTTGAATTTTTTTAAGGCCCTGGGAATTATTAAAAATGTCTCTTTGGCCCTTGGTCAACAAAATCTATTGACTTTTCCCTACCCGGTTCACTGTTCACGTATTTTTATTATTTTTTTTTATTCATGTATTTTCATTAATTTTATTTTTATAACATATATTTGGACCTTACTTTGCTTCAGAAAAATTTCCATAATTTATTTCATTCATTGGGTATTTTTAAAAATTCTATTTTGGTCAATTGCTCATATTTGACCTTAAGGTATATTTTCTAAAATTCCATTTAATTGAGAAATAATTCCTAAAAATTATTATAAATTCATGATGGACCTTAAAACACCTAAAATTAATTCCATGAAAAAAAATCATTTAAAAAAAATGTTTGGGGTGTTACATTCTCCCCCCCTTATAAAATTAGATCCTCGAATTTATTAAAGTGTGTACCTTATCACTCGAGTTGAGGATGTTGTCCTTCATGCATTGCTCACTCGGTACACTCCTCTACTTATTGATTCTGCCACTGAACCTTTACCATAGCTATTTCTTTGTTTCGGCTACGGTCTGTCCCTATCCACTGTAGCTCACTGGTACCTCTTCATATGAAATGATTCTTATCAACCTCAATCTCTTGAGTACGAAGAATGTGAGACGGATGAGGAGCGTACTTAGTAACATTGAGATGTGAAACCTTTGGATGCACATGGCCAAAGGATTAGGGGCAAAGCTAATCTGTAGGATTACATTGCCAGCCCTATCCATCTCGAATGGCCTGTATATCTCGGTGCCGGCTTCCCTTTCTTCCGAGATCTCATCACTCCCTTCATAGGAGATATTTTAAGGAAAACGTGTTTCCCGCAAGCGCACATCCCGTCTCCTCGGATTAGCATAACTCTTTGTCATTTGAAAGTCGTCCCTCATTCTCTCTGAATAATAGGGTACTTTCTTAGAAGTTTCTACGAGTGACTCTAGACCTTCCAATTCTACATCACCTACCTCCATCTGACAAGAAGGTGGCCTACATTTACATCATAGAGTGCCTCATATGTGCCATTCCAATCGTGAATAGTAGCTATTATTACTATAAACAAACTCTACCAAAGGCAAATATTTTTCCCAACTACCTCGAAATCCATAACACACATCAGAACGTATCCTCGAGAGTGCGTTATCAGTTACATTTTGATAATACGAGGATGGAAGGGTACATCTTGAAATCGAGTTTGGTACCTAAGGCTTCTGAAGTTTACGCAAAACCTCGAGGTGGTATGGACCAACATGGATACTATGGACAACGGCACTCCGTGCGTGTTATTATATTGTCCCGGATACATCTTATGCATCTTGTGCCCATAGTATAAATTGGTCATGCCGACTAAAATTGAATTTTTTTTTTTTTTGATTTCTTCCAATCATCAGCTATAACCTAGATCGAATCATGCCTTACGAGTCTTTGTGCTTGACCCACGAAGTCCTTAGTAATTCTCTCCCCATTCCATTCGGAAATGGCAACTCCTAACGAAGACACGTGGGTCTACGGTATAATTTGACTCGTTGGCATGTCGAACATGATGCCACACTCTTGTGCCACATCCTTTTCATCCCATTTCACCAATACATACCTTTAACATCTGGATACATCTTGGTGACTCCTGGATGAACACTATAAGGTGCATTATGGGCTTCCTGTAGAATCCTTTGTCTCAACCCATCTACATCAGGCACACACAGTCTATTTCCTCGTCTCAGCACGCCATCCCTAATTTTAAATCCGGATGTCTGTCCTGACTGTATCGTCTCCCTCAATTTAATAAAGGAAGGATCCTTATCTTGGTTGGCCTTAGAATCTCATCAATCAATAAGAGGCCTCACACAGGCTGTGCAACTAATCACGGGACTGCGTAACTAAGCTGTGCTCATTTTCGCGGATCCCTCGACTCCTTCACTGCTCCTCCTCTTTATGTCTTGAAATATGTGCTAGACTGCCCATGGACTTCCTGCTTAAAGCATCAGCCACCACATTGGCTTTCCCAGGATGATATAAAATCTGGCAATCATAGTCTTTCAGTAACTCTACCCATCTCCTCTGCTGATTCAAATCTCTCTGCTGCTGAATGTATTGAAGGCTTTTGTGATCCGTCAAATCTCACCTTCTCACCGCATAAGTAGTGCCTCCATATCTTCGATTGCAAAAATCACTTGCCGCCATCTCGGGTTATGTGTAGGATAATTCAGCTCATGTCTCCTCAAGCTACATGCGGATGCATATGCTATTACCTTCCCATTGCGTCAAAACCTGGCCAATCCTACTGCGGAGGCATCCTGATTCTGCTTGTCATGCCTCCACGATCTTTGGGTAATGCTAACCTTTGGAACGTGGTTAAGCAATCCTTAAGTTTCACGGAAACTTTGCTCACGAGTGCCATCACTCCAAATTTTTACTTGCTTCACGATCGGCGTATCAATGGAGCGGATATTACGGAAAAATCTTTCACAAATCTCACAGTAATATCCGGCCATACCCGAGAAAACTACGTATCTCGGTCACATTGGTGGTCTGACCGATTAGACCTTTGCTTCTACCTTCTTGAATCCACTTGAACACCCTCCTTGCTTATCACATACTGAAACTCACCTTCATTAAGCCGAACTCACATTTAGACGGTTGCATCGGTTGATGTGTTCCCAAGTGCAATTACCAGTGTTCCCATGTTTACATGACTTTTGAATAAATCAGGATATCATCCTATAAATACCACCACAAATTTATCAGTTAGGGTTTTTGAAAACCCGGTTCATCAAATCCATAAGCGCGGCTGGTGCGTTAGTCAACCTAAGCGGTAGCCACCGAGAGAACTCATAATGACCATCTGCAAGTCTGAATGCGATCCAGGTATATCTTCCCTCCTTATCTTCAGCGATGGTAACCGGACGAAGGTCAATCTTTGAAAAATAGTAGCCTATGCTTGGTCAAACAAATCATCTATTACGGGAAGTGGATACTATTCTTGATTGTTACCTTATTCATTTATCGGTAATCAATGCACATCCTCATGGTCAAATCCTTTTTCTTCCACGACCAGCAGGGTGCACCCCACGGTGAACTGCTTGGTCTAATAAAACCCTTATCCAACAATTCTTGCAACAGCTCTTTCAACTCTTTCAATCCAGTGGGTGTCATACGGTATGGTGCAATAGATATAGGATTTGTACCGGAGTAACAAAGTCAATATTAAACTCAATTTCGCAATGCTGGTGCTAATCTACTAAATCATCGGGAAAGACATGCGAGGTAATCCCTCACAACAGGTATATCTCCCCAAATCGATGGGAATTCTAGCATCTCTCATGAGCTAAATACCCTGGCAGCCTTCTTAAGTAACCTCTGTCTTATGGCGAAATCGAGGTACTAGGGCTTCCATTATGATCTCCCTGGAAAACAAACTCAGGTACTCCCAATGGTTTGAATGTTATCTTCTTTCTATAACAATCCATGGTTGCATAGTTAGCTGACAACCATTCCATACCTAAGATAACATCAAACTCCAGTATAGGCAATTCAATCAAATCAGCATATAATATGCTATCCCCTATCATTATCTCACATGATCTGTACATATAGTTCACCTCAACTATTTCTCCAAGTGGTGTGCTAATAGCTAAGGGATTTTCCATTATCATTTTACCCTTGATTTTGTGCTGTTCTGCTTTATAGATGAGGGATACAAATGAGTGAGTGGCTCCCGGATCAAATAACACTTTGGCTTGTTCGTTTGTGCATATATTATACCTATGAATAAATTAAAAGCATTTTAAAATTTTTCTTACCCAGAAATATGTTAAGTCGGGATATCTGTCACAACAGTGTTAGTAGTCTGGGCCTCCTGTTGGTTAACTGCAAAAACTCTACCTTGGCCTCTACCCGGCTGGTGCGGGGGACGTGCTGTGCTGTCACGGGGCACGTCACTGTGCTCTCCCTCATTTTCGATTATGAGAGGTGATGACCTGAACTACTTGGCTCCTTCACTCTTTCGCTACTACTGCAGCCACTCCTCATTTTCCTCTTTCTATCCCTCTCAGCCCATGCCTCTTTATTCTTGGTCTCCCACAATTTAGCTCTATCAACAATCTTTGTCAATGTGGGAAAATCTGATTCGTGCCACAGTAGGCTGAGCTGAATCAACAATATTTATATACCTAAGTTCCTCCTACTTTGCGTAGTCAATGCTAGCAGTATAATTGATCTAGGAGTCGGAACACGGGGATGGGTTTTCATCCTAGAAATGGTTTGCATTAGGGCATGAAGGTAAGGCTTTCTATTTGGACTTTTGGATTTGTGTCAAAAGGCTGTAAATGGTTTTAAGGCCCGAAATTGCAAAAGCGGAATGTGAAATTTAAAGTGAAGAAATTAAACTTTGAAGATTTAGGTCATGACTTAGCAAGCTAGGGCAAACACATGTCCTCGGGTTTATCCTCTATGTAGTCAACACGGGATCTGATTATGGCCCCTTTTTTGTTTAAAACCACAACATTCCCATATCATTTTCTAAAAATTTGATAAAGACCGTCTGGGAATCGCAGTGCATCTCTCACCCAGAGAAACCTTTGAATACTAAGAAATATGGAGAGTATTGGCAAAACAATAAAAGTCAATCATTATTTAACTAATTTGAAGAACCCTAACATGTAAATGCTACCTCAGAGGCAAGTAAGGACCATCTAAAGAGCCACGGTACACATCCCCACTTTAAGCACTTTGGATCTAAAGCATAGGTATTGGCCAAGACAATAACATCCCATGTTATGTTAATTTGAAAATAAGGGCCATAAATACACTACCCGTGACTTTTAGTACAAGAGGACAACATGTGACCACCACCAAGCTAGCTTCCTTCCTCTTCAAAGGGAAGGAAGCAATAACATCTCTTGAGTTGTCATCCTCGAGGTGTGTTTAGCGTAGGGAAAGTGAAAGAAAGAAAAAAGAAAGAAGAGAGAGAGAAAGAGAAAATAAAAGCAAAGCTAAAAAAAACAATTTATTTCTAAGCGGTAAAGAAAATAAACACAAATCACCAAAACTTGTATTCCCTTCTATCCCACCTCTACTTTATTACAAAACATGAGGTATTTATAAGCCTCTCAGTATGAAATTACCAAAAACCACAATAACTAGAATTTAAGTTATGAGACCCGATTGGGTAATAAACCAAGTTTGAAGTAGTTGGCAGTAATTACACGACATGTGAGGCACAAATTTCGCTAGAGGTAAGAATTTCGGCTAATTGTGAATTTAGCGAGGTTAGCGAATTTGTGATGGTCTGCGAATTTGGCAAGTGTTTGCGAATTTGGCAAGGTTAGATTTCGCTAGCTAGCGAAATTTCGTAATTTAATGAAATTAATCGTGAGAAAGCGAATTTCGCAAATGAAATTCACAAATTGGCTAGCGAATTTCGCAATTTTAAATGAATTCTGGCCCCATTTGCAACGGTTGCGAAATTCGCTAAGTTGCGAATTGGTTGCGAACGGAGTTCTTGTCTGTTTCTTCATTCTAAGTACCTCTCGTCCTGTCTTCAAGCGCATCTCATTTCCTCCACTTTTCCTTTGTTTTCCATTGATTTTTGGAAAAACTTTGATGGCTGAGACTAAATTTCCGACCTCATGATTGATCCATTTGCATTGAGGTTGAAGTTCAAATGTCTGAAAGTCTACAAAACAACCAAAAACACCCTCAAATTGACATAAGTGTTACTAAGATGACAGACACTTCAATTGGGATATATGACATGATTAATGATCAAAAGTACTCAAGGCCTATCTAATATAGGGTTCAAAATTGTACTTTTTGAGCACTAATCACACCCCCCAACCGAAACGTTGCTAGTCCCTTAGCAATGCAAAATAAGAATTGAGATGCATGTGGTGATTTTCAAAAGGTTGTGTTTAAGGTTATTGTACTTATATAAAAACTAACATTACTTTAAAGTGAGACAATTAGAAATCAACATTTGAAAACCTATATCACAAGAATAAAATCCATAAGAAGAGAACAATTTTAGAACAACAACTGTTTCCATGATTTTCAACTTGGATTTCCACCTAAGTCTAATGGTTCATTTGTATAAGATTAGTCAATAAATGCAAAATTTGTTTCCCCACTGACCTAGCATTGACATGGCCTTAAGCTGTTGAACGAATTAAAAGATAGGGCTGGTTACACTTCACTTGCTTTCTCAATTATATTGTAGGATGCAATGCTTAAAATCCGACTTCTGAAAGTCAATATGTGAGAGGTCCAGAGCTGACTCCCGACCCGATTAAGGTTTAGGGCATCGAAGCGAAAGGATCAAAAAGACCACCTAACTCTAAAAACTACACCGGACTTCAGCGGCGAAAATCAGCACCTACAATTAAAAAATTCCTACCTATCCACCCATGTATGAACATAAATCAGTGACTCCCGGTAATGAAGGCAGGGCATCGGGTTTCAAGGCTTTAAGCCATACACCCCTCGGGCCCAGTGCTCTGGTTTCAAGAAAGCAAAACTTCACGATTTTATTTTCTTTTCTTCTTTTCTTTTTCTTTTTCTTTTCCTTTTTGGAAGACAACATTGGTCTTCAATTGTTGGTAACTCAAACCTATTCTAGGTTGTCAACATGTCTAAGGCCGGTTTTGCAAAGTGGAAGGAGGCATACAAATTTACAACCTATTGAAGCAATCTGGAGTGCAGTGTGTGAAATAGCATAAAGGGGGAAATTTCCAAGTTGAACATGCTGGAACAGTGACTGAACACAAATTGTTTCAAGCATGGCATTTGTCCTAGCATATAGGTGACAAAAAGTGATTCAATTTTCCAACATGAAGCAATTCAATTGTCCAATTTGTAGCAATTCAATTGTCCAATTGAAGCAAAAACGATTACATATGGAAAAGGCACAAAACCTGACATGCAAAAAGCTGTATATATATATAGACTGAATAACTTTTGATATAGCCAAAGTGGCTAGTACATGAATATCAAGCTAAACACAAAAATATCCTTTGCTACCATAGCAAAATGAAAGCGCTAAGTTAAAAATTTTGAAAACTAACTAAAACTAACAAAATTAATTAACAACACGAGAAAATAAAATGTATTGGGCGCAATTCGGTTTTTGAAACACGAACCGGTTCAATTCTGAATTACTCAAGGGGGTCAGGAGAATGATCTCTCAGCCCATGCATTCTTTGTTTGGCTCCATGGTTTGGGCGACGATTGTTGATGTGGTCCTTCAGCGTGGCTTTGGAATTGATCAATTGACTTGCAGTTGGTGTTGTTGGCAAGACCAAAATTTCTTCATCTCCCTGACTGATCACTCCCTGCAATTCCTGGGCACTTTGTTTTCCTGCACATTGACCAATTGAAACACTTTCATCAGAGGGCTGATTTTCAGTTTCTAACAAATTTTGCTTGTTGTTCATATGAAAGATGTTTAACTCCAAGGTCATGTTACCAAAGGTTAATTGCATGACTCCATTCCGGCAATTTATTATTGCATTGGCTGTGGCCAGAAATGGTCTTCCTAAGATGATTGGTACATGATTGGGTTCATTTGCAATTGGCTCAGTGTCAAGCACTACAAAATCTACTGGGTAGTAGAATTTGTCTATTTTCACCAAGACATCCTCAACTATCCCCTTTGGGATCTTCACTGATCTATCGGCCAATGAGAGTGTGATTGAGGTAGGTTTAAGCTCACCTAAACCCTAGCTAGCAGTATCTTGAAAATGGCGTAAGATTCCTGTGGCTCCTAAATCTAGCAATGCCTTATTTATGCAATTCCACCAATATTGATGGTATTGTGGGAGAACCGAGATCCTTGTATACAGGGGTGTTGCTTTGAATTATGGCAGCGACATGTTCGGTGAAATGCTTTCTTCTCGATACTAGTCCATAGCGGTAGCTAAAGATCTTTCAAAATTTTGCATAAGCGGGAACTTGTTTGATTAGGTCGATAAAGTATGTTAACCTTCACTTGCCTTAAAACCTCAAGAATGCTTGCTTGTTAGAGTATTCTTCTAACCTCTAAGTGCTTGTGGAAACGGAAATGGAGGTGGTATACGGTATTTCATTGAATCTTCCTCTGGAGAGGGGATATGCTCGGGTTTCAATTCTTCTCCTTGCACAGGTTCTTCAACGGAGGTTTGGCATGGGCGATCAACCTCTTTCCACTTCTCGGGGTGATTATGGCCTTAACCTCATCCATTCGAATTGTTAGATGATCCTACCTCATGAATTCCTTTAGGATTTGGAAGCGTTTGTGGTGGAAACCTCTCTTTCTCTTGTCCTCGAAACAACATTAAACTTGGTGATTGAATCTTTGTGGGTTGTCAATTTTAGTTGAGATTACTCTCAAGCCCATCTATTCTCTTATTCAATGTACTTTCTACATTATCAATCCTTTGTGCCGGGTTAACGCATTAATTCCTTTTTGTTCCTCAAACAAAGTTGCCGCCCACCTTACTTTCCAATTCAATATGGCTTGCTCTACTGGAGAAGAGGATGGTGGTTGTTGTATTTGTGAGGAAACTAAAGCGAGGTTTGGCTCTGGTGGTATATAAACGGGGTTTGGTCTCCATGCAAGGTTAGGAATTCCTCCAATTGGGATTGTAAGTATTCCCGTAGGAGCATTTGGTTGTTAGGGCTTGAATTGTCTACAGTGTGTGCACGTTCGACATCAAATCCTTAGTGGGGGTCATGGAACAACGCGATACCCGTTGGGTGTGTCTCGCGATTGGAAATTTGTGCGAGGATTAGGTTGTGCGGTGTTGTCGATCCAACGCTTGCACTTCATGGTTGTTTTCCTTCGGCTCCTCTGCCTTTTCTAGCTAGAGTTGATAACCTAGCCCTCATTTCGATCTCATCATTCGGTGCATACATGCCCACCTCTTTGATTGTTTGTGGCTAAATCTTCAGAGCTCCCTAGGGTTAGGCTCATCGACCCTTAGGATTCCCGACCACGTGGCAAGCTCCATGGCTTCATCCCGGGATGTTTGCTTAAAGTCTCCCAGCACATGGTTTCTAAGGCGCCTCATGGCGGGAGACATACCACCATAGAAGTGGTTCCACCAACATCCATGTGTCAAACCCGTGGTGTGGACATGTGATGTTTCCAAGCCTCGACAACGGTAAAATCTCCACCATCACGAGTGCAAGGTATAAATTTGCCTTTTCAAATTATTAGTCTTATGAGTCTTTGAAAAACTTCTTGAATTCGGCTTGCGTCATTGATTTCTTATGGTTCTAGGCCTCGATAGGTTGAGCCATATCTTGCTTGTCCTTAAGGGTCGATGGAAATGCCTTTAGCTTGACAAATCCATGTCCGTCATACCTTCCTTGAAGGTAGTGCAAACCTCCTCGAAAATCCGCATATGAGTGTATGGATTTTCATTTTCCCATGTGATATGTGGGAGTAAGGGGTACCGAATAAGGCCTCTTTGCTACATCTTCGACGGGAGGGCTGATCTGGGGATGGGGCAACTCTAGGGTGGATGTGATCCCTCATGGTTCTATATGTATTTGGATTCATAGAAGGGTTCTGGTTGGCTCTGTTGTTCCTCGGTATGGGATCCGTGGTATCAGTTGGTCTGCTTAACTTCACTAGCTAGGTCGAGTTGTGTACTTATCTATTAATCTACGATGTCTCTATCCCTTTGTTGCATGCACGGTTGTTACACAATTGTAGAGGCGGCAAATAGAACCAAAGAGTGCTAAAGAAAAATTAAAAGTAATCTAACAAAATAAAATGGCCGAATGAAAAGCGAAGATTTGAATCGGTGCGATTCTTTGCGAAAGTGAAACAAGCGCGGTTCTGCAGGCGGAGTTGCAAAAATTAAAAGGTTACCTTCACTTGTGATGTGGATCACAAGTACACCTTAACACCATCAGTAGTTTGGCACCATCACAAACAGCGGCGCCGTTTGATTCACCGTGCCACGGTAGAATTTGAAATTTGAGATCAACAATGTTATATACCTAAGTTCCTCCTACTGCCGTAGTCAAGCTACTGCAGTATAGTGGTCTAGGGTCGAACACGGGGATGGGTTTTCATCCTAGAAATGGTTTGCATTAGGGCATGAAGGTAAGGCTTTCTATTTGGACTTTTTGGATTTGTGTCAAAAGCTGTAAATGGTTTAAAAACTGGAAATTGTAAAAACTGGAAATGGTAAAAACTGGAAGTTAAAAATGAAGAAATTAAACTTTGAAGATTTAGGTCACCAACTTGACAAGCTAGGGCAAACACATGTCCTCAGGTTTATCCTCTATGTGAGTCAACAGGATACGTTATGGCCCTTTTGTTTAAAACCTAACATTCCTTTATCATTTTTCTAAGGCTAGTAAGACCATCCTAAGAATCAGTGCATCTCTTACACCCGAGCACTTGAACCTAAAAGTTTGGAGAGTATTGGCCAAAACAATAAAAGTCAATGTTATTTAACCTAATTTGAAAAGAACCTAACATGTAAATGCTACCTCGAGGAGGCAAGTAAGGACCATCAAAGAGCCACGGTACTGTCAGCTCAACCTTGGATCTAAAGCATGGAGAGTATTGGCCAAGACAATAACATCCATGTTATGCAAGCTGAATTTTGAAAATAAGGGCCATAAATACACTACGTGACTTTTAGTACAAGAAGGGACAACATGTAACACCACCAAGCTAGCTTCCTTCCTCTTCAAAGGAAGGAGGCTTGTAACATCTCTTGAGGTTGTATCCTCGAGAGGTGTGTTTGTAATAAGGAAAGTGAAAGAAAGAAAGAAGAAGAAGAGAGAGAAGAGAAAATAAAAGCAAGCTAAAAAAAAACAATTTATTTTAAAAGCGATAAAAAATAACACAAATCTGCAAGCATAATTCCCTTCTATCCACCTCTACTTTATTACAAAACATGGGGTATAAGCCTCCTCAAGGTATGAAATTACCAAAAACCCTAATAACTAGGCTAAAGTTATGGGACAATTGGGTAATAAACCAAGTTTGAAGGCGATTTGGCATTAGTACGACATAGTGAGGCTGCAAATTTCGCTAGAGGTAGAATTTCGCTAATTAAGCGGGTGGCAAGGTTAGCAGGTGGCAATGGTCTAAGCGAATTTGGCAAGTGTTTGCTTAATTGCTTAAGGTTGGAATTTATTAGCTAATGAAATTTCGCTAATTGTGAAATTGTCGTGAAGCCAATTTAAAATGAAGTGCAAGTTGGCTAGCGAATTTCGCAATTTTCGCTGAGATTGCGAACTGTTTGCGAACAGTTTGCGAAATTCGCTACGATTGCGAA
This sequence comes from Tetrastigma voinierianum, assembly GCA_016808115.1. Taxonomy (NCBI): domain Eukaryota; kingdom Viridiplantae; phylum Streptophyta; class Magnoliopsida; order Vitales; family Vitaceae; genus Tetrastigma; species Tetrastigma voinierianum. The sequence continues at coordinate 62,153 of JAEQBH010000861.1, forward strand.
TTGGTTGCGAACAGGTTGCGAAAATGCTGTTTTCTTTGTTCTGCATCTAAAATCCATCATTCAGCGCATCTCATTTCCTCCACTTTTCCTTTGTTTTTCCATTGATTTTTGGGCTTGTTGATGGTGAGACTAAATTTAGACCTCATGATTGATCCTTTGCGTGAGGTTGAAGTTCAAATGTGTACAAGTCTAAAACAACCAAAAAACACCCTCAAATTGACATAAGTGTTACTAAGATGACTTGAACACTTCAATTGGGATATATGACATGATTAATGATCAAAAAGTACTCAAAACCTATCTAATATAGGGTTCAAAATTGTACTTTTGACACCAATCAAAATCTCCAGGACAATAGTGCACATTTAGTAAGGGTGGTATCATTCCCATTTCGGAATCTATCAACAGAAATTTTGCTTCGCCAGTACCGGTCTGGGAGCATACTTACTCGGGCGAGTGAACTCTTTAGCATGCTTTCGGATACACTCATCGTAAGTCTGTTTTAGCTTCTCATTGATAAAGTACGATTGCGTCTCTGCTGGGGATATAAACTCATCCATAACAGCCTCTCTAAACATCTCCCAAGTGGGAGGGTTCCCTCCATATAACTGATCCTCAATGTGTCTCTGGAACCAATCCCATGCATTATTCTTCATCTTCATTCCTACCCAGCTCAATTACTCTAGCATCCGAGCATGATAATCTCCTCCTTCTTTTGCATGCTCCTCGAGAAATCTTTTGTGGGTCATCTCCTTCCTTACCATGATATTCTGGAGTCTTAAACCTCAAGAACTCCTGTAAAGATAGACCTTCCTCATCCAGCATTCGCCTAGCTACCCTCTTAGGCACTGTCTGCGGGGAGAGGTTGTGGTGGGCTGGATTTGGGCAAGTGGAATTTGGAAATGGAACCTATTTGTCTCACAGTGCACTTCACTTTAAGAATCTGTTCTCTGCCCTTAACTCTACGTATTTCTTGCCTCAAAATTCTCAAGTCATCCATATCAAATGGGCGGTGGTGGAACATTCGACCTCACTCTTGTACTCTGCGCATCGATCTAGGGGTGGAATTATCTCTCCATCTCGATCCGATCTCGATACCTGAGACTCGCATCAGCGTCGGCGTCTATCGGATCGCCGTCTCCTTCGCCCTTGGCGAGAGTGGTCCACGTCTCGAGTCACGCCTTGTTGTCTTCTTGGTGGCATTCGACAACCAAGAAAACAAATGATACCCTAGATTCACAATACATATCAGTACTTAAACTTTTCATCTATAGGATCTGTGAAATTAACTATACTATGATGACATCTGAAGACAATTTGGAATCCACCTTCCCATGGTATCCTGCATTTATCATTTACCCGAATAACATCCCCAAAGTTCTTTTAAAACACAGCTCTGATACTGCTTTGTCACATCCCACTTTTATAGGCGTGACCGGCTAGGGAATGGTGAAGTAAGGCCACAAAACTCGTAGCAAGCCTAAGTCCCTTAATTTCTAGAAAATTCGTGAGACCTATTCGTTTCTATAACTAATGACAAATCACATTGTCGCAATATCAATCTAAAATCTACTAATAATTAACTCAAAATCTCATATCATGATATTATCTCAAATAACATAACAAATAGACCTCCGTGGTCATGCTTAACAAAAACGACCTCAACGGTCTCACCAAAAAATATCAATAAGGTTTCATCGAAAACAAAATTTATCAACTCAACTATTCAAAATTTATCGATTCAACCAAATAATTAACTCAATAGCAAGTTAATTCACCATGGAGCCCTGCGGAAACTTAGACTCTCATTCACCAAATAAACAAATAATAATCCATTACATGTTTCAAATAAGTCCAGTGGTCGAATGCACGGATTCTCCTTTCTCTATCTACCACGAAAAGGAGGAAATCAGCGGGGGTGAGATAACTTTCTGTGGTAAAATATATCACCATACTTGTGAGGCTAGGTACTCAGGCCCAGCTGCAAGGATGGTTATCTTTCAATCCATCAATCACCGTACATAGGTTATGCAACAAATAGCGGCAATATGAACCATGATATCAAATGAGTTTTAGAGTTTTGAAACACGGAAATATAGTTTACCATTCGAATCCAGGTACATTCCTTTTTACCTTTATCTTTGGAATCGGTACATTCCAGCCAAGATCCGTAGAGCGGGCCGGGTTCTACGCCTGAGTTTTACCACCTCTCTAGGAAGGCAAGCGGCTTTGCCCGCACGAGAGGTACCATGTGCACATAGCACGGTGACCTCCATCGGTTAAGGTTTTACGTGATTCCTTGCATATTGACATTAGCGATTACAAGTTATAGTGACCCGTACTCGGTAATACAACGAGGAATAACACCAAATACAATAAGAAAGAGTTGGCTGACCGTGCTCCGACATGAATATTCATCGGGACACGTGACTTATGGCATATAGAAAAAATTCAATTCAATGAATGCCGAATAAGGGTCTTAATCATAGTCGATTACTACGATCAAAGTCAAACGATGAAAACACCGCTATACATTTCGAAGGTGCAAGTACGATGATATAAATTTACCTCTCCCTGTTGGATCAGGCTCAGCTAGGCTATTTGTTCTACGGCACGTGTGCCCGAACTGACTTCGTTTGCTATACCAATATTCATGCGAGAAAGAAATATAAAGATAACGTCAAAATCATAACGAGCCATACCTTGTTGTCACTACTCAATTAGATTAGTTTTACGTTTCTATTTAATCGCCTAGCAGGCTTTTAAATAATTTTTAAAATCCTTTTACTCATACCTTCAACATTCTGCCTTTTAACATCTAAAAACCCAAAATTATAATTTTAATATTCAATTTCACAACTAATTTCTTATATCTAATGTTTAATCACTAAACTCGTTTTTTTTTTTGGCAGATTGCGCATCAGTTAGTATTTTGCCTATATCTTTCACTACCGACGTCGAAAAGACCTGAAACCAGTGGCAAAATTTCACTAACATCCATATCTTTCCAATGATGTCAAATTGGCCCAAAAATTCGTCCATTAGGTCCTCCTATGATTCTGTCCAAGTCAACCTTCAAACGAAGTACATTCCATCGATCAGCCCTTAATTCCACTAATTACCACCTCAATTCATTCTAAATACATTTTCCCCAAATTTTAAACATACCAGACCTCTTAGGTCACATTCTATAGATTCAAAATGCAATTGCAACCTAGCATACACATTAGAACAATTAATTCATTCAACTGACCCTAATTGACCATCCAAACAACAACCATTTATCAATTTATTGCCTACTCCAATACAGACCATGCAAAACCAAAATTAAAAACCATGGTGCTTTAATATACCTTCAGAAGTCTCCACCATGAAAAATCACAGGTTGATTCAAAAGGGGTGGCTGCAACAAAATTTTCTTCATACATGTGATTCGGCCGAATGGAGAACCTAGGGTTCTTCAATTTTTTTTATTTTGTTTTCTGCTCGATTTTATGAGGCCTAATATTTTTATAAATTAATTCAATATTTCACTTAAGTCTCTGCGATTTTTTTGAATTTTTTTAAGGCCCTGGGAATTTTTAAAAATGTCTCTTTATTTACTCTTGGTCAACAAAATGCGCTGACTTTTCCTACCCGATTCCTTTGTTCACGTATTTTATTATTTTTATTCATATTTTCATTAATTTTATTTTTATAACATATGTTTGACATAATTTGCTTCATAAAATTTCCATAATTTATTTCATTCATTGGGTATTTTTAAAAATTCTATTCGGTCAGAAAACACTTTCGAAATTTGACCTTCTTGGGTATATTTTCTAAATTCCATTTAATGAAATAATTCCTAAAGTATTATAAATTCATTATGGAACTTAAAACACCTAAAACTTAAATTCCATGAAAAAAAAAATCATTTAAAAAAAATGTTTGGGGTGTTACACTTACATAAAGTTCGAACCATTCAACAAAGTTATAATTGAGCATTTGATCAATGTCAGTATCGCTAACTCTTAGATCTTATTCACGCAGCTTGAGAATGTAAATACTTCAAATAAAAAAATAAAACCATTAGAATACAAAAATCAATAATTTTACTAATATTTCAAAAATACTTACTCAATATAAGGTGTAACCTAATCACAATTCAAACGAATATAGGTTTGAGCGGCACGAAGTTCCCCTCCTTAATTGGCCTAGGCTTTGCAGTTCCATAAGATCGTCCAGGATATGTGAATATTGACAGATTACCTTCTATTGGAACCGCAAACCCGCCATCATCATTATAAGGCACATTCCGTTGTCTTGTGTGAACATGCGATTCAAAGTAATCCGAACAAAAGTTGGATGCTTCTTCAACTAAATACGCATTACATATTGAACCCTCAACTCGAGCCTTAATGCAGCATTTTTTTCAAATGACAAAGGAACCTATATACATACATATATATATATATATATATATATATATATATATATATATATATATATATATATATATATATATATATATATATCTTCTCTCTGCTCTGTGACAATTAATTATTTTCATATGTTATTAACATCACATATCAATTGAAAATTTAATATGAGAAGTTAGTACCTCTCAAACGAGTACATCCAACGAAACTGTACTGGGCCTGCTATCCTTGCTTCATATGGCAATTGGATATGCAAATGTTCCATTGAGTCAAAGAAAGCAAAAGGAAATATCTACTCTAACTTACATAGAATTACTGTAATTTATAACGCCAATCTCCTCATATCTTCCTCCCTGAGTTTCGTGCAGGTCAAGTCTTTAAAGAATAAGCTCAACTTAGTCAGTGGTTCCCAAACATTCGTTGGCATCAAAATTCTGAAATGCTATTGGGATTAACCTCTACATAAAGACGTGACAGTCATGACTTTTCATTCCAAAAAGTTTGTACTTCTTTAAGTCCACACATCGTCCCATATTTGACACATAGCCATCAGGAAATTTGAGGTTTTTCACCCATTCACAAACAACTTTCTTGCCATTCTTATCCAAAGTGTAGTTTGCCTTTGGATATTTACCATTAGCATTATTCTCTAACTCTTTCTGTCGACAAAACATCGCCAAATCCTCCCTAGCTTTGATGTTGTCTTTTGTTTTGCCCTCCCAATGTTCATAGCGGTATTGAACACATTCTCAGCACATTTTCTCTATGTGCATGACATCGAGATTGTGACGAATCAGATTGGTACTCCAGTAAGGCAAATCCCAAAATATACTACCTTTTCTCCAACCACAACCACTAGATTTACAAATGTTGCTATTGATCTCATCCTCATCAGCTTAAATTACCTTTTCAAGTCCCAACATCTCAATATGCTCTAAATTTTTGTTCCAGACTGAGTGGGCGGTTACTGGGACAAAATTGTTTTATTTTTAATAAAGCAGTTCTTATTTCGTCTGAAGGGATGATTGTGAGGCATAAATTTTCAATGATTATCGAACCATGATGTCTTACAACCATTTGGGAATGAAAATGCATCTGAGTACTCCATACAATGCGGACAAGCTAATTTACCGGCTGTGCTCCATCTAGACAACATTGAGTATGCCGAAAAATCACTAATAGTCCACAACAAAGATGCTCTCATTTGAAAATTTCGTTTTTAAGACACATCATATGTTTCAACACCCACCTCCAACAAGTGTTTCAATTCAGCTATTAGTGGTTAAAGGAACACATTTATCTTATGTAGGGTTATTTGGGCCCCAGGAAATGCAAATTATTGGCAAAGACATATAGAGGCTCTTTCATACACATCCTGATGAAGAATTATGGATGTTGTGATTGGCCAACACGAATATTACTTACCCGACTTATCAAATGGTTGGAATCCATTTATGCATAATCCCAACTTGACATTTCTACTCTTTGCTGAAAATGAAGGATGCATCGGTGAAAATGAAACTGAGCCTTAGGAGTCGGATGGATGATCGTAACAGTCTTCCTTGTCATGATCATCATGCCAGCATATTCTTAGCGAGAAGCTTTTGAAGCATACAATCTACGTAGCCCTAGGAATGAGAGAAAAATAATACATCCTCTTATCCCAGACATCGCCCTTATGTTTGTTGATTCCCTTCTCCTACTTTTGTACTAAGGATGCCAGCGCTAACTTTTATGATTCAAATACATCTACACCCCGATATATCCCATGCCGCTCCACAATAATCCAATTTTTCTCCCACGAGGAAGACCCAATTCTTCAACCATCTTCTTCATATCATAAAAATTCTCCGGCAATGTGTTTCTCTGAGGTAGTGCCTCTTTCATAAATTCCAATAAGGAATCATAACATCTCTCGGTAAATGATATTCTGACTTAATATTGACAATTAAGCTCACTATGAATAAGCTGTGAGTGCTTCTCACACCCTGGCCACAATGCTTGATCGGCCGCTTGTAACATCTCATACAGTTTTTTTGCTATCGAATTTGTACTCTCCTCCATAGTGTCAAAATGCAAGTCAAGACCACCTGCATACCTAACCATGGTATGGTATGGATCAGGTGATTTAGTAGCATAAGGCGATATATGACCTTCACCAGTTCATAATTCTCTGAGTTGTAAGTTTCCCCATGAAATCTCCAGCTCCATAATAATGTCTGCTACAAAACCCTTTTACACTAGATTGTAACTTCACATTCCGGTTTCTAAAAACTTTCGATTCTTACACATACTACACGGACATCTTATTCTTGGTCCATCAGTCCATTCTGGTTGACTAATTGCAAATTGAACAAAAACGTGCACTCCCTCAACAAATTTTGGGTTTAAATAACCACCGCTCATCCTATTATACATCCATTGTCTATCATAACTCATACTTAATTCCTGTTAATGAAAACACATAAGGACAATCAAATTTTATATATTTTTAAATTTCTTAGTCCTTATAAAATAAAGAGAAACATATATTGTTTCTTTAGAACATAATTTGAAAACTCATAGCACAATTTTAGATGAAAATGCCCTTTTATCATTTTATATATTTATTTATATGTCTTTGAAATTGAAAATATAGGGTTAATTTTATAAGAGAATAACGATGTAAAAATTTGACTAAGGGTTAGATTTCTAAAATTTGGTTTTCAAAGTGTTCTCTTTGCTTTTTTACGCCATTGGTTAGTCCCTTTTTATGCGGTATGGACCAGGAAAGAAGGGGTGAGAATCTTGAATTTGGTGGGAAGGAAGTGAGAATGGAAGGGTATTTAGTGATGAGTTCATATCTGGATCTCTTTGATGATTTTACAAAGGTTATGGAGAGTTACACAAAAGAAGGGAAACTAATATCCAAATACAAAATCTTTAATGGGGTTGAGAGCTTCATTGAGAGCTTGGGATCAATGTTCACTAGCTCTAACGTAGGAAAAGTAGTTATTCAAGTTAAGCCATAATTTGATCCTTATGTAATATGATCAAGAAATGTATTCGCTATTATGTGTTCTATTAAATCACATCTTTTGGATTTCTAGTCCTTCTTGGTTCTGAATATTCGAGATCACTTTTATATATAGTTTGGATATTCAAGCCTTTTAGGGTTTTGAGTATAAACTATAAAGCATGGCCAAACCAAATTTAGCACCTGGTGGTCTAGTTTTTTGTAGTTAAATTTTGGTGTTGAATCCGTACCAAAACTTAAAGATGTTTGAAGTCATTGGTATAATTTTTACCAAATGCTCTCTTAATCTCAAATTAGAAAGAACACATTCATAAATATTTCATCTCCATGCTCAAATTGCTGTGAAACATATGACACTAACAGTAATAGCTTGTATTGGCATGTCAATGAAAATTTAGTGAATAGAGTAGGGCTGCATACTAACACCACGAGATCGAAGCATACTCACAGGTTTTCGGGTTTTTATTTCGCACTTAAGTGATCTACTCTTCAACTAAACCTCAGAAGCCGCTTTCTAGAAGCCCTGCTAAACATTTCTTTAATGTTTCTTGAATCTTTCTCCACTTTTGCCTTTTTAGGCAGCTTTCCAGATCTCGTAGTTCTTCTTTCACTCCTACTCTTTTCCTAACAGGGATAATAGAGGTGGAAAATATTAGAGCATGAACATAAAATACATATTTAGGCAGATAGCATGGCATTAGGACCATGGTTCAAAAACTTGGCCGAGTTCGGTATGACTCGGCCGAGTCATATCTGTCTCGAAGCCCACCATACCGAGTCTGATATAAGATACGATAAAAGAAAAAAATCTCAAAGATTAAGAATTTTTTATTTATTTTCCTCCCTACATTTTCCCAGCATCCAAACGGAAAAAACAAAAACAAACAACTACAAAGCATTAAAACAAGGCCTTCAATAATAGTAAGTATTTACTCCAAATAAGAAATCAAGCAACTCAGCAAGTACTTGTAACATTTATTCTTTATCAATAAAAAAGTTTTTAAGAATTTACATGGAAGCTCCAATGACACATATAGGGTTCTACCTCGGTGTACATATGAAAATCGAAATGGCTTCTAGTGCGCTTTCCTTATTTGAGATTGTTTCTCGTTAGCTAACACAATGAATCTGATAGAAGCCTAAAGCAGAGAATCAAGAGAGGTGGAGACAAAGTGAGATGCATCTTGAAAAAATATAGTGAGAGTAGAGGGCCCCGCCAGACATTTGGTTCTCGTTTGTCGTAGGAAGGAAGGAAGCGAGAGGAGGAGGAAGAAGAGATCGGGGGTGGGGCAGGAGGGCAAGGGTTGTTTGGGTTTGTCGTAGAAGGAAGGGGAAGCAGAGGAGGAAGAAGGAGATCGAGGGGTGGGGCTGATGGCAAGGGTTCTTTGGGTCTGCGTTGAATATCGCACAGAGGGAAAAGAAGAAATGGGAGGAGAGAGAAGACTTTGAGTTTAAAAAAACTAAAAATTATATTCATTTTAATCATATATTTATTCTAATGAAAATAAATATAAAATATGTTTGATAAAAAAATTACGTTTTTAACATGCTTTTGGATTTTTAAAAATTTAAATTATCAAATTTAAATTTAATAGGGTTTTACTTGTTACAAAGTTTTAATCTTTAACAAAAATAAATTTATTTGCTTTTTTATTTAATCTTTAACATGGAATGATAAATAAAACAGTTTTAAATCTATCTCAATACACTTTTACAAATACATGAAAAAATTATTACATATATTAATTAATTTTTTAGATTGAAGACTATCTTAGCTACACATATTCAAGTTATAAACAATTCTTTCAAATTCTCATTAGGTAAAATGTTATTCTAATTTATATGTTCATTGCATAAATGATGATGATTTTGAATTTTATTTATGATTAATTAGAGGCACATAATGAATTATTGTATTCTATCTTTCTTTGATAAAAATCTTTTTTTTTCAATCCCCTTAATAAAAATCTTGTGCATTTCAAATAAATAATTTCTATTTTTATCAAATCATAACTATTAGAATTCTTCCAAAGCAGTTAATTAATTAGAATAGATAATATTAAATATAAGATATTTTTATTTTGTTAAATTTTAAAATTTGAACTCATTTAATGGTACTTATTTTTTTAATAATTTATATAATATTTTTATAATTTTTAAAACTTTTAATTATATTATTTCACGTATCGACGTCACGACTACGGACACGTCTGGAGTCAATATTGACCCGTCTTTGCGACTTTGAACCATGGCTCGGAAAAGGAAAAATAAAAGGAGTACCAAACCAAGACTCTCACCAAAAACTTTCGAAGAGGCTGTCTTTGGGGCTTGATGCTTGAGAGGCCATTGGACATTAGGCCTTAGTGCGTGAAAATTTTGGCGTATAGCTTATAGGTGCTGAGTGGAGAACTCGGAGAACCAAGACGAAGAGAGCATTTGGAGGGGAGAGCAGCGGAGGGATGTGGGGTTCATAAGTTAGGTTGGTATATGATATTAAATATTATTTAATGAAATGTTATTTTAGCTTTTATCTTCAATTTTAATATAAAAATTAATTTAATTAATTATAGGCTATAATAAAAAAATAATTTAATTAATTTTATAACAAATTTGGATGAGAAAACGTATTTGAAGATAAACGTATCTTTTAGTAATTTTAGTATTTTTCTTAACAAATTGGATGAAAAATCGTATCTTTATAATAAAAATCATTTTTATTTAAAAATTAATTTAAAGATAAAGATCCAAATACTTTAAAAGTTTTTCTTTAGCTTAAAACAAATGCTTTACAATAATTCATACTTAAATTTGAAGATAATGTGCTACATTGTAACTAAAGTGTTTAGCCGTAAAAAAACATAAATAATTTTATTTTATTAATTCTTTAATTCACTTATTTGTATGTTTTCTAATAATTTATATGTGTTTTTATAATTTTATTTATCTTGATTTCACGTGTCGTAGATATCGAACCCCGTCACGTCTCAACTCCTAAGTCGATGATCGATACCGCTTGACTTTGAACCATGATTGGACATACCAATTTTAAACTACATGGCATTGGCGAATAGCATAGCAGTAGGACATAAATTTAGTCTTTGCTTCATATATTGAGTTTTCTCCCTCCCTCTATTTACACATTTATATTCTTCTTCCTTTTCCTTGTTTAATTAAATTTTTTTTTTTTTCGAATTTTGGTATTTTGTGAAAATCAAATTTGCTCTACAGATTTAGGTTTTTCGAATTCTTGCAATTAGTGTATTGAAATTCAATTGGATTCGATTTGAATCGTAGGGAAGATCATCCTACTGGTTTTGATTTTTTAAATATAGAGTGGGGAATTGAGAAGGAGTTGGTACAGAGATTGAAGTGGTGATGGGAGGGAAAAGTTCAAAAGGCAACCAATATGGGTACTCGCACTTGCAGCCGAATCCTCAAGACGAGCCGATGGCCTATCCAACACACACCGCCACTCAGTGCGACTACTCCGTATTTATCAAAACCCCTCATGACACCCCTGACTGGTATGGTGTTGGGATTCACGATAATTATAACACCCTCGATCAAATCTATTTTACAAAATGAAAATCTTATTTTTAAAAAAATTCTGATCTTCTTTTGAAAGTTTAGAAATTTCTCTTTTGTATTGAAATATTTTTTTCTTTTTGATTGATTTCTTGTCGAAAAGTTTCAAGATGTGTTTCCTTTGGGTTGCAAGGATAATAAATACTTCAAGGGATAGATAAAATTTCTAATTTATTATTTATCTATTTAAAATATATATATATATATATGACATTTAAACTTGCTAATTTTAGATAAAGTTATGAATTCTATAACTTTATCTATAAAATCTTATAATTATTGATCGGTTTTGATACATCATTTTGTGAGGTAGTACAACTACATTTGATTATATTCAAGAGAATAAAGAGTCTTTATTTTTTATTTAACTATTTCAAAATACATTTGTTTTGTCAAAATTTAATTACAATTCACTAATTAATCATTTTAACTACCTCAGAATTGCTATTTCTAATTATGTTTAATATATGTCCCTTTCTTGAAAGTTCTTTTTCTCTATTTTATTTTTCTGAAAAAAATAAATAAAGTTAAATATTCAGTAAATTAATTAGACATTTCTATTTCAAAAACTAATTATTACATTCTTTTTATTCATTTGATTTTTCCAAACATTTTTATAAAAAATAATATATATATATATATATATATATATATATATATATATATATATATATATATATATATATATATTGACACACACATATATAAAGATTGATGGGCAAATTTGACATTTATTAAAATGAAACATTCAATTAATCATAGTCAACAATGGTAGACAAAAAAACAATGTATTGGTTTTTGAATTAAGAAAGCTTAACTAATTCATTTTTTAAAACTAAAAGGACTAATTTATAATTTATTTGTGCATATGTGCAAGATTTTTTTTTTCCTTGGATATGATGTGGGGAAAATTTTGGACCCTTTTATAATTTATTGTTATTAGGGTATGTTTTTGGATTAAGTTAACTAGTATATGTTATCATTATAGACTTTCTATTTAAAAAAAAATTATTTAGTTCTTTTTATTCATTTTATGTTTTTTTACAAATATTACTTATAAAAAGTAGAAAAAAATACATAGATATTATAGGACCGAAAGATAGATGGACAAATAGGATATTTTCTAAAATAAAACAAATATTAGGGATAAAACCTAAATTGCTTTAAAGGACAAAGAGATTTTGAATTTTTTAGTCTCATTCTTTTTTTTTTTTTCAAGAGGTCAGTAATGAGAGACGGAAATTCCATCTCAATTTTCGTTTTTGATTTGAGACGGAACTTTTCGTCTCTAATCAAAGACGGATTTCATTCTGTCTCAAATCAGAGACGGATTTTATTCTGTCTCTGATTAGAGGCGAAAATCATTTTGTCTCTATTTAGAGACGGAATTTCCGTCTCAAAAATTATTTCCGTCTCAGATTTGAGACGGAATAAAAATCATTCCGTCACTAATTAATTTATGCAATCCGTCTCTATTTAGAGACGGATAAGTGTCCGTCTCTAATTCTGATTTTTCCTGTAGTTACTTACACAACAGAAAACATATTTTATATATTGAGTCTCAACTAGTTTTTAGCATAGCTATTAAGGATTGAATAATCTCTAGTGACAGTGCTAAGAATAAATCATTTTTTATCTATGTAAAAATTAGTCAATCAATTTACTAGAAACAAAAAAACAAAATTGCATATAAGAGCTACTATGACTAACCGATCATGCATACCAAAATATTATAAAGTCATCCAAAGCGTCCCAAAAATATCCATAGGCAGTATGTATAGAAAAAAAAAACAAAAATAACCAAGATTAGAAAATTGTTCTAAATGCATCCATATGCGCCAATAAAAGCATATAAAATGAAGATACTAAAAAGTACTAGGAAAAAAACACCCCCAAACTAAAACCTAGCATTGTCTCGGAATTATGATATAAAATGTGGAGTAGAAACCCCCTCGAACTACGATTGCTTTCCGTCATCATTAGAAATCAATTGGCCGGGTCCATTGGTGCGGAAGTGACTAGTGGCTAAACAAGAAAATTTGGAATAGAGGCGGTGGGCGTAGGGGGCCTTGTTGATGAAGATCTTTGGTCCATGATAGAATTGTCGGGCCCCAGCCAAAATAGGTTGTGTTCGCGCTCTGCGTCTTTCTATTGGTAATCTCTGACTAACCTTATCTGTGACTGAGTCTGGATAACTCTCTGTGATTACTCTTTGGAAGATCAAGATTGACACACCTCCACCCCTTACTAGCGGCAGGTGTGCCGGCCACCCCACAGAAATCCCCAGCCGTTACTTTTAACGACTAGAAAATCCTGTGAAGCGAAGCCGTATTGCTTGCTGAAAACTCATATAAAAATTTTCCTTTTCTAACTTGTGATTTGCTAAAACCTCGTGACGCCGCAGTACGCATATAGGACATGTTGCAAAATCCACAGCCGCCCTAATTTACACTTTTTTTCCAAATATGGCAACCAACAACGTTCTTTCAAAAGAGCCTCAGGCTCAACACATTTTCACAACTACACTATGTACATACATACACTCCACTATACTTGGGTTGTTCTTTGATTGTGACATATTTTTGATGGATTAGGGGTTGGTGACGAGGAAGCTTGACCCAAGAACGAGATTCCAAGGATAGGAATCGAAGCGACAACAACACAGGTTTGTTCTTCTCACTTCCTTCCTTGTTTCAGTTTTTGTTTGACAAAATAAATCAAGGTTTTATATGAATGAATGGCATTGCTCCATTTGTGCCATAAATGAATTGGTTTGTTCTCAGCTTCTCTTTCTCTATTTCTAAAATTTTGAAGGATTATGAAATAAATGGATTTGGTAAGAATGAATTACAATAATTCATATTTGATTGTTTAAATTGATTTGATACAATGATTGTGAAATGAATTGCACATGAGTACATGAGTATTGGAATCCAAGTATTTGGATATAAATGTATACACACTATTGTAAATTTCTATGAATGATTTGAGCGCCCTTAATAGAATGTTAACCATTAAATTCGAGTTAAGGATAGATTGGTACACCAATGAGGTCAAATATGAGCCGATCACCCCGTACCCGAGGAAACCGTAAATGATGTGTCCACTCCAATCCGTAGCCAATGGGACGATATCGAGTAGTGTAACCTGGCAAAATATACCTAGTCGTTTTCAACATGTTTAGGGTATTTTGTAGGTATAATTTGAATTTTTCGTAATTTAAATTCAAAACGTGAAAACTGAGAAACCTTGAAATAAGTAAGGGTAAAAGTGGAATTGGTCAAAACAGGATATAAAAGTCATAAGATAAGAAGATGTGAGGCTATTATAGAAACGACATAAGTTATGGTGCAAATAGAGGGGAGTTTGAGGACCAAAGTGTAATAAAAGGAAAAATTAAAATCAAATGGGATAAGACCAAGTTGGTCTAGGATGAGATATTTTTCTCATACCCATTTGGAGAGCAAAAAAAAACGTAGAGAGGAGAAGAAGAAGAAGAAGAAGAAGAAGAAAGAAGAAGAAGAAGAAGAAGAAAAGAAGAAGAAGAAGAAAGAAGAAGAAGAGAAAGAGAAAGAAAGCCAAGAAAGGTATGGATGTATGGATACTATGGATTACTATGGATTAGTATGGATTTTTTTACTTTTGTATGGATATTAGTTTGTTCCATTTCTAAGGTTTAGTTAAGAATTCATCCTAACCCTAGATTTTTTGAAAGTTGGGTTGGTAAAACCCTAGTTTATATAAGATGAGTATGGAATCCTCTCTTTGAGTATAGATTCTTGGTTTATGATGTATGGATACATGTTTGAGTGTTAGGAAGTTAACCTAACTTACAAGTAATTGAGTTTGGGTTTGGAAAAAACCTAATTAATCTCTATGTTTGCCTTTGGTTGGGTTAAAACCCACTAGGGAGATGTTTTTTCGTAGAGTATACGAGTTCTCTTTTGATTTTGGTTGGATTTCTGGAAAAAGGGATAAAATCAGCAAATCTGGGCAATTTAGGGTCTGTGCCGACGTAGGGATCTACGTAACAGCGTAAGTCACGCCAAGGCGTGGCATGTCCCACGCCCGCGTGTGAGAGGAGGCTTGGGTGACCTTGGGTGCGCGGCGTAGCAAAGCTACGCCGCGGCAAAGGCTTACGCCGCAAAGTAGAAGTACTATGCCATGGCGTAGCACTGTTCACAAACATGTGTTTTTGTCATGTTTTGAAATTCCGTTATTCCAAGGACTTGTCTATTGGACTAATGAGGACCCTATAAGTGCATGAAAGGATCCACATGTTTGTAAGGTGAAGGAAAAATTAGACCGTACCTCACCGCCTCGGCGAAGCGAGTATGATGTTGGCAAACTTAATGCCCCTATGATAAGATAGTAAGTTCCTAAACACATATAATTCGCGGGGCGCACAAGACCGGATGTTAGATGACACAACACCTGCAATTGCATGGGCAAGCACGTATAGTACTTAGGTACTCTCTGATTAGTGCGACGACACTCTCTGACCGTGCTTCGACACATTTAGTATTTCGGTACTCTCTGATTAGTGCGACGACACTCTCTGTCAATGGTTCGGCACTCTTGCTGTGTGTTAAGGCACCTCAGTACTGTATCGTACCTTCGGGTACTTATTGTGTTGTGTCCAACTCATTTTTCTTAATGCAGTCTAGGTAGTCAAGCGGATATATGATAAAATTGAATAATGATGATAAGTAATGCATTGTTGTGCTCTGAATGCTTTTTCAGGTGCCTGCACCAGTATATTTGACTCTCGGAATCAGACGATATGATCTACTCATACGATTACATTATCGTATACGCCAGTTGTCCGAATGATTCGCGAAAAATTATGATGTCATATCGCTATTCAACCGCATGACGTACGGTATTGATGCGTGTATGTATAAATCATATCATTTTTCCTGCCAAATTAAACCGCCGCGGGGTTTTAAATTCGCGTGCCGCTGGAAGGAGGGCGTGCGAATCTTCGCCATCTTTGCTGCTTGACTCAATATTAACAGTCCACTGCAGTAGGTTTCTGGCACTCGATTATGTAAATGTAAATGTACAGTTTTGGTATATGTATATGTAAATGGGACTCAGGACTGTATGTATTGACATTGTAAACACCACTACGATGGTAGTTTTATTTTGTATCTTTGTATATGATATTTTGATTCAGTTATAAGACTTGGGCTCTCCAATGTCTGAAAAAGCAGGTAAAGAGTAAAGAGTCCCAGTATAGTTTTGCGCCCCCTTCATCCACCTAGGTAGGGGTTGGGGGTGTGATAGGTAGTGTTCACGAAATGTTTTTTAATAACCAGTTAGCAACCCAGCAGGACTGTACTATGTTATAAAACATTCTTTATACCGGCTTGCAGCCCAGTGGTACCGTGTCGATGATTCGTTATCTTGTGCACCGAAAGCATAGGTTAAATTCGTTTAAGGAAGAAAATTTTGAAATGCATGATTTGTGTTTGAATGATTTATTGCATATGAAACTGCATGATTGAAATGACCAATGAATTGTAATTTGAATGCATACGAAATGAAAATATACATATATGTATTGTACTGCATTGGTCATTGAAAAAAATTATAAAGACATCGATTTAGAAAAACATGATTACTTAAAAGCTGAAATGAAGAAGGCGTATCGAATCACTAGGCATGAAAATGCTTAGTGTGTTGCTTTATCATCGCACAGGTACCGAGTGAATAGGTATGAAGGAAAAGACCGCAGCGATTCAAAGTCAATGATTGAAGTAAAGCTCCGACCATGCATTCATGAAATATATTTGACATTTTTGTACAAACTCTGATTTTGTTTTGTAAAAATTTTGGTATTGAAAACGACTTATAATGTCGTAATGTATAAAGGTGGTAAATGGACCAAATTTTTAATGGAAAATGTGTATTGAAAAGAAAATGATGGGCCCTTTTTAAGTTGAATTAGTGTATACAAATATATTTTCATAAAGATAAATATCCTTTACAAAATGAGCATTGGAAATGTGTTTTACTGACAAAAGAAAAAAAAATAGATTCGTAAAGAGGACCGTGTCTCGGATCGGGTTCGGCCTCTGGGTCTAGTAGGGTACGGCGGCGCGGGACGTCACATTTTTAGTGGTATCAGAGCCTAGGTTTAGGCGGTTCTACAAAATGATTTTGAAATTTTTGTAAATGATTTTGAAATTATTTATGATATGCATTGCATTTGCATATAAAGGATGACGTGACTCTGATGCGGATCTTGTCGGTCTTAATAGGTAAGAATGGAAAGTTCAGGCCCCAATAGCGTCGTTGTGAATATCGTCTATAGAGATTGTCCCATTAGAATACGAGAGTATGAGTTTCTGGGAGATTTGATCGAGTTGTCATTTAGAGAGTTTGATGTGATATTGAGGATGGATTGGTTGTCCCGACACCAAGTGGTAGTTTTGATTATAGAATGAAGAGTGTGACCATAAGGACATTGAGTGGCGAGGAAGTGACTTTTATCGACGAGAGGTTGAACCACCTCTCTAATCTTGATATCCACCGCTCTTTTGCTAAACGTGGTTTGAAAGGATGCAGAAACCTACTTGATGTATGTGATTGTCACAAGGTAGAGCCTAGCTTATCGGACATCCCTATATTTAGTGATTATCCGGACGTGTTTCCGAAGGAGTTGCCAAGATTGCCTCCATAAAGAGAGATTCAGTTCGTAATTGACGTTGTTTAGGGTGCCACTCTGGCATCCATTACACCATATCGAATGGCTCCAGTGGAGTTAAAAGAATTGAAGCTTCAATTGCAAGAATTGTTAGAGAAAGGATTTATTCATCCGAGTGTATCACCATGGGGAGCTCTAATGCTCTTTGTTTAAAAGAAAGATGGTACGCTTTTGTTGTGTGTTGATTATAGGCAATTGAACAAAATGACAGTGAAGAACAAATATCCGTTACCCATGATTGATGACTTGTTCGACCAATGAAAGGTGCAAGTCTCTTTTCGAAGAGTGACTTGCGATCTGGGTATCATCAATTAAGGATTAAGGATGCGGATGTGCATAAGACGGCGTTTAAAACACGGTATGGACATTATGAGTTCCTTGTAATGCCGTTTGGGTTGACAAATGCACCAACGGCTTTCATGGACTTAATGAATCGTGTTTTCCGACCGTATGTAGATCGGTTTGTTGTGGTGTTTATAGATGACATCCTTGTGTATTCAAAGGATCGAGAAGATCATGATACACACCTTCGAGTAGTGCTAGAAACCTTGAGAAAGGAACAGTAATATGCCAAACAGAGCAAATGCGAATTTGGGTTGAGAGAAGTGTCCTTTCTTAGACACATTGTATCAGAAGAAGCAATTAGAGTGGATCCAAGTAAGATAGAGGTGATTATTGAATGGAAACCACCGAGAAATGTCACGGAAGTGTGTAGTTTTCTAGGATTGGAAGGTTACTACAGAAGGTTCGTTAAGGGGTTTTTGATGGCTGCGGCCCCGATGAAGATTGCTTTCAGGAAGAATGTGAGATTTGAGTGGAGTGAAAGGGTGTCAAGATATTTTTGAAAAGTTGAAAGCATTCTTAACCGAGGCACTGGCTCTTACTCAGCCAACCTACGGTAAAGAATACGTTATTTTTAGTGATGTTCATTAAATGGACTTGGATATGTCCTTATGCAAGAGGGTAAAGTGGTAGCTTATGCTTCAAGGCAGTTGAAGCCGCATGAAAAGAACTACCCTACACATGATTTGGAATTGGTTGCCATTGTGTTTGCATTGAAAATTTGGAGACACTATCTTTATGGAGAAAAGTGTTTCATCTACACCGATGACAAAAAATTAAGTATTTGCCCTCCTGAAAGAGCTTGGCAGAGACAACGTAGATGGATGGAATTGATCAAGGATTATGATTGTGTGATTGATTATCATCACGAGAAGGCCAATGTAGTAGCAGATGCTCTGAGTAGAAAGTTAGTACAAACGCTTCGAGCATTGAATGCTCATTTTTCATTATCAGACGATGGTGCAATGGTGGCAGAATTGATAGCAAAACCGGATTTGTTAAATTGAGTGCTCGAGGAACAAAAGAATGATGAGAAAATTGCAGCAATTGTAAATCAGAATAGAGTAGGGAAAGAAACTGAGTTTATAGCGAAAGAGGATGGATTCTTGTACTATCGAGATCGGGTTTGTGTACCCAATGATGATGAATTGAAGAAATTCATTCTTGAAGAGGCAAACAGTAGATCTTTGCTATGCACCACAGAAACCGCAGATGTATCAGGATTTAAAGACTTCATATTGGTGGTCCGGAATGAAAATAGATGTTTCGGAATTTGTGAACAAGTGTATGATGTGTCAAAAAGTGAAAGCCAAACATCAAGTTCCTTTGGGATTGTTATAGCCTATCAGGATACCCGAATGGAAATGGGACTGAATCACAATGGATTTTGTGGTCAAGTTACCAGTGACAGGAAGAAAGCATGATTCAATTTGGGTCGTGGTAGACCGATTGACTAAGTCAGCTCACTTCCTATCAGTGAGAACCGACTATTCACTTGACAAGTTGGTAGAGCTTTACATAAAGGAAATAGTTCGATTACTTGGGATTCCAATATCGATCATTTCAAATAGAGATCCGAGGTTTTCCTCAATATTTTGGGAAAGTTGCAAGAGGCTTTGGGCACTTAACTGAATTTCAGCACAGTGTTCCACCCGCAGACGGATGAACAATCGGAAAGAGTGATCCAAGTGTTGGAAGATATGCAGAGAAGTTGTGGATCGACTAGGAAGGTAGTTGGGATAAACACATTCCTCTAGTTGAATTTGTGTACAACAATAGCTTCCAGTCAAGTATTGGAATGGCGTCTTATGAGGCTCTCTACGGAAGAAAATACAGAACACCATTGTGTTGGATCGAGTTAAGCGAGGAGAAGATAATTGGCCCCGATTTGATTCAAGAAACCAAGGAAAAAGTGAAAATGATTAGAGAAAGATTGAAAGTGGCCATGAATAGACAAAAATCCTACGCCAACATGAGAAGAAAGGATATTTGACATGAGATCGGCGAAAAAGTGTTTTTGAAAGTATCGCCTTGGAATAAGGTAATGAGGTTTGGGAAAAAGGGCAAGTTGAGCCCTAGGTTCATTAGGCCATATGAGGTGATAGAGAAAGTGGGTCCAGTGGCATACAGATTAGTTTTACCTCCAGAGTTGAAAAAGATTCATAATGTTTTCCATGTGTCAATGTTGAGGAGGTACAGGTTAGACCCATCGCATGTAGTCTCTGCGGAGACGATTGAGCTTAGACTGGATTTAACGTATGAAGAAGCGCCAGTAGAGATCTTGGCTCAAGAAGTGAAATAGTTGCTGAAAAAGTGAATTCCATTGGTAAAAGTACTGTGAAGAAACCCGCAAGACGAGAAGCCACATTGAAGCGAAAAGTTATGCGTGATAATACCCTCAAGCGTTCGATGAAGGTAATTTAGAGACGAAATTCTTTTAAGGAGAGGAGAGTTGTAACATACAAATACCTAACGAGTTTTATAACATGTTCAAGGTGTAAAATAAATTATATTATATTTTTAGGTGTTTAAGTAACAAAGCGAAAAATCTAAAGCAGAAAATTTTACAAGAGCCAAATAAATTTGGTAAAAATGTCAAATGAGGACCTAAGGGTCATAAATGAGTAATGTAAGTGCCAAAGTATAAATGAAATGAAATGAAGTGGAAATGAAAGTGAAATGAGGCTTTAAAATGAGAAAAATGAGAAAAAGCCAATCAATGTGCTAGCCAAACATGACATGAGAATAAAGGCCAAAGTGGTCTATGGAATGCCCATTTGGGCATTCACGTTTTTTAGAGGAGCAAGGGGAGGAGCTAGGGCAAGGAGGAGAAGATGGGTATTTTTGTGTGTTTCTCTCCATTCTTGGTCTATCTTTGTTCAAGCAAGAAGGAAAAGAAGATTTGAAGAGAGTTAAGGTAAGAAAACTAACCCTAACTCCTTCTTTGATGATTTTGGATTTGGGGAAAACCCCTAACCTTATGTAAAAGTGATTTTGATTGATTGTAGATCCATTTTGGAGTTGTTTTGGGTTAAGTTTCAAAGTTCTTTTTGGTTAGGATTGGTTTTGAGGAATTTTTGTATAAAGGAAATGATGAAGTTTCAAAGGAGTTGCTGTCAAAAAATTTTCAAAGCCTATGTTTTTGTTTTGGCTATAAGTTAATTTATAATCAACTACAAATTTATAGAAAGGACGAGGAGCAAATTGTAGCTCTAAGGCTTCCGAATATGGGCTTAAAGGTGAGTTTTGGGTAGCTGAAGGGTATGCTCTGTTTTGGGTGTAGTTGTGGTATTTTTGCCATAAGTTGAGTTTCACTCATCCAAATTGAGTGATTCAAAATTATGGGTAAACTATACTTCTAGGGAAATAATTTACTTGAAGGAAGTGTATTCAATTTGTAACCCCAAAGTGCCCAGAAATCCGTCAAAGTGGAGCTATGTGCAAGAACAATATGATTATGTTTTGCAAATTAGAGTGATGGATGTAAATGCAATAACTTGAGTTTTGGTGATCCAAATTGGATGATTCCAATTAGAGAAGAAACCTTATAACCATAGCTTCAAATGAGTAGAAGGAACCATTACAAATTTATGGATTTAAAACCCCTAAAAGTGAGAATAATAGTAGGTAACCGAGTGAGCTGGGCATACCGACCAGTTTGGCATTAAAATGTCGTAACTTGAGTTTGGGTGATCCAAATGAGATGATTCCAATTCCTAGTGAAAATAGAATCATAGAGCTATCATTTTCTTGAAGTAATAATGAGAAAAAAATTGCTCATGTGTCCTCAAAAAATTTTTCAAGTGGAGGTGTATTGGGTAGGCATCAACCCTAACCAAAAATCCTAGAATGCACGACTGATTTTTTTTTTTTCTTCTTGGGTTGTTCTTTGATTGTGACATATTTGTGATGGATTATGGGTTGGTGACGAGGAAACTTGACCAAAGAACGGGATTCCGAGGATAGGAATCGAAGAGCGACATCCTTTTTGGGTTTGTTCTTCACAATTCCTTCCTTGTTTCGGTTTTGTGTTTTGTTTGACAAAATAAATCTAAAAGGTTTTATATGAATATACATGTGTGCTCCGTTTGAGCCATAAATGAATTGGTTTATTCTCCACTTCTCTCTCTCTATTTCTAAAATGTTTGAAGGATTATGAAATAAGGGGATTTATTGAAATTAATTGCAATAAATTGCATATTGATTTGTTTTAAATTTATTTGATACAACTTACTGTGAAATGAATTGCACATGAAAAATTACATGAGTATTGGAAACCAAGTATTTGGATATAAATGTATATACACTATTGTAAATTGGTATGAATGATTTGAGCGCCCTTAATAGAATGTTAACTGTTAAATTCGAATTAAGGATAGATTGGTATACTAATAAGAGTTAAATGAGAAGTACTACGCCGAACATAATGATGTGTCACTCTGATCCATAGCCCAGATGGACAGTAGCAACCCAGCAGGACCGTACTGTGTTATAAAACCTTTTTTATATCGGCCTTCAGCCTAGCGGTATCGTCACTTAGATGATTCGTTATCTGACACAGCAGCTTATAGGTTAAATTGTTAAGGGAAAAATAGAAAAGAAATTGTGAAATGCATGATTTGTGTTTGAATGATTTATTATATGAAATTTGCAGGATTGAAATGACGATGAATTGTAATTTGAATGTATACGAAATGAAAATATACATATTTGTATTGTATCGCATTGGTCATTGAAAAAATTATACAAAGGCATCGATTTACAAAAATGCATGATTTACTTAAACTGAAATCAAGAGAGAACTATATAGAACCACTGGGCATGAAAATTCTTAACGCGTTGTTTTATCATTGTGCGGTCTGGTGAGAGCAGTGAGAAAAAAGCTATGACGATTCATGAAATATATTTGACATTTTTTATACAAACTCTGATTTTGTTTTGTAAAAATTTTGGTATTGAAAACGACTTATAATGTTGTAATGTATAAAGGTGGTAAATAGACCAAATGGGCATGTAATGCCATATTTAATGGAAAATGTGTATTGGAAACAAAATGATGGGCCCTCTTTAAGTTGAATTAGTATATACAAATATATTTTCATAAAGATAAATATCCTTTACAAAATGAGCATTGGAAATTTGTTTTACTTACAAAAGAAAAAGGAATTGGATTCGTAAAGAAGACCGCGTCCCGGATCGGGTTTGACCTCCAGGTTAGGTTGGGTACGGCAACGCGGGCCGTCACAATATCGACCATAGTACTCACCACCATGGTCATATTTAATGGCTTTAATTTTCTTTCCAAATTGATTTTCAACTTCAGCTTTATAGGATTTGAAAACGTCCAATGATTGAGACTTCTTATGAATTAAGTATAGGTACCCATAATGAGAATAATCGTCTATGAAACTAATAAAGTATTGTTGACCATTCAGTTTCACAGGAAATGGACCACAAATACCCGACAATTAATTCCAAGACACTTGAACTCACAGTAGCACCAACTTTCTTTATATTTGTTGCTTTCCCTTAGCTGAAAATCAATACACATTTTAAATTTGCAAAATCAAGGGAATCAAGAATTCATTCTGACACAAGTCTTTGCATCCTTTGTTTAGAAATGTGTCCTAAACGCTTGTGCCATAACATGAAAGAATTCTCATATGTTAATTTACGCTTTGTACCACAATTACTTGCATGTAAGGATTCACTAATATGTGAGGCATTAATATCCAATATATATAGATTATCGACCAGAGAACCTGTGCTAATCATATTTTAATATTGAAAAAGACTAACTTTTCCAATTCCAAATGAACAAGAATAACCAGATTTGTCCAAACGAGAAACAGACACCAAATTCCGTCTAAATGACGGTACATAAAAAGTCTCATCCAAATCCAAATAACAACTAGATTCTAACTGTAATTTAAATAAACCAATCGCCTCAATAAAAGCTTTGTTGCCATTTCCCATATAGATTAATCTTTCAGCATTAATTGGCACTCGACTCCTTAGACAACCCTGCATTTTCACACTTATGTGAGTAGTTGCACCTGTATCTATCCACCAATTGTGATTTGGTATTAAAGCTAAGTTAACTTCATAACAAACAAAGTTGAGAAGTTTAACCTTTTTAACAAACCATTTTGCATACTTAGTACAATCCTTCTTCACATGTCCACCTTTCTTGCAAAAGAAACAAGTGATGACCTTATCTTATTTTTGTTGCCCCTTAGGTTGTGAGGTCCCATTCTCTACAGCTCCTTTTCCTTTATTGTTATTATTCCTTTTCCTTTTCTTGTTGGCAACATTGTCATAGGAGGAAGTAGCTAAGTGAGCACTTTCTATCTTTTCATGTTTCAATCTCTCTTTCTCTTGCACACATTGAGCAATGAGCTCATTAAGTGTCCACTTTTCCTTTTGAGTATTATAACTTATCTTAAAAGGATTAAATTGTGCAAGAAGAGAGATCAAAACTAAGTAAAAAGAATGTCATCAGACAATTCCAACTTTAGTGCCCTCAGTCTAGTAACAAGATTAGACATTTCCATTATGTTCTCCCTTATGTTCCCTTTGCCTTTGTACCGCATTGAAACGAACTTATAAAGAATAGTGCTCGTTTCGACCTTTTCAAATCCAGCAAATCGGTATGCTATTTAGCTTAGGAAACTCTTAGCATTTTCCTCCTCAGGCATTGCACCCCTTATGGTATATGGAATAGAATGCTCCCACTTTTCTAAGTTAGCCCTTTGCTCCTGATCTTGTCATCGATGGGACGGGAGGTTGTTCAGTGCAGTCGCATAGTCTAGTCCATACACGAAGTAAAATAGTAATATATACTTTCCGTTTCGAAGCTTGAGTGTAAGATTTAAACCTTTGGTATGTTAATTTTGGAAGATATAACGGAAGCGTTAATTGTATCCAAAATAAAATAATAAGCTCACAATAAACAACAAGGCCATTTCCTTTAAGCATGTAAAATAGAATTTAAAAATTAACTACATGCAAACACATGGCATAAAAGCAATAAGATGGACATTTATAAAGTACCTAACACAACATTGATATTTAGTCTTTGGACAAAAATAACAATCCGTAAATGGTACTATTATAAAAACGTAGTTAATAAATATTGACAACAAATCCTGCCAACAATATGTTTATCTTTGGATCAACTTATTGCATGCATGGATAACATCAAAATATCACACATTTACCACTACAAGTGTCTAAGATCTAGCAAAAAACAACCTTCCTTTGGGCTGATTATTTTACGCATAGATTTAGATACTTCCATACAATTCTTTAATAAAATCCACATATTTCAATAAGCAAATCTTCATAATAGAGGTCACTTTGGCAACGTATAATTTCAATTTAATTCATATTGAAATATTGGATTTTAAATATTCGGGAAAAAATTATTATTTTTTAATCTGGTCAAAACGGTCAATGGTCCAACAAGGTTAGTCAAAGATCCAACTGGGTTGGTTAAAGATCCAATTGGGTTGGTCAAACGGGTTAATCAAATATCAAATTGGGTTGGTCAAACCTTAACCTTATAGTCTTACCCAAACCCATCACTTGACCCAATAACCCAAACATTTATCCAAAAGCCCAAACTTTGACTTAATTATTAAACGGCTAAGGCCCAATATCCAAATAACCTAATATATTAAATGACCAAGGCCCAACTGATTAAAGATAAGAAAATTGAATAATTCTTCATACAACATGATAATGGCAAAAAAATAGGCCATTAACTCCAACCAGTCTCCCATTCCCCAAAAATTCTCAAAACACTTATATTTTTCTTGGATATTATGTAAAAATAAAAAAATAAAAATGGAGAAAACATATTTTCCGAGATAAAATTTGAGAATTTCGAGAAATAATTTATGAAAAATTATCAAAAATATTAGAGGAAAAAAAGAAGATACTTTTCCCTTCTGACCAAACCACGAATTATAGTGTGAATGGTGAATGGAAATGCAACAAAAGAATCCAAGCACCATAAAACACCTTTAATTTAATAAATATAATTCTAATCCTTATCGATAACATGAGTGGCTCTGATACCACTTGTTGGAGAAAATTACAAACAGCATATAGTTGTATTCTTCATCTAGATAGATTATTACTTTATCCATGTCTAATCTAGATGATAAACATGCCAGAATCTCATCTTTAAAGCGATAAAAAACTAGAAGACATACCTGTATCCATTGGAATGCTGTCATGCTTAGGTTTTGTCTTCCACATCTGAAACGAGAGATTTTTTCTTCAAAACTCAATCACTGATGGGATAGAATGAGGTGTTATATTTCTCTTTCTCTCGTTTAGACTGGGGACCATAACCCTTTTATACATCTTATTAATTTATTTTATTTATGCCCATCATTAATAAATAAAATAACTGGTCTCTACACATTGCAAAACCCATACTATATTTATAATAGATGTATTAAAAAAAAGCTCAAAATTAATCAATTGATCATATTTAATTAGGCTTAATAAAAAATTAGATAGCTTACCCAAATTTACTAAAATACCTAACGAAAAAAGCGTTTATTGTCACTTGACCATCCATTGGGATTTCCTTTGTGAAGATGGGCATTTCCAGCCTTCTATATTTGTGATGCAGTCGATTAAGGGATGGTGTTGTCTTTGGATTCCAACAAGGAAAGGCAGTGTCGGACTGGATTTCCATCGGATTTGGAATTGCTTGCCACATCGACTCACGCTATTACGGATACTTCCTGTTGATTCTTCAAAATTTGTTGCATACTCTCTTTGAGACTGACCATCGCTCCCTTTAAATCTCCCAGCTCCTCTTGTATCAACTCAAAGGCCTCTTCTATAGTGTCTATCTGTGGTTACCTGCTTGGTTTCGGTGTTTTTTTTTCATGCGTCAACTTTGCTCTAATACCAAATTTGTTATGAACTGAATTTGAAGAAGGAAAATTTCTGGAAATGAAATGAATCCATTAAAAAAATAGGTATAGCTTTCGAGAGGCTAGTTTCTCCAAGAGCAAGCTCTAAAAAAGATTCCAAAAGATAAAAACTTCTTCCCACTACTCTTCACAAATATAACTAAAACTACCCTAACCAACAGAATAAAATACCCAAAGACCTGTGACAATACGGCTCAAACCAAGGAAGAAAATTAAGGTCCATTTAAAAACTGCTGGTGATGTTTACGTGCACGTGTATGTGGGAAATGGATTGAGGGCTTATCATAATCTTGTCCATTCCTATCCGCGGTGAGACTCTGGGCGCACCCAACAATCTAAATATTAAAATTTGTAGCATCATCAAGAATATCACTAGTAAGTAGTAACCACACTAATGGGTTAAACCTCATGCATGGTAATCCATGAGATCTTTGGATCCTATAGGCTCCATGTCGTAGAATTCTAAATCGCCTAAATAAACTTGGTCGTGCCACTAAAGATAATAGCTCTCTTACAGACCATCTTTAGCGGTATTTTCACGTCCCAGAAATTAAAAATGATGCAATTCCAAGAGTTAAGAGGTCTTTCTTAATGGTTGAAAGGTTGGGTGGGACATAGGAAATAACCAGTTTCGAGTTTTCGTATTAACAAAATATTACAACGATGTAACTCCAAATGACTAGATGTGAAAAAAAAAACAATCAATCAAAATTCATAACTGAGGTAGTTTATAGAATAAACATTTGAAAGGGTTAAAAAATCATAGGATGAGTCTGTAATTGACTAATGTGGCCCTTAGAGATGAATGTCCCCATCCTTGAGTAACGAAACTAACATAGAAGTTTCAAAAATCAATTGAAATCCTTGAATAGAAACATACATGGCATTTGCTTTATACGTAAATATCTTGTGCACCTGTCCACAAAATGAGATAACAATTGGACATTGTTCAATCTTATTAACTCATAATTCTCCTAATTTCTAACCCATATCGAACTTTGAAAGCACACCTAACAGTTTAGGAAAGAAGATGTTTATAGCATAAAATTAATTGTTTCATGCTCAGAGTTCTCTAAAAATAAGGCAAAGTTTAGTTTCAAATATTATTGTGGCTCATATTTCAATCGATTTTATAAGTATTTTGCTTCATAGCCTCATTTCATTAAAAAATTAGAAAAGGAAGAAGTATACAAAACCTAAAACCCTCATAAACACTTTATTGAACTTTGCTCATCAGTGCAAAGTCTTAAAAGCTTTTTTATTTTCATTTATTTGTTTATTTGTTTTTGTTTTCACAAACAAAACGAGAGCTTCATGATAGGCCGAAAACGTGATGTGTATATATGTACGCCTATGTGCGCAAGTGCACGCGTCGCCTCAAGTAATATAGTGTACCTAGGAGTGGATGTGATCAGCGGGGATAAGTGTGTTGAATACGAGATTGGCCTTTGAATATTATCACGGATGTAAGCTTTGAAGTGACGGTTTGCGTCTGCGGATTTAAGCTAAGTGTCGTTCTTGTGAATTGTGTTGTGGAATTCTGGGCTGTCATGTCTCCCCTGCTACTTTGATGGATTATTTCCTAGAGATTGCAGTTGATTTATAACTTGTTGATGTGGGGTGATCGTGCTTCGAGATACCTCTCTCGAAGATGTATCAGCTTATCACAAGCTGTAGAGTTGGTGTATCTACTGCCCCAACTCGATGCTCCAAAGCGGCTTAAATGTTCTAATCTTGTCGCCCGCCTCGGGATCGAGAATATCTCCCCATTTATCGAGATCGAAGCGGGAGTACGCTCTGTCGAGATCCTGGGCATCCTCATCTCGAATCTTGGATATCAGCACATTCATGCAATGTTGGCGAGAACGTCACCATAGATAAATCTCGGATGTAAATGATTTCTTGGGTCATAAACAATTGAATAATATAAATTACAAATCTTTAATCCATGCAATCGTGACGGGGTTCAACAACACCCTAGATATGGATCTAGAACATACTGAATGTGAGTACACAAATATTTAATCTATAAAAACATGGAGTACTTTTAGTAGAAAGAAGAATACAAAAAGCGGGTTTCTTGAGATCTAGGTTGTTGTTGCTCACGATTTTCGTGCCCGCCTATTAAATCACGATCTTCATTGCCTCCAGTGCGGTCCCACTTTTGCTTTAATGATGGAGAGCGAAGCTGTGGCGTCGTGGCGTTGCGAGTTGCGACGTTGAGGCGTCGGCGGCGTTGCCGCTTGTTAAGCTTTTATTCTTGTTGACCCGGCGTCAGCGGCGTTGGGGTGTCGCCGCGCGTTGGGGCGTCCACGGCGTTCCGGCCGGCACATGCACTTCTACCCTCGCTCCAAAATGCTTCCAAACTCATGTTCCTGGTTCACACACAATACAAAAATCAGATGTCGGGCTATAGAAATACTTAATTAGCTGTAAAATAAAGCTAAGACAATAAGACAAACGCGGGTATGGCGTGAGTGTTTTAGGCACTCATCACACCCCCAAACTTAGCTTCTTGCTTGTCCCCAAGCAAAAACTGACTCTAAGCTGGAAACACACCCTACATACTATAGCCTACCACTAGGATAGTGATGCACATGCTGATAGATAGAGGATCAAATTGGGCCAAACTCACTTTTCTTTGTTTTGTTAAAGTTCGGGAGATTAGCAAGGGTGTTCGACTTTGAAAAATTAGATTGAGCTTCGGTGTAGTTGACAAAATGCCTCAGCTTTGAGGTATTCAATAACCTTTCCCAAGGACCCTATGTCGTTGAATAAATGACCTCTAGTTAATTTATACACAGAGTTCACGACACCCCCGAGCTTGGGATTCGACTCACTAATTGGGAGAAATCTAAATGCGAAGGATAAAGGAGCATATGTTCGCTTTCACAGCATCCTCTCATAACATAGAAACAAACTAGTGCCCATATGTTTATGCTAAGTGTTCATGTAGCGGAGATTAGTTAATTGACTCACGAGTTGGTTAAAGACACCCAGGGCATTGATTCCCCTCGAGCGTCACGAACACTCAACTAAACCTGGGCCTTAAGGCGCAGGAAACTTCCATCTTACGTCCTGTAGCAGGCGTGAAGTGATGACTCGGCCGGTTGGCTGGGGCATTGGGCTTTGAAAGGCCCCTCAGGCGTGTCAGGGATTAGATTGGAAGATCCCACTTGCATTTCTATCTCTATTTTCTTTTCTTTTTTTATTTATTTTTATTTTTTATTTTTATTTTATTTTTTTATTTTTATTTTAGGGCTCGAAGGCAATCCTCTTTTATTCACGGTGTCCCATCTCTTTGGTGTTTAGAGACTCCCAGGGTTTGTTGGACCTTAGTATCCAGTCTCGGCATCTAGGCATACAGAGGTCATCGTATTATTAGTGTAATAGGTTCGATTTGAAATAGTTTTCTTGAATATCAGGAGGTGATTCACTATGCCTCCCCACCTGTTCAACCTAATTCCTGAGCATCAAACATCCTATGAATCCTTTCTGGAGTTATACACTGTTTTCCATGATAATAGTGGACTCGGCCAAAAGTGATCCTTGACTTTCAAACATGGTATCACACACACAAACTACCTAAACTTGACACCGCTAAACATAGGATGATGCACACCCTGGCTCAAATAAAGCAGGGAACTAAACACAAGATTCGTACTAAACACAAGATTCGACAACCTAAAATGAACAAGCGTAAATAAAACTAGACTAAAGCACATACGAAAATAAACAACCATCACTACAACTTCTCTTGCAATCTACTAAAAACCCGATCACCACCAGCCCCCGAACAAAGATTTTGATGTCAGTTTGGCAATAAAAGAATAAGAGAGGGTGAAGGGAACTCCCCTGGTGATCGGAAGGGTCACTGCGGTGGTAGCGGCGCGGTTAATGCGAGAAGTGCCGGGCAAAATTTGGGCACTGGAGGGATAGCTGGCTGGCTGAATGGTGGCCTGGTTGGCCCGGAGCCGGTATGCGTGTCGGCGCGAAGAGCCTTCGTATCCTATGTAAGGAGGGACTCGGTGCTCTGGGTCTCATCTAGAATGCATCCGCGTCAGTGGGGCGAGCACGGATCTCCTAAGTCGGGTGGAGGGGGGCCCCGGATAGGGTCGGCCGTAGGGTCGAGCTTTGTGGTGGTGGGTGGGGGTGGGGGTGGGTGAGGAGGGCGCGATGTCACCGCAGGGATTGCCTAGGAGGCCCAATGGGCACGATGGTGGTCTGACTCCTCCTCGTCCAGGGCTCATGGCTAAGTCATAAGTCCCTTGGGTGGGTGGGACACGGTTTGTCTCGCTTAAGCTGATATAGCCTTGGTGGGTGTAGCCCGGCGCCTCGTTGTCATCTAAGGGCACCAGGCTCGTTTGCATAGACCGTATATAAGGAAGGGTGCCCCGAGTTCCATCACGAGCATCAGGTTATGGAGGATGCATCCTCTATAACATGCCAAACATCCAGTGGAATATCTGAATGATAGCGTAAGTTGAGCGGGGCAAACGGCGGTCACCTCACACCGCGTTCGTCGTCGGAATGAGGCGGCGTGATGAAGTGATGCCGGACTTTGGGGATATAGGCCGTCGCAGCGAAGTGGAGCGGCGTGCCCATCGTTGTTGAGCTTCCACTTTCGCTGACCGTTTGTTAAGACCCGAATGACCTCGGAGGTGTCGGGCCTCGTAGGCCCGTCGAGAAGGCTCGGGGGCGGAGGATCAGATTATAAAAGCCCGGTTGACTCCGCTGAAGTCTGACACACCCGGACCTTCTTGGCGGCGTGGGAGGTAGGGTTGGCGTAAATTCTACTTTCCCACCTCATCGCGGTGGGCGAGGTGGTTGGCAAAGCGCCCGCCATCCCTTGGTCGCAATAGTCTTTCCGAAGAAGTCGTCGGGGTGGTGGAAGCCCTTTTCTTTGATAAAGGACCGGTTCGCTGCGAGATGGTGCGAGCCGTCAAGCGGCACCCTCTTTGACAAACCGTGACATCGAGTCGAGTCCCGGATCATAATTGTGACGTTTAGTAAACAATACGCCTCTTACCGACACATTGGTGCAAAAGGAAACTAAGGCGCCTAAGGTTACAGGTGTACAATGTAGCCTAATGGCACCAAAGGGGCCACACCCAGATGGGTTAGTCAATATGTCGAGCACCTAAGGTGCACTATGAAAATTAAGACCAATTGGGCAACAGGGATGTAGACCTGAGCCTAGGACACACTCACCGGAGACCTACAGTGCAAACTAGACCCTAACATGGAGGGTAGACCTCGGGATCGAGCTAAGCCCTAGCAGAGTCAGGACACCGAGGCGGGGGGGTGTGGAAGGGGCGAGACAGGGTCAGTGTAAGGGAGATGTGTGAATGGTGGTAGCAAAGTCGGCGAGGTGGTCGGAGGGCAAAACAATGGCCTCTGACGGCAGTGGGAGTGGATTCCGGCAAGGATGTGAGGTGGGGAGAGAGCAGTGAGCGTGCGGTAGGGGTTCGAAGCAGGAGGAAAAAAGTAAGAGCAAAATGGGGGTTTTGGCTTTGGCGAGGGCAACGCCCGCTGGCGTGTGGATGCAGCGTCGCGGCGTGCCAGAGCGACCCAGCGTGGCGGCGTTCAGTGGTTAAAACGGCGTCAGCGAAGTTGAGATCCGCGTCGCGGCGTTCGGCGAATACAAAGCGGCGTTGGGATCCAACGTCCGCGGCGTTCTAGAGGAGTACAAAAATGACGTCGCGACGTTGGGATCCAACATCGCGACGTTCCAGAGGGGGTCTAATCCAACGTCGCAACATGCTAGAGAAGGGTCAAAATGATCGTGACGTTAAGACGTAGCGTTAAAGCGTCGGCGACATTGCGAAAGCGACATCGCGACGTGGCGGAAGGCTAAAATGCAAAATATTCAATAATGGTCTAAGGTAATAGACAACTCCCCCTGCAATTTGTGACTCCCTCGGGCAGTATGAATTTCTTGAGGCGGATCCTCCACAATACTTTCGTCGCGGGTCACAGCAGGCGTCAAAGGAGATCAGATTACGATAGAAACAACAAACCAAACCAAACTTAAAACAAACAAGAAAAAAAAAGTTAAACCATAGAAAGAAAAATTGCAAGAAAAGATTAGGTTGCCTCCCAAGAAGCGCTATGTTTAATGTCGTTAGCTCGACGGCCCTGAATCTCAATGTGCTCGGGAACCCGAGCTCCTATATTTTCCCTTCTTGTACTTCATCGATCACGTGATGGGATAATCTTAACTATCATGGAACTAAGCTAATACGACTTCAGAAGCATTTGTGTGTTAACTATGAATGTTTCCTTTCTCGGGATCACGTAACCTCACGCCCCTCCATGTGGAAAGACCTTGAGGTCCTTTGTGAAAGGTCCGACCATCTAGACTTCAATTTCCCGGAAAAGTTTAAGGCGTGAATTAAACAAGAGGACTGTGTTGCTACATCTGAATTCCTTCACAGTAATATGTTTATCGTGCCAGGCTTTTGTCCTTTCCTATAAATGCGGGCATTTTCATAAGCTTCGTTCTTGAATTCGTCTAGTTCAGCGGCTGGCCCAGTCTCTTCTCTGGCTAAAGTCTTGTCCATGTTATTTAGGAGTTGCCCAGTATGCTCGATGCTCCAATTCCAAAGGCAGGTGGCATGCTTTGCCATAAACAATTCTAAAGGGCGACATACCCAATGGTGTTTTAAACGTCGTTCGGTATGCCCAGAGTGCATCCTCTATCTTTTTAGACCAGTCCTTCCTGGAGCTGTTAACTGTTTTCTCCATAATGGACTTGATTTCTCGATTTGATACCTCTGCTTGCCCATTTGACTGTGGGTGATATGCAAGGGATGTACGATGTCGCACCCCATACTTTTGCAAGACTTTGTCAATCATCTTATTACAGAAATGAGTACCGTTATCTGTGATCAGTGCTCGAGGAGTGCCGAATCGCGAATATGTGGCTGCTAAGAAATTGTGCCACCACCTTGGCATCATTAGTGCGGGTTGGAATTGCTTCAACCCACTTAGAGACATAATCTACTTCCAGCAAGATATACAGGTTATTATAAGATGGGGGAAATGGTCCCATAAAATCCATCCCCCATAAATCAAACAGTTCTACTTCGAGTGGATGCATGGGCGAGTTCGTCAGCATAGAAATGCCCTAATTCGTTGACATTTGTCACATGAATGGCGATGGGCATCCTTGAATAAGGTAGGCCAGTAGAAGCTGATTGAAGCACCTTGGTTGCTGTTCGGCCACGAAATGTCCACCACATGGTAAAGTGTGGTAGTGGTTCAAAATACTGTTCATTTCATCTTCGGGCACACATCTCCGGATCACTTGGTCAGCACAATGTCTGTATAGAATTGGCTCCTCCCAATAGTAGTGTTTCAAGTGTGTGAAAAACCTCTTTTTCTATTGATAGCTAAATTCCGGAGGGATTACCTTGGCTACCAAATAATTCACGTAATCTGCAAACCATGGAACCGCCCTTCTATCTTCAATAGCTAAGAGTTGCTCATCAGGAAAGTCGTCATTCACTTGAACCTCATCACTTGCCCCTTCTAATCGTGAAAGATGATCTGCAACTAGGTTCTCTGTCCCTTTCTTATCTTTAATCTCTACGTCGAATTCTTGTAGCAAAAGAACCCACCGGATTAGTCGGGGTTTGGCGTCCTTTTTAGTCATCAAGTATTTTATGGCAGAATGATCAGTGTGGACTACGACCTTGTTGCCAATCAAATAAGGCTTGAATTTGTCAAGCGAACTGTGTGGTGTTCTTTTACGTAGTGGCTGATAATTCAGGCGAGAGCATCATTCGATTTACGCTCGCATAGTAGATACGGAATATTCTTTCGTTTTTGTCTAACATTTGCTCCAATCGTAGTCACTTATCACATCGGCAAATGGAAAGGACCAATCTGGAGCTACTCTGATAAGTCGATACCCGATTTATCTTTCTACGGAAAATGCAGCCTGCTTTGTGCATCAAACTCAAATGGGGTCCTTGGACGAGAGATTAGACAACAGTTTGCAATCACGAGAAAAGTCTTTGATGAAAAAGTACATGGGTTCAGTGGCCTAAAAAACTTCATATCCCTTTGCAGGAGGGTGGGTAATTTTCAATTATGACCTTTGCTCACCTCCACCACCTCTATTCCTCTTCGTTGAAATCCGATGCCCAGTACAATGCCCTCTTGTACCATAAAATGGCACTTCTCCCAATTGAGTACAAGGTTGGTCTCCTCGCATCTTATCAACACCGATCTCAAATTCTCCAGACAGTTGTCAAATGAACTTCCCAAAACCGAAAAATCATCCATAGAAGACCTCGATTGTCTTTTCCAGCCATATACGAGAATGGCCATCATGCATCGTTGGAAGGTGCCCGGCGCATTGCATAGCCCAAAGGGCATCCGCCTAAATGCGAATGTACCATAGGGACATGTGAATGTCGTCTTCTCCTGATCTTCAAGGGCTATAGCAATTTGATTGTAGCCGGAGTATCCATCAACTGATAGTATTCATGACCATTTAATCGATCCAACATCTAATCTAGAAACAACAATGGGAAAATGATCTTTTAGTGGCGCATTTACGGTTTTCGATAGTAATACAAATTCTACCCGTGCTTTGTTCTAGAAAATGATGGCATATGTTATTTTCAGTTAATGTAATGATTGTTCCTCAACTTCTTAGGTACTACTTGTACTGGACTTACCCATGCACTATCTGAGATAGGATAAATTACCCCTGTATCCAGCCACTTTAACACCTCCTTTCGGACTACCTCTTTCATAGTTGGATTCAACCTCCTCTGTGCTTCCACTGAGGGTTTATGACCATCTTCCAGCAAAATACGATGCATGCACATGGAAGGCGAATCCGCTGTCGGTAGAGACCATTCGGGCGCATTTTTGATCTCTAGGACCCTCAATAATTTCTCTTCCTCTAGTGCATCGGGGGCGCTAAAATGATCAGTAAGGTGAGTAACCGAATGCGCTATACGTCAAATGGTAGATAACGACCTGTTCCCGTCTTGGGTGGTTGTTATTTGATAACTTGGCGGTGTTTTTAACACTCACTAGAGATTGAGAGTATTTCCTTCTATTGGGTTCGAAAGAATCCATCCATTTTACATATTCCTCTGCTCTTCACCCATATTCTCGAATCGTGCATGCTAGGCTAGCCTCCAAAGGATCGATTGAGACCACTTTGGCTAGACACTAGCCTCTACTATCTACGCCGTGACATGTATCACTCTGTCGGATGTCTTACGAAACCGAACACGTTGAACATAACTTCATCCTCTGCACTCTCAGGAATTTTAAGTTCTCCTCTACGAACATCAATCATTGCTACGCTAGTTGCAAAAGCAATTCTATAGATTATCGTTGTTCTTTTATCTCTTCATTATCTATCTGATGAAATCTGGGAAGATAAACTTGTCAGCCTTTACTAAGACATCTTCTATCCCACCCCTCTCGGATGCTTTAAGGACACATGCGCGGTTGGAGTGTGGCTGTAGTTGGGCCCGAGCTTCACTGACTTGGTATTTAAATATGGACAAGGGCATGAGATTATCGCGGCACCGTCACACAATGCTCTCTCAAAGATAGCATTTCCAATGGTGCATAGGATAGTGAAACTGCCTAGGTCTTTTAGCTTTTGCGGTAGCTTCCTCTGAAGTATGGCACTACACTCCTCAGTTAGGTTAACTGTTTCGAAATCTGCCAGTCTTCTTTTCTGAGACAAGATGTCATTAATAAACGACATAGCGGGCATACATTCGGAGTAATAAGCGGAATATTGATGTGCGGTTTCTTGAATACTTCCATGAACTTGGTGAGCGCTTATGACTTATGCTTCTTTAGGCGTTGTGAATCTGAACCAGGGCTATGGGTTGTGGGTTTATCTTTCTTGATTGTGTTTTCCCTCTGGCTGTTTCTCTTGGGGCTGTTCCTATCTACATCATCATTATTGGCGGGATGACTTTCTCGATTTCTACCTCCTCTTGTCAGGGATTGCTCCTGTATCTCGATTCATTACCACTTCTCGATTATTCTTTGCTTTAACATGTTCATTCCCTCTTTCTTCTCGGGTTCGCCCGAGTTGCTTGGTAAGGAACCCGGCTGCCTTTCTGTCAATAGATTGGCCATTTGACCCATCTGTACCTCTAAATTTCTCAACTGCGTTGCTTGATTGTTCAATTGGGTGGCCTGTTGTTGCATATTCGCCTTTGTCTCATTCATAAAGGCAGTATGTGAGGTGAGCATCTGCGCAAGGGCTTGTTCGGAGTCGCCTTTTTCTCATGAGGTGGTTTGCTCGCTCGAGGTGGTGGCATGTTGTTACGATTGTTTCCTCCGTCCATACGCGGCTGACCCGATTATTCGATTAATGATTATTCGCGCTACCCGCCCAGCGCTGATTTTGGTTGATGGTTGTTCCCCATAATGTCCTTGTTCGTAGTGACTCGTTAAACCACCTCGACACATACTGGGCTGCTCTCTTTGTTTGGTTTCTATTGGCATTGGTTGTTGTCTTTGTCCTCGCAGAATTCACCTGACTCCGTAGTTTAGATGCAATATGGAGTGCCGATTACCTTGTTTGTCTGTTATTGTTTGATATTGCGCTACATGAGTAACCAAATTGTTGAGAACCTCATTGTCTGTGCCTCCTACGGCTTTTACTGGTGTAATCTTATCTCTGACCGGATTTGTGTGTCATTTTGCATCTTCCAATTTCTGTAACTTGGT
Source organism: Tetrastigma voinierianum (assembly GCA_016808115.1). Taxonomy (NCBI): domain Eukaryota; kingdom Viridiplantae; phylum Streptophyta; class Magnoliopsida; order Vitales; family Vitaceae; genus Tetrastigma; species Tetrastigma voinierianum. The sequence goes on from JAEQBH010000861.1 coordinate 99,911, forward strand.
CAGTGGTTTCTTCATTAGTGCCCCTCAGTGGCGAGGCATCGATCTTGTTCTGGTGCATTATAGGACCATTATGGAATGTATGGACCTGTATCCATCCGGTCAGTCTGTGATGTGATCACTTCCTCTAGTTCATTGAAATCTATCCCGAAATACCTCTGCCGGAGTTCCTCTCCCTACAGTTGTCAGTGATCTCTTGCCTGAGTTGTGCGATTTTTGAAGGTGGGAAGAACTTGATGGGAACCCACGCACTAAGTCGTTCCATGAAGTGATGGAATCCTATGGTGACTTGATTAACGATGGCGGCTCACATCACCCCCAGTAGGAGTGGGAACGATCTCAACCTGGTGCCCTGTGTTGACCACAGTGGCGCTTGTTCGGTGTGGCGGACTTGAGAGTTGTTAAATGCATATTTGGATTCTCATTGGGCAATCCATGGAATAGGATGTTCTGAAGCATGCGTAAGGTTCTTGACTTGACTTGGAATTTGTTTGCACTTGGGATGGTGGGTCTTGAGATGAGTGTCACGGTGCTGTTGTAAATGATGGGAGCAAACTCCTCCTAGCAACATGAATGGATCATGGAATTTTGTGTAAACGACTGGGTGCTTGATTCCTTCGATTGACCTCCCATTTCCTAAGGCCTTTGTAATGAGTTTTAACCAATGCTAAGATCTTGTCTTCATTTGTTCTCATTGATTTTATAGATTTCTAGTACATTGTATTTCTCTGTTCTAGGCGTATTAATGTAAGTTCTTTCTAGATCAAGATCAAACAGATGTAGGTAAACTTGATCCCACCGTCGCATGCGCTCACTGTAACCTTAAACACAAATCTGCTGAGAAACAAAGACGAATTGCAGTACTTGTAAAACAAGTAAGAAATAAAAATTCCAAGTATTATCTAATTGCCTTGTTGTCAATATCTGCACCTAAACTTATCCCCAGACAACGGCCTTAAAAACTGATAGGTAGCATTGATGTGTATATGTATGCGCCTATGTCGCGTAAGTCACACGCGCATTGCCTCGAGTAATATAGTGTACCTAGAGGTGCGGATGTCGATCCAGGGACCAAGTGTGGTGAATCTGGAGATTGGCCTTTAGATATTATGCGGATGTAGCTTTAAGTGACAGTTCATTGCAGTTTAAACTAAACTAATCGTTCTTAATGAATTCTGTATTGGAGACTAAGGTATGTCTGCCACTTCGATGGATTATTCTAGAGGGTACTATTCAGTTGATTCTTGTTGTGGGGTATTCGTGCCTCAGTACAAGTAGCCTATCTCGCTAGTAGAGTTGAGTGTATCTCTGACTGATACTCCGAAAGCAGCTTAAATGTTCTAACCTTAATCGCCACCCTCGGGATCGGAATATCTCTATTTCTGAATCGATCGAGGCACAACTATTAAGATCTGGGCATCCTCATCTGAATCTAGGATATCAGGCACATTCATTACCCAGTTTGGCGGTTTATCTGTACCTTAGATAAATCTCAAATATCGACGAGATACTAACGGGTCTCGTAGCTGAATAATATAAATTAATCTTTAATCCATGCAATCGTGACAGGGTTCAACAACACCCTAGATATGGATCTAGAACATACTGAATGTGAGTACACAAATATTTAATCTATAAAACATTAGTACTTTTATCAGAAAGAAGATTAAGCGAGTTTCTTCAAGATGGTTGCTTGTTGCTCGATTTCGTGCCCTTGTTCGTCACGATCTTCCCATGCCTACAATTACGGTCCCCTTTTTTCTTTTAATGATGGAGAAATGAAGCTTCAGCGCGTCGTGACATTGCAGCGTCACGACGTTGAGACGTCACGGCGTTGGGCGATCGCGGCGTTGGGGCCTGACCATGACGTTCCGGTAACTATGCGCCTGCCCTCTGCTCAAAATGTAGAAACTCCCGTTCCACTGCGGGTTCACACACAATACAGAATCCAAGATGTCAAGCTATAAAATATGTTAAGCGCCAAATAAAGCTAAGATAATAAGACAAATGCGGGTATGGCATGAGTGTTTTAGGCACTCATCACACAAAAAGCTTGATAGGCGTTTTTTGTGATGTGTATATAAAATTATGCAGAAAAATATAAGAGCTTTGTTTCGCACAAGTACTCGGCTGTCCAAGTAATAAAGTGTACCAAAGTGCGAGATGTCGATCCACGAGGGGAAAATGGGGATGCTAAGTGCAAGTATAATACTTCTCTAATGTCAGGCTAACGATTGTGATAGTAAAACAAAATTTAAACTAAACTAATGAAATTTAAATCTAACTAATGAAGTTCGCAACTAAGGGATACCGAAGATGATAGAATTCCTAAAGTAGTGAATTTGCAATCGGACATTCTCATAGATCTAAGTCAAAATTCTACTCCATTGTTTCATAAAAATGCTTTCAGCAGGCTCTTGTCTGAATTTAATTATAGAAAGCCTCTCTAGGAATTGAATAACCTACCAACTAACACTAGGTCTTTGCTTCTCAGCTCAGCCCGAACATTAGAATGCTTTAAGATCAAAAAGTCTCTACGCCTCTAATTACCGATAATTTCTACACTACTAGGCTAGTGGGTTGGATTCATCTATGTCTAGTTCTTTACTCCTTCTCGGATCTTGAAAGAACCACTCACCACATTGAGATGTAAAAATCAAGCAGTATGTAAATAGAACCAAGTATGAATCAATAGAGAGTTGCATTCTGAAAACAATAGAACGGAACATTAACAAATAGATATAAAACCCATGTTCAATATACAGCAAACTTCAGTCTAAATTTTAAAGATATTGATAGGAGTTTGATACATCATAAACTTAGGATAAAACATGATAAAGAGGAAGAAGAAACTATAATGATCAAATGTGATGAGTCTGGTTGTACACAAATCTCATGATCTTCTCCCAAATCTTGAACGACTCAAACTCCTCCTTGGTCCCAAAGTGTGGACAAAGTCCCCTTCTCCGAGCCCTAACCGCCTCCCTCTTGTCTCCTTCGGGTTTGAGCTTTAAAACCCCTAATTATGGGCTGAAATGGAACAAAATCCACGAAATCAACCCCTAACGTATGACAATGGTTTGCTTGACGTCGCTGACGTCGGGATGCGTTCTGCAGCTCTCTACAACGTCGCAACGTTCCAACGTCGCAACGTTCTAACGTCATGACGATTGCTGCGGCCCCTCTGTTTTGCTCGAAACTTAGTAAGGCCCATTAAGCTTTGTCATCAGAACTCCGATTTGGGTGTTCTTGGTACGTTGGAAAGATATTGAAGTGTAAGTCTAGGTATGTCAAGTAAAAACACTTTGGAAATCATTAGAACAGGAATATACCAGAAATGCTCAACTGGTCTCTTGCAGCTCTCTTCTCTTCTTCCTTCAACTACCAAGTCATAACTTTGTCATTGAAGTCCGATTTGGGTGTTCTTGGTACGTTGGAAAGCTCTTGAAGTGTAAATTCATCCCATATACCGTTTTCTTCTATTTAGGGTCATCTTGCAGCTGAAAACATCAAACACAGTAATTGCTGCTGCATGTGTGATTTGCTGATTTTTTAGCTTTATCTGCACTGTTTTGCTCCATATTGGCTCATATGGTTGACCTAATTACAAATTGAACATTTAGAGCATTAGATCCTTATTTATATAATAAAACTACTAAAAAAGATAAGAGAAAAACATATTGATAAAATGAGTATAAAGTATACTCATCACTTCACATGATAATTGTCCATGCGAAACTCATCTAAGGGCGTAGCGGACATTTAACTGATCCGAGAAGGCTCAAAGTGCGAAACGACACACACCTTTATCTTGTACTTGAATCGGTGTCTAGTGCAAGCACCAATTGAGTAATGCTGGCTTTCTAAATTCATCCAATTTTCCAAATTCGAATTTCATCTTGACAAAAAAATTATTTATAAATCTCCAAATCTCAAATACGAATATCAAATAAAGTTGTTCAGAATATAACAATACTTAGAATCTCCCAAATCCAACTTTGAACTAATATAAAAGGAATGTTATTATCCAAGTGAATTTCTCAATTAACTTCCAAAACCAAACATTCCACATACACATGAACTTATTAGTTTAACATGATCCAACATAAAATTCTAATCAAATCCTAATGATGATGTATCCCCAACCTAGCCATCACTCTCGAGGGCGCTAAAGTCTGCGAAAAGATGTCGGCGAATGGGAGTGAGCTTAAACTCGATAAGAAATACTAATACGGTTTCAAGGATCAAAATGTTTTCAATCATATAACAAATAAGATATGTTTTTTCATCGAGGCTTTTGATTAGTAAGTTGGAACATTCAAAATTTTCCTTCAAAACATTCTCAAATCCATTTCAAATCAATTTCATATCAAATTTTGATTCAAGCACTTTCATATCAAAGTCCAAAATCAAGTACATTTCAAATATATTTTTCTCTAGTCATCAAATATCAAATGGTGTCAAGCCATGTGAGACTTTTCAAATGGTGCCCAACCATATGGGAATTTCAAATGAGTGCATAGCCTTAAATTGTTCATTTTTAAGGTGGACAAAATCAAACACTACTAGTATTAGTAACCTCTAACCAAAACCCCTAGAGGCTAGGGTTCAAATCAATTACATTTACAACCAAGGAATGTAAAGGTCAACTATTATTCTCGTTGACAATGGCTAAATAGTATCAACTATTATTCCCGTTAACAAGGCCGAACTAATCAGAGTCAAATATTTCATTTAAAAATTAAAATCACAAAATACCATATCTCCATATTTTATCATAAACAAAACAATTCTAAAAGGCACAGTCATTCAAACTCACTATTTAATCCATATAATCAAATAAATAAAAAACAAAACTTTTCATAAACCGATATCATATATAATCCAGTTCAAAAATTTTCATCATCAAAATAACATAAAAACAAATAACTATCTTTTCGGAAATCTGCATTAGTTCTCGTTAGAATCTTGAAGAAGATAATTAAAAGAATCTCGAACAAATATTTCACCTCTAACATAATAAGGAGGAACTATCATCATTAATTATTCACCTAAAATTATAGGTTTGAGAATCCTAATAATATTTTAAATATCCTAACTATTAGTAATTTAATTAATGAGTTTCAAAACTTTTATAAAAGTCAAATTCCTTCCTAATGATTCCAAATATTTATTTATTTTATATTCATAATTAATTCACCTACTTTCAAAATAGTTGTGTCGGTATATTTTTATATCATATTATCCCTTTTATCTTGCTCACAATATTATCTAAATAAATTCTCAAATCTCAGCAAATATCTACTTGTTAAACATATCCTTAATTACTTATCAAATACAGCTTCCAAACTTGGCATATTTGTTTATTATTATTCTCTAAGAATTTATCATCAAATCTTTACCTCTTTTGTTTTTATTTCTAAAATAATTGGAATATCTGGAAACCTTTTTTTCTTTTCAATATCAATCATTACCTAGACTTTAAGTTTCATAGGCCTATTTTATGAAAGACTTTTAGGCCTAATTTCTTTTAATATTAAATGATATTAACCATAACAATATGTCATTTTGGCTTTTTACTAAATGTCCCTTTTTGTTTTTTAAATTCCACCAACCAAAATTCATGACAAGATCTTCTTTTGGCTTTTCAACTTACTTGTCACATACCTTTAGTTCATCCCTACAATTCTCACTTTTCTTTTTTTTATTGATTCACAATCTTAAAGTATATAGTCCCCCACTATATATATATATATATATATATATATTTTTTTTTCTTCTTTTATTTTTTCTATACTCACATAGTACGGTGGTCCCCTACCACTTTTTTTTTTTTTTTTTCATTCTCATTCTCAAAACAATTCAGTACGACACCACCAACTAGTATTTTATTTTATTTCTTAAAAGAAAGAGGATGAAATCTAAATCTAACTTTTGCACTGGACTAAACTTAATTTAAAAATAGAGAATCTACACCAAAGAAATCTAGAAAAATAAATAATGAAGATCTTACCGTTCAAGTTGCTTCTTAAACCCTAAATTGATGTCCTAAGTCTTCCCGAAATCTTTTTCGAACAAAATGACTATATAGAAAAGAACGAAGAGATTTATTATCATTAACAATATTAGTTTATTTTTTCTATAATGGAATCTAGGAGAAATCTCACCTTGAAAACTTTCTTCAAACCCTAGTTCTTGAATTGTTATGCTTAGGAGAGGCTACACATAAAGAAACAGATGAACCAAAGAATAATAATAAATTTTTATTATTATTTGGATTTCTATTTATACCTAGGGTTTCCCCTAATGAATTACCAATATACCCTTCATAAAAAAATTATGTATGTGCCCTCTTGAAAATTCGAGGTATCACATCCTCCTCCCCTTAACAAAAGTTTAGTTCTGTGAACTTGACATAGGTACATCCTTAACTAATTTTTTAATGTCTTTTTCTCATCAGTTTTTTTTTTTTTCTAACTCCCAACTACAATTATGATTGTCTCACTAGACCTTTACTACTTTGACAATAGCATGCAATATTTTTTTCTTGATTCCATCACATCTCTAATTTGAACAAATACTTCTCATAAGTTTAGTCTCCAAAAATTGAATAGGCTCCTATTTCATACTATAAGAGGGATCAAGAACTTATTTACTCAAAGCCAAAACATAAAAGTCATTATGAATTTAGATGGACTTCAAGCTAAGACCACTTAATACCCAAGACACCCACTTTTCTAATATTTCAAACGATCTTATAAACCAAGGATTTAGTTTTTTTTTTCCAAATTTCTTTATAACTCAACAAGTAAACTTTTAAGATAACATAATCACCAAATTCAAATACAAAAAATTGCTTCAAATTATCAACATAACCCTTATGTGTAATTCGAGTTTCTTCCAAATTCTCTTCAATCAAGGTTATCCTTTTAGTAGTCAATTGCACAAGTTTTTTTTTTCTTCAATATGATCATAACACATAGGGATCATAAACTTCTACCATAAATATCTCTGAAGGTAATCATCTTATTGTTAGCTTAAGAGTATTTCTGCCAAGGAAATTTAACCAAAGGGTAAGGACTTATTATGATTACTTTTAAGCCCAAACACAATCTCTAACAAATATTTAACTCAAGGACATTTGGCCCTCTCAATTATTCATCAGCCTAAGCATGAAAACTACTATCAAAACTCAAATAATACTTAGGTTTCTTTTTCTAGATGAAATCAAAATCTATGAGTAAAATAAGAATTCTTATTACATACATAGAATCTAACAGTTCATATATTCTCAAAATCTTCTTAATACCGAGAAGCTAGTCTGATAGAAAAATTATTAGACTTTATCCATAAACAAACCATCATAATGAAACATTGTCATCAACTAAGGTTCTTGGTAACCCTATCACAAAATCCATTTTGCACACTAATTGAGAAATACAAAGTAGTTGAAAACCTCTATCGGCTATTTGATGTAAACTTCCATATATATACAAACTAAACACAAAACCACAAATCATACAATAACCTACTTCATATATATGACCTTCAAAATTCTGTCTCAAACCTTTATACTTTTGCATCCTATTAGGGTTGATCGTAAGCTTAAAGCAATAGACTTCCTTCAAAAGTTGTTTCTTTATGTCTCCTTTATTTAAGATATTAAGTCTAGTCTTGAATTTCAAGATCCCATTATCTTGTTACACACAGTCAATTGTTCCAAAAGTTCAACTAGTTTCAAATAATTCGTTATGGGTCTTAATTTTCTCCCTACAAGTTTGGTTACACTATGATGATCAACATAAGAACTCTAAAATCCAAAGCTATGACATGGACTTGTAAACATCTAAAATCATAAAATAATCATTTGTTACAACCTCTAATAAATTACAATGAATCAATTAATTTCCTACTTAAGACATCAACCACAAGATTCTCATTACTTTATTAATACTGGCTAATGTTGTCATAATCATCAAGTAATCGTATCAATATCGTATATTTCTTGTTTAAAAATCCTTTAGGAAAACAAGGACATCAAACTCTCATAATCTATTAATATCTCATAAGTTTCACCATAAAGAAAAATGCCTCCAAATCTTAAGTGCAAAAATCGTTTTACCTAACTTCAAATCATTATTAGGTAGTTTCTATCTTAATATTTCAAATGTCTAAAAGCACAGGCCATGATTTTTCGATGTTGCATAGGAACACAACCTTAATTCTAATAGAAAAGTTCATTGTGCAAAAAAAATCTATTTGAACTTAATGAAATAATCAAAGATTAGTACCACTTTTCTTTTTCCACCTATGAAGTCAGAAACCCCGTAAAATCGAATTTTTCTGAAAAAGAGCAAAACGGTAAATTGCCATAATAGTACAGGTTGAAAACCTGAAAATTTTATAGATCTCGGGTGATAAAACAAACTTCACCATTGATTCGTTTTCGCAAAAATCACGTCACCCTGACGAATCTCACGACTCGAGACATTTAATTTTCACAATTTTCAAGGTGACTAGTGTCCAATGACTCCCGGGTACGAGATTGTTTACGAAAATCTCGGAAGTTGGGAAATGACTTGAGTGAAGTTCATGGGATATAAATTGAACTTGAACTAAGATGGAATGAGTAGCTTCGAGCTAAAATCAGACCCGAACGAGGGTGGACACGTGGCACGACATGGGCCACACATCCAACTTAAACTTAAGTTGGGGTAAAAGAGAAATTAGGGCAAAAAAGAGCCCATTTTCCTGGTTTTGACCGATAGAGAGAAGAGAAGAGAGAATGAAGAGAGCAAAGGCTTCCTCCCAAGATTTACTGAGTCTACCGGGTCGGTTTTTATCAGCCAAGAACGAAGTTCATCGATCGACGAGGTACACGCGGTACTGCAAGAGGATTTCCCGAAGTTCCAAGATGAGAGATTTCGGGAAATCGAAGTTGTCGGGTTTAAAAGGCATCATACCCATGTATCAAGCTCCTAAACATAAGGGATTCTTCCTACCTTGGCTTACTTTCCATCTTTGGGCTGGGAAAATAGGGATTTTCGGTTAAGGGCTTGTTTGGAAAAGAAAAGAAGAGGATTTTCTAGTGCAGCTCGATGTTTCTTCACCTAGGCGAACCCCAATTTTCCTAGGCGAAGGTGTAAATCTTCCCATGGAAGATTAGTGCTATGCTTAGGTGTGTGGAAGTGCTCGCTTAAGCTGCAAGGGTCCGCCAAAGGTGGCATGTTTCGCCTAGGCGAACCCGGCCAAAGTGAGTACTTTCTAGTCTGTCTGAAGCAGCGTTGCTCGCCCAGGCTGAGCGGGTCACCCCAGCGTACCGCAACTGCTTGAGGCTTGTGTTTATAGCTTATTTTGGGTTAATTTCGTGGCCCAGTTTGTGATTATTGTGGCTTGCTTCGGGGGCCATTATGACTTGTTTGAGTATGTCATTGCTTGATTAAGAGTGACATGTTTGGATGTCAATATGTGTGTTCTAATATGTTGGCATGTGATGAATTGTTGTGTGCAATGGCCATGACATGGCTTGATTGTGAGTATGCCACTACTTGACAATGTAGTGACCTGTTTAGATGTCAATATGAGTACTCCAAACGCATTGACGCAGGATGAGTTAAGAGGTATCGCCATTACATGGCTTGTTTATATAAAAGGCCATTGCTTGATCATAGAATGACATGTTGAATGTGAAATGTCGATATATGCTTGTATGATATATTGAGATGGAATGAAATACGCGGGAAGTCATATGTGTGTGATGTGGACGGGTCTACCTATGACCGGTAAGTGGTGTGGATTGTGTTGTCTTGGCGTAGTACAATTATGCATGTGACATGATATAATATGTAATGGCATCTTGCATTGCATACGCATGGGGACATCGTGAGATGTCGGGGCGTGAGTGCATGGTTGGTAAATCGATTAATCGTGTTTGGTGTCCGAATAGGGGCGGACTTTAAGAATGGGACAATGTCCAATATAGTCGCACAGTTGATTAAAATGATAAAGAAAATATGGGTCGGGTATCAGCAAGAAAAGAGAGATCCCCGACAGTCAATGCAGTGTGTAAATTAATCGGGAACGCATGCGTAAGTGCACGCGGCCGAGTCAGACGTGAGTGCGCTGGTTAGTCATGTCGCTCTCAAAGAGAAGCCGTGTCGACTACCGATTTAATGACTTGACAATATTCGATCTAACTTCTAAAGCCGAATTGCGACTAAATTACTCAATTAATAAAACCTTAAAATCGAATGTACTCGAATTATATCGATGATGAGAAACCTAGGGTTTTACCGTCTCCTACCATCTCCCGATGGATGCCAATCCAATTAAGGACTTATCAAGTATCTATATGAGTTATGTCAAGGGTTGATCTTTCCTACAAGATACTCTTCTCAAGATATATCGCCAATCTCGCCAAAGTGGGATGTATTGCATCCTACCACAACCCTCGAATTCCTAAACGCCTTATATGTAAACCCCTTGCGCCACACTTGTAGTCTGTAACATTCTATTCTTTTGACTACTCCAAGTGTTGCTTTAACCATGTCCCTAGAAGATATCTTCGATCTCAAACTTCCTACTTTGCATATGGTTAGCCGTATTAACACATGTAATTAAACCTGCACTAAAGCAAACATATGAACTCATATTAACATTCAAATAAGCCATAACTGAAAATCAATCCATCAAACTGTGGTTGGGGTTAGCAAAACCCTAGAGAAAAGAATTAGTTCATCATATTATTCACTATAGATTGAAGAATTCGAATCATGAAGTGGGTTGAAGGAAAGACTACAAAAAAATTCGTCTTCGCGATCTGTCTCTAATCCGTCTATCATGATCTCTCACTCATATATCTCCTCCTTCTTCCCAATCCAATCTTCATTCTGCTTCGAAATTACTCTCTTTTTATACCTCGAGACGCGGGCCCAACAATGGCCAAGAAAGCAGTATTTTTCGAGCCCCTATACCTAAAGTGAACTCGTCATTGCAGCTAAGGTGGTTTCAGAACTACACCCGAGGCCTGATTTCAAAGCTTTCTCGTTCATTACATAAAGGGGGTTCGCGCAGGCGAAGTGCTTTTGCCCTTGGCCAAGGGGGTTCGCAGCGGCGAACCCGTGAACCCTTGTGATGTCAGCCACATTTCGCTTCTCGCTTATATTTTTTTCTCAGTTTTAGCCGCCTTTGATTCCCAACATTGCCATATTCTATAGAATAATATAAAATGAGGGATTAGCGCAATATTAATGAAAAAGACTGTGAATCATGCATTTTAGATATAAAGAACAACGAGAATTTAACTGAAATGCACGCATGATTCATCCCGATCACCCCAAATCCTAGCTTCGCTGTCCCCAAGCAAGAATAGACTCCACCTAGGGTACACAAGAATACGTGAAACTATATGATGATATGGGTTAAGCACACATGACAACAGTAAGAAGAAGTCCATATTAACCAGGTCAAAAGATCTAGGGACTACCTTGATAGTTTAGCTTTCAAGAATCTGCACTGGGTCGGTCTCGGTTGACCAAGTAGGTTAACCCCATTTTTAGTGCTCAATAATCTTTCCAAGCCCAGTGCGCTTAAAGCAGATCTCCAATGTATAGCTCGACCGCAAAGACCCAAACTTGAATCGAATCCTCATACTTATTCGAATAAATTTAACACGTATGATGAGAACGCACCACCCTATTCACTTCGCCTACCTTATGTGGATTAACTCTAAGATAACCGGGAAGAGTACTAGTAATCGTAGGGGAGGTTTAGGTGAGGGTCTCATGTAATGAGGTTCCATTGGTGACTCCTCATCAGCTTGGTTAAGGGCACCAGTATCTGGGCCCCTAGAACTCAATCCCAAACACTCAACCAACCTCGAGGTTCTAGATTGCGAGATCACCATCCTCTGTCCCATGTGGAAAAGTGCTGAGGTTAAGGTCCCTTGGCCATTGGCTTAGTGGCATTAGGGCTTCAAAAGCCCTCGGATCGTGCCCGGACTCGATCGATGATCCACATTGTTATTATTATTTTTTTTTTCGGGGCTCAACTGATCCTCTTTTTCTAAGGTGTCCATCACTTAAGTGTTTACTCCTAAGTTTCAGAGGACTCTTTGTATGGTGAGTCCCTGAGTCAAATATACCTCAAGATCACGGCGGTGTGCGGTGATAGCCTACTTCTGAGTCGGGGTTTTGAGATCTAAAAAGGTGGCCAAACATGGTTAGTCCTCGACTTACACAACGCTAGCCCAATTGTCAAACAATCTCTGAGTCCCTTACTCCATTGAACTCGCTGATTTCAGGATTACTACAACTCCTTTGTCGCCATCATGCTCAAAATTAAGGCAGGATACTCAATACAAATTCTAGAGACTCACTATATTCTAATATGTGCAATTTTCATATACGCTGGGTGCAATGGAAACAACCTAACACACGCCTAAAAAAAATGGACCTAAGCATGCACAAATAGCTAAGATAATAATAAAAAAAAAAAGAAAACTAGACCTAATCATGCATGAATAGAAAAAATAACCTAAGTCAAAATAAAACTAAGTCAAAATAAACTAGGTCATACATTGTCACGATAAAACTAAGTCACACCCCATACACCCGCACCCCCAAACTTGAAACTGATAGTATCCTCAATGGCAGAAAAAGAAAATAAAGCAGAAAGATAAAGAAATGTATCCTAGGAAAAAAATATATATCATCAGGGCGGCGATGGGCGGCGTGGAATGATTCGAGCCGAAAGGAAGCATCGGGTGATCTGGTCCTAGCCGGGTTTCTGATAGCCATCTCCGCCCTGGATGGAGTCCATCGCCCCGGCTCAAATATAACCCGGCGCCTCGAGACTCGGGCCCCAATAGCCGGCCGGGCAAAGGCGAGAGCATGATCCGGGTCGGCCAGGATTAGCCTAACTAGGCGGACCTCAAGGTCATACCAATCGGTCAGCTTCGCGCAGTGTGGTCGCAGACGCCCTCGCCTATCTCCTTATCGGTCGGCCTCATCATCGGGACTCGTCAGTATTCTCAAACTTCACCCCGGGCGCTGGAAACGGGCGCGCGCCATCGCAGCCTGCCCTCGAGTCCAACACTGAACTCCGACTAATCGGGCATAGCTCGCGATCGTGGGAGGTGGATCAAAGCCAGCAGGCTGTCCGCGAAGTCGACTCGATCAACCCGCGCTCAGTGATCATCCCGATGTCGAACCGAGTCCTCGGGTTATGGCGTGCATAAGAGGATCGCTCGTCTCTTTGTCACTATACTATGATGCAGTTGAAGGTTTAATCTAACAGATAAAAATTATACCAAACCTTCGCTTACGGGCGCGAGCGCCGGGTTATCGGAAACGTGGGTGAACTCGCCTCACCGACCTGATGGCTTCCACAAGCCCCGTCCCGTGTGAGCCCTCAGACGTGCCCTCAAAGCCTGGTACACAAATAGCGCCCGTTCCCCATCATTGTCCTCCCGCAGCTGATAGAACTGGTTGATGGCCCGTGCCTCAAAGTCGACCCACCTACCCTGGACAAACACTATCAGGCCACCTGTAACGGGCAGGTCGAGTAGAAATCGCAGATAACCTAAGCCACTTTGGGCCTGGAGCACATAGGGTCTGCTAACCTCGAGTCTGGATAGTGAAATTGAAGAACACATTCGAGGTTGAAAAATCCCGCTCCGAGATGAAGGAACATATATAAAGCGACTCGTGGTAGAGCCGCTCTACCTCTTGAGAAATGAAACGGTGCTAATCGTCCGAAGGGGGAGGTGCCGCCCAGGATGTGGAGCCAGAGCGGTGTCGCTTGGCTGGGATGGTCTTCTTGGGTGCCATAGTAGTCACTGACGGCTCTAAATCTGAAAAAAAATGTACAAAAGAAGAAACATGAGATGAAGTGTCGCACAAAAAATGGGTGGAGGGAAAAAAAATGACCATCAAGGGTATTAAAGCAGGCTCGAATACGAAGTCGCCTGGCTGCGCAAAGGACCTTTGTTATGAAGGGCGACATGCTACGAAAGCGCTGAAGCTCGCCGCCTCCGCTAACAAGAAGGTGTGGTCCTTAACTCACACGGCCACGGTGCTTTGGTCGCTGGGCGACCGTAGCACGCCTCAAGAATATTTCTCTCCGCAGTCGTGAAGAGCTTTATCACGCAAGAGACCAGAAAGTATGGGCACTGTGTTTTTGCCCTCCACCTTTAAGATTCATCACATTATTAACAATAATTGAGGTTAGGATGCCCAAAAACAAAAAATTTTCTGTAAAACAGTCAAGAGGAATGGAAGTAATACGAGTTTAGGGGAAAAGAAAATCTCACAATGCTTGGGTTACCTCTTAAGAAGCTTTATGTTTAACGTCGTTAGCTCGACATTCCTGCAACGTCATGTTGTAATCTAGAGGAAATGGGACTACTAATGCACTCTCGTAGTGCTCAAAATCGCTGCTCAGAGTGGTTGGACTATTTTGGCTACTATGCCTTTGATCTTTTGTGTAATTCGTTATGCTACACAAGACTTATCTCGGGAGTTTACCACTTCACCTTGCAAGATCTCTTTAGGGTTGAGGACCGAGGTATCTTTGTTAGGGTAGTCAACTGGGACCTTCATAGGGTCTGCTAACCTCGAGTCTGGATAATGAAATTTAAGAACACATTCGAGGTCGAAAAATCCCGCTCTGAGACGAAGGAACAGATACAAAACGACTTGTGGTAGAGCCGCTCTACCTCTCGAGAAATGAAACGGTGTGGATCGTCCGAAGGGGGAGGTGCCGCCCGAGATGTGGAGCCAGAGTGGTGTCGCTTAGCTGGGATGGTCTTCTTGGGTGCCATAGTAGTCACTGACGGCTCTAAATCTAAAAAAAAAAATGTACACAAGAAGAAACATGAGATGAAGTGTCGCACAAAAAATGGGGCTGAGTGGGAAAAATGACCATCAAGTGTATTTAGAGAGGCTCGAATACGAGTCGCCTGCCGCGGCCGGGCGACTTTGTTACGGCAAAGACATGCTATGTAGCGATGAAGCTCGCTTCGCCGCTGCGAACAAGAAGGTGTGGTCCCAACCCCGCTTGTCGCGCGACCGTAAAGCACGCCAAGAATATTTCTCTCCAACGGGCGGCAGAGCTTGCCGCAAGCACCGTAGCATAAGAATCAGGTTTTCGCCTCCACCTTTAAGATTCATCACGTTATTAACAATAATTGAGGTTAGGATGCCCAAAAACAAAAAAATTTCTATAAAACAGTCAAGAGGAATGGAAGTAATACGAGTTTAGGGAAAAAGAAAATCTCACAATGCTCGGGTTACCCTCCCAAGGCCTATGTTTAATGTCGCAATGACATTCCCCGCCAGAACGTCATGTTGTAATCTGTGAGGAACTGGACTACTAACGCACTCGCAGTGCTCAAAATAGTCAGCCAGTGGTGGTGGATTCGCGCCACGCAGGCGGATCCTAATCAACAAAATTTGTATCCTGTTCCCACGCCGTAGTCGGGTTACCGCAAGATAAATGGTTCAGTATCAACACTGGGATGGGTTTTCTTCATACAAATGATTTAGGTGAAGTCAAAAATGGTGAATTAAATTTGGATTTAAAGGTTTGGGTAAAAACAGGGGAGTTTGGTTGTTCACTGACTGAAACTAAAATAAGAAAAAAAAAAATGTCAAATAGAACCCTCAAGGCCTGCCACCCGGTTTAGTGGTTTTGCTGGGTAACCAACATGTCCCCGGTATTTTTTTTCCTTGCGCCAGGAGGATGACATATAGTCATTTCGAACCTGATCTTCATTTAGCTTTTAAAACTAAACCCTATGATTTTCCTTTGAAACATAGCATTTAAATGGGCATAAATGTTCCTAGCAAAGAAACACATCTCGAAACCCACCCACGATAACTGGGCCAGGAGACAACTAACCGGAGCCTCACGGATCTAGTGAAAGTATCCATCAACCCAAAAGCTTGCTGGCACACATTAAAGAGAGCATGCTTAAGAGATTTTAACCTAAGAGAAGGTGAAACGTAAACAACCATAAATACGTATGCTAAAAAAACAGGGAACTGGCAATTTACCTTAAATCCTAGCCAGCAACCCTCCTCTTCAAGGAGGAAGAGGTCTAGCCGAACATCCTCTGAGTTGTCATCCTCAGAGGAGTGTTTGGCAGCCGAGAAAATGGAAAAGAAAAGGAAAGAAAATGAAGCAACGGGAAACGGGAGAGCTGAAAGCTTCTCCAAAAATTTATTATGAAGTGATTGATGTTTACAAACCCGACTCTAGCTTATATAGTGTGCAGCAAGGGAAATTACAAAAACAAACAAAAACAAAAGCACAAGGAGAAAGGAGAAACCAAAACGGAGTCGTTTGAACACAAAACAGAAAGAGCAAATTTTCGCTATGCACAAGGATTTTAGCTTATCATAGCTAAAATTCGCTATGATAGCGGTAAAATTCCAAAGATAGCGACTCGCACTGCTCAAGACTGCTCCCTCGCTACCGCTCCATTGCTCCCCGCTTCATTTTCTTCTCTATTTTCTACTCTTCTTCCTCTCGTCTCTCGATCTATGATATCAGTTTGACTCAATTCTTCATGTTTGGATCGACTCAACAATGTTGGCATGATTAGCTCACAAAAACTGCAAAATTTTGCCACAAAATGCGATCAGAATAGTAGGGACCTTAATGTGTAAATCGGGTTAATTAGAATGATTAGTATACAAAAAGCACTCAAACCTATAATAAATGGTTCAAAATAACACTCCTTCGGGGCACTAATCGTGGTCGGACTATTTCGCTACTACGCCTCGATCTTTCGGGGTAACTATATTAGTGTGATTCTTTGGTCAAGGAGCTTCACTTAATCCCAATTGTCTTAATATAGATAGCGACATGAGGTTAATACTTGCTCCCAGGTCACACAAGGCCTCTCAGCACGAATTTCCAACAGGTACTCCGTGATGGTAAACCGTCGAGCCTTCACCAGGGTAGTTTTCGCTGAAGGATGGCACTACACCCCAATGAGGTTTACTATCTCACCCTAATGCCTCTTTCTTGACGCATTTCCTCTCATGAATTTCACGTAACCGCATCTTCTAATGCACTAAGAACGGAATGTTTATATGTAGTTTCTTGAACACCTCCAAAAACTTAGTGAATTGCTTGTCCAATTTACTCTTCTTCAGGCGTTGAGGGTACGGAATTAGGATAGTGGCTTCAGTCTTGTGTGATCGACCCGACTGCTTTCTTTCACCCAACTTTTTTTATGGGGTCGTTTCTCCTACCACTCATTAACTGCTGCCGGATTACTTCTTCCATTTTACCTCCCTATCACCGGTGGTCGCCCGGTGTTGCTAGTTCTTACACTTCAATGTGATCGACTTATGTGTTCATTACCCTCGTTTCGGTTCACCTTAGAATTACTCCTGAATGCCCCGCTGCTCCTCCGTCAACAAATCGCCATTTTCGCCCATTCGCACTCTAAGTTTCAATCAGGCCGCCCCGATCACTCAATTGTGGTCCTGGCTTGCAATTTTGCCTTTGTCTTATTCATAAAGGCGGTGTGTGAGGTGAGCATTTGTGCAAGTGCTTGCTCAAAGTTTACTTTTTTCTCAGGGGTTGGTTCATTCCTGGGGCTGGCACGTTGTTCGACTATTCCTCTAACCATAATTCTCGATTGCCTGACATCTTCCATCCCCGACCGCACTCGACCTAATTCTGTATCCGTTCCGATATGCATTGCTCCATATCGCCTTTGTCGTGGCTGGGATTATGCCGATTCATATCGAGCCTCGCCCATCATTATCCATCCTAACTAACACTCCATAAGATTATACTGCCCACCACAAGATTCAAATTTCCCACGATTATTCTCAATAGCATTTACCGCACTCGTTGTTTCTCGCAATCGTTTAGTCAACTGCGTAAATAAGGATTTACTGTGTTACTTAGAATCTCTCTGCGGTTCGCTTCCCACGAGGGCTCTCAGTGCTGATCTATCTGGGGTCACTAAGTAAGATAAGAATAGATCCTACAAGATCTCAATCTGACCAGGGTTTTCTTCATCAGAGCACCTCCTGCTGAAGCATCAATGATTGTCTTGGTTGAGTCGCTTAGACCATTGTAGAACGTATGCACCTGCATCCACTTAGTTAATCTATGATGTGGGCACCTCCTCAATAGCTCATGAAATCTCTCCCAAGCCTCAGCAAGGTTCTCCTCCTCAAATTGTCTAAATGTATTAATTTCTTGCACCAATTGAGCTATTTTCGAGGATGGGAAAAATTTAGTCAGAAATTTCTACACCAAGTCATTCCATGAGGTGATGTAGTGTTAGAGGTTGGTTGGATAACCGAAGGTTAAATTTCACAATTAAGTGACAATGGGAATAACCGCAGTCTGAGACCTTCTTTGGTTACCCCACTATACTTGATCGTATCACAAACCTCAATAAAGTTGGTCAAATGTGCATTCGGGTTCTCAGTCGGTAACCCATGGAACTGGATATTATTGAGCATCTGCAAGGTCACTCCTTTTAACTCAAAGTTGTTCCCAGATAGTGGTCGCCTTATAGTTAATCGAACAACTGCAGTGGTGCGCAAATCCTCAAGTAGCATATGAGGATTATCAGGTTGTACGAAGGGTTTGGTGGCCAGATTTCTATAGTTATGTCTATTCTGTTCCACCTGTGGTTCATCCTCATCATGAATATGTCCTGCGTCTACTTGATGTTGCATGATTTCAGGCTAAGCTACGTGGGTCTTTCTACGTAATCAATGCAAGGTCCGCTCGTTCGTGATCGAATGCAGCGAGTTCCTCAGGATCTTATCTGCATACATTCTAAATACTTTCGAAATCACGTGGATAAGAACGAAACCAAATCACAAATACGTATGCAATAAAGAAGAACATAAAACTAGAATAAAAGTAAAAAGAAATGATCTAGAAGTGAGAATAACTAAAGAAAGTAAAATTGATCGAAAGTACTATCTATGGAACGGTTGTCAATATCAACACTAAACTTCTCCCTGACAACGGCGCCAAAAACTTGATAGGTCGATGGTGAGTGTGTAAAATTAATTGGGAAACACAAACCCGTGTGCGCAAGTGCACGTGTCGAGTTGACATAGTGTGCTGGTTACCAAGTGTCGCTCCTCAAGAGAAGCGTGTGGTCGACTCATCGATTTAATGAGTTCGACAATATTCGATCTAATCCTAAAGCAAATTGCAACTAAATTAATGGAATTAATAAAACCTAAAATTGAATGTACCGAATTATATCGATGATGAGAAACCTAGGGTTTTTTCCAGATTCTACCACTCTGATGGCGTCAATCCAATTAAGGACTTTATTGAATTATTTATATGAGTTGGTGTGGGCGGGTTGATCTTTCCTACAAGATATCTCTCTCTCGAGATATATTTCCGTTTATTTCGCTGCTGGGATGTATCGCATCTCTCGCCTCTGCAACCCCCTTAACTCCAAAATGCTTAAATGTGAAAACCTTGGGCCACACACTCGCATCTGAATATCTCTATTCTTCTCGACTACCCAAGTGTTGCTTTAATCCATGTCCCTAGAAGTTATCTCTCTCGATCCCAAACTCCCGCCTT
This sequence comes from Tetrastigma voinierianum, assembly GCA_016808115.1. NCBI lineage: Eukaryota > Viridiplantae > Streptophyta > Magnoliopsida > Vitales > Vitaceae > Tetrastigma > Tetrastigma voinierianum. The sequence goes on from JAEQBH010000861.1 coordinate 119,498, forward strand.
AGGCATGCTACCGCTTGGCCGATAATAACATGTAATTAAACCCATAATTAAAGCAAACATATGAACTCATATTAACATTCAAATAAGCCCTAACTGAAAATCAATCCATCAAACTATGGTTAGGGTTAGCAAAACCCTAGAGAAAAGAATTAGTTCAGCATATTATTCACTACGACGTAAGAAGTCAAATCACGTAAGAGTTGGTACGATAGACTCCAAAAATTCGCCTTCGCACCGTCCCGGTCCTTCTAACTTGATCTCTCACCCTCGTATTCTTCCGATCTAATCTCCATTCGTCGAAATTACCCCTTTATACCTTGAGATGCCAGCCCATCAATGGCCCGTAGTTAGGGTTTTTTTCAAGTTCCCGTGAATGAAAGGGGAACTCGCTTCGCTGGGTAAAGAAGGTGGCTTCTGTCAAACCCGAGGCCTTGATTTCAGCTCTTCCTGCTCATCTAAAGGAAGGGGGTATTCTATGAGTAAATGGCGGGCTTTGCAAATGTGAACTCAGAACCCTTTGTGGTGTTGCTCTTTTCGCCATTTCTCGCTTTTGCTCTATTTTTTCTATCTTTACGCCTTTGATTCCTAACATCATATTCTATGTATCAATATAATATGAGGGATTAGTGTAATATTAACAAAAAGACTGTGAATCATGCATTTTAGCTTATAAAGAACAATTTAGAATTTAACCGAAATGACGCATGATTCATCCCAATCAATCCTATCTAAAGTTTAAAAGCCCTTAATTTCGCCGATTACGCCCCAACAAAGGAAAGGCCGTAAAATCGTCTGGTTTATTGGTTACATGAGACACCAAAAATCCGCTTACCCACAAAGGCACATGGATTTTGAATATAAAATTATCATTGTGGGATGTATCATCCGTGCTTTTAGTTTATAAACAAATGAAATTTGTTTTGAAAATTATCATCGATGTCACCAGAATGACAAATATTTCATTACACGGGCTTAAAGCAGGTGAGGGAGCTCTTGAGGACTCGCATATGGCACATGGTGAGTTGCATCTCATTTCATGGTACACATGTGTGATTCTATATAGAATTGGCATGTTCTCAGTCAGAATGTGAATGCTGACAGGCCGAGTGAACATCGTATGTGTACTTTGTGGAGCAGCCCTGTAGAGGTATTTCTATCGGGGCGTAGCTATTATGGGACAACCCCTTTCAGGTGTGCCTGAAGACCATGACTGCATCGCACAAGGCTAGATCAGAAGCGTCGACATGTAGCCTCGATAAACCCTGTAAAAGTGCTTGGAATAAACTAGTTCTAGCACATAATTTTTGTATAAAAGAATTGTAATTAAATTCTTTTGGACTATTGCCAATATAGTCGGGTATGTAATAATAGTAAGAGGGTCGTGATTGGACTCTTACGGATTGTAAGTGTATTAGACTCATATTTTAACTTAAATATGAATGAACTCGGTGGGCGCACGAGGTTGTCAAGTAAACTTGTCCACGAGTAAATGGTACCGGTCTAGTACCAAGACTTAGGTGATCGATGACCTAAGGTACAAAATTCTGCAGGTTGATGGCTAGTCAATGGGACCCTGCACTCGGGAGTCACATCTTCAGACGTACATGTATACGACTACCTGTGTGGATTGATGGATGCCCAGTCAGCTAGATTCATTGAGTTCTGGTGTCGCGGTTTGTGCATTAGAACATAGGTATGTAATTACCCAGGGATTGATGGGCATGAGTTTAGATCATTGCATTCATTGTGTGCATTTCATGTTCTGTGCTACATGATTCGTGTCAGATGTTATGTGATTTATATGTACGGTGAAACGCCAGATAGTGGAAAGTTATAAACACTGTGGTTAGAGAACATAACCTTAAGGGTTCGAGGAAAAGAACAAACAGGTAGTTCGGGTTGTTGAGGTCTATTAGTAGTTAGCACATGCACTACTAGTTAGACAAGAAAAGAAAATATTAATTTGCTATTTGACAATGTGTAGATGGAAAGTCGAGGAAGAGGACGTAGAGGTGGTGGATGGGGCAACAACCAACCACCACCGGCATTTGATCAACAAGCCTTCATGGAGGCTATTAGTGTTACGACTGCTACCATTGCGTAGACGAGCGTTGTGGCTACCACCATCGCAGACAGCTAGTGAACCGGCCAGTGGAGGGACCGAAAGCAACCCTAGAGGTTTAAGGCACATCATCTCCTAACCTTCAAGGGGAGTGAGGAACCGATGGAAGCTGATCATTGGTCTCCGGCTGGGCCGGCAAGATTTCGAGGCTATGGAGATCACCTCCGATGCCATGAGAATAAGGCTAGCCGCATTCCAATAAAGGGTGAACCTAAGTACGCGGATCGGGTCAAAGCCTCGAGGAACTTGGAGGCAATGACATGGGAAGGATTCCGTGAGCTCTTCATGGGCAAGTATTTCTCGGCATTTGCACGACATGCAAAAGCTAGGGAGTTCCTAGAGTTGAAACAAGGAACGATGATGGTGCTCGAATACGTGCCTAAGTTCACGAAGAAGACGCTTCAAGGATGATTACGTACGTGACCTAGCCAAAGTGAGGAAATTTGAGAATGGTTTGAAATTATCCATCCGGGATAAAATTGTAGGACTCCTCCTGCAAGATATGGACTAGATGGTTAAGACAGCTTTGGCCATAAAGAGGGAAGTGGATAAAGACGAGCATCCGAGACGCAAAAGCAAGGGTGTAAGAGGAAGGAGAACTCCGCCTTCTTCTAGCTCGGGGAAAGAAGAAGAGCAATTTCTACTCGTCAGTGGTTTCGCAGACGGTCGCGGCTACTAGAGCCAAGGCCAAGATCAGTTGTCCCAAGATGGGAGACACTTCAGGGCTTCTAGCCAGCCAAGACAAAGGGTGTGTTTCCAGTGCCACTAGATTGGACACTTTAGACGGGATTGCCCTCAAAGTCAGGGATCCTAGAGTTATGGGACACCACAATCCCAGTCATCAGTAGGGCATACATAGACAGTTTGTTCCCTCCCCACCGGGTCACGGGTCGTGAAGACAAGACGTCCCAAGGTGTCGTACAAGCACTTATCGCTTCTCAAACAAGCCATATTGGGGAGGCTGGGTCGAGATCATGATGTGGCTCACAAGCCGCATTCTTAGGGGACCCAAGGGCATGTCTAAACCATCACACCTCAAACTGAGCTTACAGATCAGTCGGTCATTCAGGGTACATTTCTACTCTTTCGCTTATGGGCAAGAGTATTATTTGATTCTAGTGCATCTCATTCATTCATTGGTACATCATGTGTGAAAGATCTGGGCTTAAAGGTTGAAGCCTTAGAAAATCCGTTGTATGTGAATTCTCCCCTAGGAACTAAGGTGAGTGTTGATAAAATATGTCAGGATTGTGAGCTAGAGATCTCAAGGATTCTACTCACTATGGACTTGAGGGTCATGGACATGTCAGAGTTTGATGTCATCCTCGATGGACCGCTGGACGCACACGAGTCGCCATTGATTGCGATCAGAGGGTTACGCCTACACACTAGATGGTACTGTGTTACGCTTAGGGGATAAGAATGATGTTTTACCCAAGCCACGACTTCAATTTGCAGACTGCAGACGGCCGGGCAAGCCCACTGGAAGACAAGGTGGGGACAGATTCGATCTACCTCTGTGATTTGTGAGTACGAGGATGTTTTTCCGGATGAACTACAGGGATTACCTCCATATAGAGATGTAGACTATGTTATTGAGTTACACCTTGGTACGTCACCTATTTCTATGACTCCACGTAGAATGGCGCCTGCTGAGTTACAAGAACTCAAGGTCCAATTGTAGGAATTGTTGGAAAAAGGTTAAATTAGACCGAGCACTTTACCTTGGGGTACTCTGGTTCTATTTTCCAAGAAGAGAGACAAGACTCTTTGGTCGTGTATAGATTATCGGCAGTTAAATAGGGCTACTATCAAGAATAGGTACCCTTTACCGCAAATTAATGATTTGTTTGATCAGTTGAGAGGGGCGAGGGTCTACTCTAAGATAGATCTCTACACTGGCTACCATTAGTTAAGAGTTAGGGAGGCAGATATCCCTAAGACTACGTTTAGAACGTGATATGGGCATTTTGAGTTCACAATGATGCCGTTTGAATTGATGAATGCCCCAAATGGCTATTCATGGATTTGATGATGTGGTGTTCTACTCTACCTAGATCGCTTTGTTTGCGGGTTTTTCATGATGACACTCGATCCACTCCCAAGTCCGAGGAGGATCATGAGGGTCACTCGAGGGTCGCTCTTAAACCCGGGAGGAGCATCTATCAGATAAGCAAATCTCGCAGTCGCAAGCCAAATTTTTACCGAGGTGAGATTCTCGGGGCACGCCAGGCTCCGGGCCGGTGGTATTAGTAAACCCAGAGAAGGTCAGAGGCGAAGCATGAGTCGAGACCGAAGTCGCCAAGATACTCGCTGGGATTGGCAAGGTATTACAAGAGGTTCATCGAGGACTCTCCTGTAGTTATCTCGTGACCCCATGACGCAGGTTAACCGTAAATGAGGTCAAGTTTGGAGCGCCAAGATTACGTGTGAGAGGACATTCCAGGAATTAAAGAGGAGGCTTACTTCAGCTCCTATCTTAATAGTCCCAGAAAGGGGACAGAGGTACACAATGTATTATGGTGCCTTCAAGGACGGACTGGGATATGTTTTAATGTAGTCCTGGAGGGTGGTGGCTTATGGGTCTCGGCATTTGAAAAACCACAAGCAGAGTTACCCTACACATGACATGGAGTTGGTGGCCATTGTCTTTGCCTTGAAAGATTGGCGCCGCTATTTATACGATGAGTAGTTCGAGGTGTTTTCAGACCACAAAAGTTTAAAGTACATTTTTCCACAATAGGACCTTAACATGAGGCAACACAAGTGGATGGAGTATCTGGAGGATTATGACTTCAGTTTGCATTACCATCCCAATAAGGCAAATCGCGACACGATGCACTCAACCCAAGCTCATTTTGGAGTGTTGAATGGTATAGGCTTCCCTGAATGGTAGATGCTTGAGATCGTGGACTGGCTTCGATCACAGATGTTGATCAAGCTAAGGGTATGTGATGAGTCTTAAACTCACCTATTTTTAATCCATTTTTCTAGCTTATTTTTAGTACAATCAGATATGTTTTAATGCCAAATTATGGAATATTCACCAACTTTGTGTTTTGCAGGTTTTAATTCAAAAAGGAGAAAATTCCAGCAATAAATAAGAGAAAAAGAGCAATTTCTGGGGCAAATTATGTCACTTATTAATTTTTCTCGCGGTCGCGGATAAACTACAAATAGCAAAGGAAACTTTATCGCGACAAAAGACAAATTACCGCGACAAAAAATCGAAGAATCTAACACCAAATGCAAGACAAAGAAAGTTTATGTTGCGGCAAAGTTTTTCAGCAGGATGTCAACACCAGGAAGAATCTGTTGCAACAAAGAAGGTCCTATCGCGACAAATGAAACAGACATAAAGCAAAAACTATGTTACAACAAGGGATCGTCTATCATGACACTGATCATTGCAACATGGAAAAGCTTGTTGAGATAGAAGAAGAGCTTCAGAGAAAGTCCTTTGTAGCGACAGGGATCCTAAGGTCGCGACATAGAGATAAGTTGAACATTGATAAACAAGGTCATGACAGACTTTTTCATGTCACGACAAGGATTCCAACATAAGGAAGAGAAGTCTCACGCGCATAACAAAACCGGGTCATACACAAAGACGAGCTTAAGGCAAAAGTCCCTTTGTCATGACATAAAACTCGTCACGATGTAAAACATCTACAACACCAAGAGACTATATCGCAATATCAAAATGAAGCTGCAACAAGAAATCAGGTTAAGTGGCGACAAAACTCTATCGCGACAGGAATGCTGAAAATATAAGAAACATTGGTCATAACAAGAACTAACAGAATGATGTCGCATTACAAAATCCAGTCGCACATAAATTTGAAGAAGCTACACAGAAACAATGTTGCGACACAATTGTCGATGTCGCAACATAACTATTCCAATAAACACACATAATATTGTTGCGACATAGAATGGATAGAACGACAAACCTTGCAGGACAATTTTTAAAGAGCCAAAGAAATATCTATCGCAATAGAGGAAACTCTGTCGCGATAGAATAAATGTGCTGAAGAACAAATATTGTCACGACCAAGGAAACTTTGTCATGACTGAATCCAAGAAGGATACACAAGAAGCAGGTCACGACAGACTACTGCATGCTGCAACAAGACCTGCGATAAAGAATTAAAACGCTGTCGCAACAACACTTTCAGGTCGCGACAAAGAATGCAATCCGGGCCAGAATTTTGGGGATCCACAATGTAGTCTTGAATTTAGGGCCCAAACTTCTAGGGCTCTATACATAGAAACAATTTGAGGAAAGTAAGGCACCGGCCGACGGAAAACCGTAGCATCCTGTGAGCCGAGGACTCTTTTGTATTATATTTTTTTTCTTTTTATTTCTCTTTCACAGAGATTAGATTTAGCATAGAATTTAAATTATGAATGGACTTGAAACAAGGAATTGTTCAGAAGGTTTCGTTGAGATAAATCTGAAAATCAATTTCGACATCGCTTGAATTTAATGAAGTCTAGATAAAAACTGGAATTCATTTCTTTCAATTGATTACAGTTGCATTGGAAATTTCCTGATCGGTATTTCAGTGTTCACTGTGATTCAGTTTTCGAGAAACACAACTTCCGCTGGGAAAGATATGATGTTAATTGTGGTCTTTTTGCACAATTAGAAAGAGATTTCCTGGATTGAGAATTTTGAGTTTATTTGAATGGTGTTAGAAGTGAATTGTTCCTAACATTAGTAACTTATACCGCAAAGCGATGTTATATGGCCTAATTTCGTGAGGCCCTCTCGCACAATGTGAGTTGGAGATTCCTGAGAGCATCGATGCAGTTACTTAGGGGTATGCTAGACTAATATTGAAGAACTAATGAGCTCTGAAAGATTACTTAAATAAATCATAAATTTACTCATGGTTTGAGAATTAATTTAATGATCTATCAATTTAATCAATTAGAGATCTCTACTTAGTATGGAGGAATGAGCTTGATCCTGTGTTAGCTTAGATCTAATCAAGGAAAGGGAGAACTCTTTAAGATCTCAAGGATGATACATCATTCATCTTCTAGAAATCTGGCAATGGCCCTATCTTAGGAAGCAAGAAATCTGTAATCATAAGAAATGGAAACGAAGTATTGGAAAAGAAAAATACCTAGATCTTATGAAGAAATTTTGATTAGAAGTAATTGGTTAGACACATGTTTCAGAAATGAACATGATTCTCTGATCGGTGAAATGTATGGTTACGAGAAACTAAAACTATACTAATTGGCTCTTCGATGCATTCGCATTCCAATTTATGATGTAATGAACTAGATTATGTCATAGAATTTATAATTTCACAAGAAGGAAATCTCGTTGTCTACTTCTAGCAATAACTGTTCACTAGTTTAGGTCTAGGATTTTAATTTTCCTTTTATTATAGATGATGAAATTCAGATAGTGAAGTTCTTAGTTAGGTTACTAAAATTTTATGAAATGGAAGTTCAAATAGTGTGAACTCGAGTAGTCGAGGTAGTTGAACTTAAATTCTTTTCAATCTCTCAGGAATGATATCCAAACTTATAGGTCCACTTTTTATTACTTGTACGACCTATGCACTTGTAGTTATGACCAAACTAAATTTTTAATAAAATCATCGATGTTTTCATTTTTATTATGAGCATACAAGTTCTAGTTGGTCTAAACAAGTTTTTGGTGCCTTTAATGGGGATTGGGTAATAGTCCTTTGGTAACAGTAGCAAAAATTTGATCTATATACATACATTTTGGTCAACAGTATGTTAAGGAGTTTAGTGGCTACGCCTTCCTTACTAGGCAGAGTGATCGAGTTACAAGGACAGGACGCAGAGATACTGTCTATCAAGGATCGGGTATGGTCATGTATAGGTGATGAAGGATGGGCCATGCACTAAGATGGTAGTCTTCGGTATAAGGGACGGGTTATGGTTCCCTAGTCAGAAGATCTGAGAGAGAAGATCCTCAGTGAGTGATTAGTGCCCAAAAAGTGCTATTTTGAACCCTATTTTTAATAGGTTTTAAGCGCCAGGTACTAATTGTTATATAATTAACCCAATTTACATATTAAGGTCCCTACTATTCTACTGATCGCATTTTGTGGCAATTTTTGCAGTTTTTGCGAACTAATTATGCCAAAATTGTTGAGTCGATCCAAGCACGAATAATTCGAGTCAAACTCAACATTATAGATCAGAGACCAGAAGGAAAGAAGAGTAGAAAATAGAAGAAAAATGAAGCAGGAAGAAAATGGAAGAGAGCGCGAGAACAAAGTGGGCCAATGGAACAGTAGCCGCAGGAGAAACCTCGATTTTTCGCTAGGCTAGCGAAAAATTATCATGATAGCTTAAATTTCTCACTCGCTATTCTTATGAATTTCATTTAGCTAGCTTAAATTATCGGTTGATAGCTTAAATTTCACTCGCTGATCTCTTGTGAATTTCGCTACATTTAAATTTCGCTAGGCTAGCTTAAATTATAGCAGACATGTAAATTCTCCGATTTCGCTTATTCTCTATGCAATTTCGCTACCTAGGGCGAAATTTCAAGATCTAATAAATTTTCGCTACATAGCTAAAAATCACAGGCATACCGAAATCGGTCACTTTGTCATCTTTTTTGTAATTAATGCCAACCGACTTCATTTTGGTGTATTACTTACTTGTCCCTTGTATTAGCTTAAATGTTAGGCTTTCTTGTATTTTCAATTGGGCTGGCTATATAAGCCACCTTATAAGTTTGTAACCCTCTAACTTTCTCTCTTTTCAAGACACACGCAGCCTTTCATTTTCTTCCAGCTTTCTCTTCTTCTCTCTCCTCTTTCTCTCTCCCTTTCTTATACAAACACCCCCAAGGATGACAACTTGGAGGATGAGCGGCTAAAACCACTTCCTTCTTGAAGTAAAAGGCTGTCAGCGATTCAGTTTGGTTCCACCAAGCCATGCAAAGCAGTTTTGTCATTTTGTTCCTAAATTTTCATTTCTAGGTTTTAAAGCTCTTTGATGCTTTTGGCCAATACTTGGCAAGCTTCTGTGGTTTAGTGTATTCTTAGGCTTTAGATACACTAATATCCATTAGTTGCTCTTACGAGCCACCGAGGTAGGTTAAGTGGGTTAGGTTTCACCGTATGTGCATCCACTTTTGATCAATACTTGGTAATCTTTTAGTGTTCAATAGATGCTTATTATTAGGTCCATCGAGATTCATTAGTTACCCTTTTACGAATCATCAGAGGATGAGTCAAAACAAGATTTTCACTGTAGGGAACTAGTAAATGTTAAATAAATGCTTTCTATCAAAAGGAAAATTATTAGGTTTAGGCTTTAATGCCAAATGAAGATCCTGTCGTGAGATGACTATATGTCATCTTCTCTAACGCGAGGAAATTAACCCGGGGACCTCTCAGTTAGCCTAGGATCTTAAACTCAGTGGCCCACTGCTTCAAGGAGTTCTATTTTACATTTTATTTTATTTAAATTTCAGTTTTCCAACCATCAACTCCCCTGTTTTTACCAAGCCTTAAAATCCAAATTTAATTCACTTTTTGGGCACTAATCACACTTCATCCCACACATCGCTAGTCCTCAAGAATGAAAGAAAGAAAGAAAGAAATAACATACAAAATGATAACAAAATAGTATGCACAAAAATGGTATTTCAAAAAAGTTGTGAAAGAGTAATGCCTGACCCTAAGTAAGAATCATCAATGCCGTGTCCAATAACTATCATGAGATAATGAATACCATACAAAATTGAGTATCAAAAGAGTCTCCATCTCAGTGAATCAACCAGAAACTTCCACCAAAATCTAAGTGTTTATTTGATCAGCTCTCAACAATAAACCGTCAAACTGCACTCTCCCCCAACCTAGATACTACCACGACCTAGAATGTTAACCAACCTAAACAGACATCAGACCCACCTCTTATTCCACAATTCCTACGCTAGGTGCAATGGTGAGTGAATCGACCTCACTCAAAGTCCATGTAACTGGATCTACCAATGACTCCTAACCAATTAAGGCTTAGTGGCACCAAGTCATAAGGATCTTTCAACCACAAACTCTTCGTGTTTCACCCCGACTTCGAATGATTTCGAGACCTGAAGACCTACAACTTACAACTCCACCCATTCAATCTACGTAGCGATCAATTTAGCCTGACTCCCAACCAAAGGAAGGTTTAGGGCACCGGCTTTAAAGGCTGCCATATACCCCTGACCGTGCTCTGTTTCAAGGCAAAGCATTGCAATTTTTATTCTTTTCTTTTCTTTTCTTTTCTTTTCATTTCTTTCCTTTTCTCGTTTTCTTATTTTTCTTTTCCACAGGGGTCCTTAACCTATTAAAGGTGGTCAATGAAACTAGGTAGGTTATGCAAAGTAAAGGAGGTGCACAAATTTTTCACTTTTATCAATGAAATTCTTAATGTGCTTTTGTGTGGTTATTAAAAGTGGAAGAAAAGGTCGAAATCAATAAGAATTCAACTAATCATTCACTAACTAAGCATGGAGCCAATCTAACATCAATAGAATTTGGACACAGCCTTTCACTTCAAACCACAAAGTCAGCAAAACCACAAAAATTTTAATTACAAATGGGTCCAGACAGGTGCTAAGCCGTTTAGTATAACAATTTTAGAAAGGGAACCCAACAAGCCACAAAACATCACAAATGGGCTTGAACAAAATGATAACAAAACATAAATACAAAATCCACTTCCTTTACTAACTCTCCCAACCCAAACATCTCTTGTCCGAAATGGGCTCTAATGGAAAAATTAGAGAAGGAAGTGTTACCCATGATGAGATGTGATCATTGCTGGATAGGAAACTTGCAAGCTTCCATCGACACTTTATTCACTCCGTTTGGGCTTCAAATAAACAAGTTAGAGAAGAAAGAGGAAAAAAAGGACCAATTGGACCATTTTAAATTACACTTTATAATAATCTCAAAAATGTTCTTCTGGCCATATTTGGATTCTACACTCTAAGCTTTCCAACGGTACCAAGAACGCCTAAAACGGAGTGCCCGTATAAAAGTTATGAGCGAACAAAATCGGAGTGCTAAAATCGCGCATACGAAAAATTTTCGCTAACTAGCGAAATTTTCGCTAAGCTAGCGAAATTTCGCTAGCTAGCGAAAATTTGGCATTTCGCTAAGTTTGCGAAAATTTCGCTATGACTAATAGCGAAAATTTTTGATTTTTTTTTTAAATTAAATAAAATAATTAATAATTAAAAATAAAAATAAAAATAATAAAATAATAAAAATAAAAAACATTTGTTTTTTTTTTCTTTTTTTTCAAAAAAACAATTTTTATATATATTAAAAAAAAACGATTTTTTATTTTTTTTTCAAATATTTTTTTTATATATATATAATAAAAAAGTAAAAAAATAAAATAAAAAATATATATATATATATATATATATATATATATATATATATATTTACAGTAAATAAAAATAATATATAAAGAAAAAACAAACGTTTTTTTTTTTTTTTTTTTTTTAATAATATATATATAAATAAAATAAAATACTCTCTTTAAATAAAAATAATATATATATAAAAACAAACTGCTTTTTGATATATATATATATATGTGTTATATATATATATATATATATATATATATATATATATATATTTTATATATATAAAAATATATATATATATAAAAATATAAAATAAAATAAAAATAAATGTTAAGTAATCGCAAGACTATTTCAAGTCTCCAGAAGGAGCACTATTGTTTCGCTATAACCGTGCATTTCGCTAAGCTAGCTTAAATGCACTTTTTCTAGCGAAATCTTCATTTTCGCTACCACGATTTGTTGTGCTAAATTTCGCTAGCTAGCAAAATTCCATACATAGCGAAATTTTCAGATTTCTCGCTAGAATTGCGAAATATTATAATTGTGAAAATTTCCGCTCACGCTGTCGATTCAATACGTTTCCAAAATTTCCAGACAAAATCGTGAAAATTAGTGCAAGAAAAATTAAGAAAACTCGTAAAAGAGTAAAAATTAATCTAAAAACATAAATTAATCAAAATTGTAGATAATCTAAAAGAAAAATTAAAGAAATCAAAATAAAATAATGGTAAAATAAAACAAACAAACAAATTAAAACAAAAAGGGGAGCTTTTAGAAATGCCGAGGTCTCGATGCTCCAACCGAACTCCAGACCCAACCATATCCATCAGGCTACGCGAAGGTGAGCAACACATTTTTTGATGTAGTGGCAAAACTGGCAATGGCTACTAGCTTCTTGAATTTTCGCATGGCCGACATTGGTCAGACTTAGCTGGAGCCGCAGGCTTCGAGCTTGTCGCAGGTGTCGTCAGGGTGCAGCGGCGTAGAATATATACTGGGTCACCGCTGGCCATCGGGCAAGTGGGTGTTCGTGTGTCTGGCAAATGGTAAAGGGTGTCCAAATCTATGGGATTTGGTTGAATGACATTCTGGGCACTTCCACCGGCTATTTTTACTCGCCCTCCCTGCCAACAAGGAAATGATTTCTTCTCGTTCTCCTTGAAAAACAACATCACACATATCCGAGGATTCACCCAATCCTTCGATAATCCAATAAAATCCTCTCGTAAGCTCCTCGGTGTGGCCAAGTGTTCAAGACCGCTCCGCCACATGTCACTCTTTTGACAATCCTCCTAGCGGGACATTGTTGCCGATCACCAGTCTTCAATGGAATCTTGCAAAGGTCCCATTTATGCTCAAAATCACTGTTCAACCCATCTAATCTTTTCGGGTCCAGTGGAATTCTCCCCGCATGGATTTTTTCACCCAATTTGGGCATTGAATTTCCTGTTCTACTACACATCATCACCCACCGCTTGGTGGTCTAGAATCTGCTTGCCCAATTAGGAGATTAATGATGGCTGAGGTCGAGACAAAGAAGCATACTGTGGATGGGAGGAGGTGGATGTTGAGGGAACACTATAGACAGTGCACCCAGTCCATTGGTCTCTATAAATTCCTCATGTAATCTATTTGGATTTGGATTTCTCCCCAAGGGTTGCTGATTTTACCATGCAAGGTTCCTATAGTCCCTCATTGTCATGTGTTTTGGGGTTACCCTTCCCGATCGTATCGCTTCTTCATACGGGGGTTCCATTTTCTCATAATCTGCACTTCACTGAAATGCAATTCGCAAAGAGAAATAGGCTACACAAAAACAACATGTAAATGATCCCAACACTGCTTTTTTTTTTTTATATGAAATGAAAATAAAAATGACAATGAAACATAAAGAAATTCACCAAAAACTTGTGACGAGGGGATCACAAGTGTTCCACAAATCTCCTCACTCGCACTAAGGCACCATCCACCCTAAGTATCTGGCTACCATTTGGATTCGTGTCACAAGAGGTGATTCTGGAATCGTCAGCATTTATATCCTAAAGTCCCTCCTACTGCCGTAGTCAAGCTACTCACAGCATATACGGTCGAACATTGTGGATGGGTTTTCTTCGGGGATTCGAGGAAATCAAAATTGGTGAATTAAATTTGGATTTTAAGGCTCGTAAAAACAGGAGCTGGATGGTTGGAAAAACTGAAATTTAAATAAAATAAAATGTAAAATAGAACTCAAGCAAAGTGGCCACCGAGTTTAAGATCCCAGTTAACTGAGAGGTCCCCGTTAATTTCTCACAAGTGGTAGAAGATGACATATAGTCATCTCCCGAACCGATCTTCATTTGCATTAAAACCTAAAACCCTAATAATTCCTTTGATAGAAAGCACTTTATTTAACATTATGGTTCCCATCAAAGTGAAAATCGCTTTTGACTCATCCTACAGTCGATTCGTAGCGGCAACCAACAATGAATCTCAAAGGATCTAATAATAAGCATCCACCGAACCCTAAAAGATTACCAAGTATTGACTGCAAGTGATGCACATACAGCTGAAACCCAACTCTTAACCTACCTCAAGTGGCTCGTGAAGAGCAACTCAATGGATATTAGTGTACCTAAAGCTAAGAATACACTAAACCCCAAAGCTTACAAGTATTGGCCAAAGAAAGCACATCAAAGAGCTTAAACCTAGAAATGAAAATTGAAACCAAAATGACAAACCCGTCGCATGAAAACAAAGGGAACCACCAAAGAATTTCAAAGATTCACCCCCAAGAAATTCTCTACTTCAAGAAGGAAGTATTTTAGTCATCCTCCGCTGTCATCCTCGAGGTGTTCGCAACCAAGAAAGGGAGAAAGAGGAGAGTATAAGAGAGAAAAACTGTAAAGAAAATGAAAGTCGCGTGGTATGTAACTGGAAGAGAAAAGTTAGGGTTAAGAACTTATAAGGTGGCTTATATAGCCAACCCAAATGTGTGAAAATACAAGAAAGCCTAACATTTTGGCTAATACAAGGACAAGTAAGTAATACACCAAAATGCAGAAGTTCCATTTGGCATTAATTACAAAAGATGACAAGGCAGTACTGGCTATGCACAACAATTTCGCTTATGGGTTTAAAATTCGCTTAGGTAGCGAAATTACAGAGATACGAAATCGCAGAATTTCGCTATGACCGCCAATTCTCGCTTATTGTATTAAATTTCCGCTAGCTTAGCGAATTAAGAGATAGCTTAAATTGAGAAATTTCGCTATATCAACAAGGATTTCGCTAGCTGGGGCTAGCTCACAGAAGAGATAGCTAAATTGAGAAATTTCGCTTATCAACAAAGGAATTTTCGCTAGCCTAGCGAAAAATCCGTGTTTCTCCCGCGCCATCGCTCCATTGGCCAATGCTCTCGCTTCTTCCATTTTCTTCCCGGCTTCATTTTTCTATTTTCTCTCTTTCCTTCTAGTCTCTCGATCTATGATGTTGAGTCGGACTCACTCTTCTCGTGCTTGGATCGACTCAACAATGTTGGCATTACTAGCTCGCAAAACTGCAAAAATTGCCACAAAATGCGACGCAGAATAGTAGGGACTTTAATATGTAAATTGTTAATTACATCAATTAGTACATAAAAGTCACAAAACCTATTAAAAATAGTGGTTCGTACAGCACTTTTCGTGGCACTAATCAAGGAGTTCCAAAAAAGATGAAAAGAAGTGTCAAAGAGGATTAGAAGGGTTGAGACAGAAAAATCAATCGAGATGAGAAAAGATGAAAAGAATGAGGAAAAGAAGCTGTGACAAGAAAAATGTCAAGGTGGAATAAGTTTGGTCTTGTAGCCTTCCTCCCTAGAACAATTAAGTCCTTAGGAGTGTTCAACACCTAATACTCTTAATGCCAACTGGTATGGGAGTTACTAACCTAAAGTTTGTTAAGGGTGGTAGAAAGTTTAAAAAGACAAAACACTGCACTATTCCTAAAACCTTGATGAAAGATGAAAAGTGAAAAAGCTTCAAAGATAAGGAGGAAAGTTTACAGTCTGAAAATGGTCAAGAAAAATACCCCCATAGAAAGTATGTAGAAGAATGCACCAAACCAAATGGGAGGTTAGAGAGTTGACATGAATGAAAAAAAAACATATGAAGGCAAGTATGTCAAGTTGCAAGTGAAATCTGTGTAAAAAAAAACCTAATTACCTCATCCTCACATTACAAGTCTAAAAGACCGAATTGATTCTAAAGGTGGTGTATGTTTACATTAGTGGAGATTAATATGACAAACAAGCATATGGAACTTTAAAGATTAAAGAAGAAGCATGCTATCTGAGTAATATCCCAGAAGATTAACTAATCTGCCAAGGAAAAAGAGAGAAGACCGTCACACACTTACAAATAAGGGTTGAATGATTGAATTGTTTACACTATATGAATTATTTGGCTGTTTAGTGAACTTAATTGAAAATCTTCCTGATCCTAGATTAAACATGTTTAGAAATAATTTAAGAATCAATTATGTTTCCTCGCCCAATTGTGGATTCAACAAAATGTCCTAAAAATAAAAGTTAAATGCTTCGATATAATAAACAAAATTTCTTCACGGCGACAAGCAAAAATTTAAGTTTAGGAATTTGATGAGTCCTAAACTCATCTATTTTTAATCCATTTTATGGCATATTTTTAGCAATTAAGATATAATTTAATGTTAAATTATGGAATATTCACCAACTTTGTGTTTTAAGGTGTTTTTATCTAGTAGATAATTTCAAGAAGAAAAGAATAAAGAAAGTGGCTAAGGTACTTTTCTATCTAAGAACATTTAGAAACTATGACATTTAAATGTCGCGATAGAACCTCAAGGAAACCAAAGCAGAGCTTATTGCCGCAAACTAGCAACTTTGGCTGCCTTTGCAACAAAGCATAGGTTGAACTCAAGGAAGAAATAGAGAACTTTGTCACGACAAAGCAATTTCTATCGCGATAATCACGAATAAGTGTGTGAAGAAGATCAAGCGCGATTAATTTTGGACTCTATACAACAAACAAGCTCAACTAGCTTACAAATGATCAAAGAAGAAATTCTAACGCGATAAAAGGAAACTCTATCACAACAAAGTTGTTGAGTAACCACAGAAAGAATGTTGCGACATAGAAAACTTTGTCGCGACAAAATAGAAAAGTTGAAGGTAAAAATGTTTGTCAGCGACATCTTTTAGTCCTAAGGTAACATAGAATTCAATCTCGCAGCCGCAAGCCAACCGCATTGCGGTCGCTACAAAAGACGAAGAGGAGAATTAAGATTGGGTCGCGACAAAGAAAAGTATTACTTATTGGCCAAGTAGAAAAGTAAGGAGAAGCTGGTTGCAACAAATTTTATGTTGAGACATAATACACTCCTGTCATGACAAGAACAAGACTATTGCATCAAAACTATTTTGCGACACTATTAAAGTCTGTCGAGACATATTCTAAGAAAAAGCTCAAAACCCGCTGTGGATAGAAACCGCAGCTACGAGAAGCTATGATTAAGGATTCAAGACTGGTCGCGACATAATTTTCTATGTCGGTTTGCGCGACTCAATTTGGACTAGAATTTTGGGAATCCACAGCAGCTAAGTGCAATATCATTAGAAAGTCTATAAATAGACATATCTAGGGCACTATGTGCAGCTTCCGAAAATCCAGGACTTTTGGGTAGCTGGAGACTCTTTTTATATTTTTCTTTTATTTTTTATTTTATTTTTTTGCAGATATTTTGCTCTTAGCGCAGTTTTTTGTTAGTTTTCTGCTTATTTTTCTCGAGCTGAGTAATGAACTAATGTGTAGCATCGAGCTGGAATCACTTGTAAAATTTTCTTCACTACTACTATTCTGCTTTAAATGGATTTTGGAAAATTTATGGAGTTCATGTATTTCAGTTCATTTACAATTTCAGTGAATTTTCCTAATCAGTTAGTCGCTAATATGTGTGAACCAGTTTTGAAAGATTGAACTTCCTCTGGGAATGGGTTGATGGTGATTGTTATTTTTCTGCACAAGTGGAAGAACACCATAGTTAGAAATCTTGAATTTATTTGATTGGTGGCTTATTCTGAACTTAATGTTCCAAGTATTAGTACCGTAAAATTCAAAAACAAAGAACTCCGTATTCTCGTCTCGATTAAGGCCCTCTGCGTGACACGAAGATGGAGAATCCTGAGGGTACAGAGGAGTTCCTTGTGGGTATGGTAGACTAATACTTTGAACTAATGAACCCTGGAAAGATTGCTTCCGATAGATCACTAACTTACCTATCAGGTTCGTGAGATAGCTGGATGAAGTATCAGCTTAATCACTGCAGGTTTCTCCTTCTAATGAAATGATTATCATTTCAGGTTGTGGGCATAGATCTAATCAAGGAGACGGAGAATTTCACAAGATTAAGGATGAGGTGCCAGTCAAATTTGAGAAGGCTTGCAATATCCTATATATGGGGGCAAGAATTCTTCAGTCCTACGATTTAGGTATGAAGTACTGACAAAGAAAAATACCTAGATCTTATAAAGATGATTATATCTTACAAGTAACTTATTAGACCCATGAGTCCATAGGAACACAATCTCACTAGTGAAATGTATGGTTAAGGGAGAAACTAAACTATACTACAATGCATCTTGACAAATTCATTTTTCCAACTAATGGCTTATCTCGTGACTCAAAATGATGCAATCGACAATTATTCATTGGTCTATTTCCCAAAGGTTATCTCACCAAAGGAACTCTTAAATCCACTTCTTACTAAATTCTTTATTTATATTAGTGAAATTATTTAGCACATTTATTAGTTCTTCCCATCATTTTAAATATCAGTTCAAATGTGTAAGAATCTTGAGGCTAGCAGAAGTTAATCTTTGAATTTATCATCAATCCTCGTGTTAACGATATCCGACTTAAAATCCACTTTTATTACTCTTCAATAACCCGTGCACTTGCAAAGGATTTGCACTCAAACTCAATTTTAGTGAATCCATTTACAAAAGGAGAACACATATTTTAATCAAAAATCGCTCATCAACAAGTTTTTAAGACCGCTGTCGGGACTTTCATTATTCTTTCGCGTTAGTTGTTAATTACTCGTAAAATTCCGGGTCTATACAAAAAATCACTCAAAAGTATTTTGGCAATCGTTGCTCGGGATTGATCGATGAATTTAAAGATCAATTTTCTAACTAAAGAGAGAATTACTAATTTTTTGATGATTTTCTTTATTTTATCATAAATTTTAAAAATAAATCACAAAAATTATTTAATAGCAAAGAATGACACAACAAAATCTTCTATGAGCTAAATGGATATAACTATTTCTCCCATATTTAATTTGATCTTAGTGTTTCTATTTCAGAAGATTTAAATGCACAGTAAAAAACTGTAAGGTGACTGGCTGCTGGATACATAAATTGAGTAGAAACACAAAGGAATTGAGGAAAGTTACGTGTCAATCTACAAAATATGGCAAATCAAAGAGAAAGATTACTACTCATTCCAAAAAGAAGGTGGCGCATAAACCTTAAAGGCAAATGACGATGGGAGGACTTTAGAGGCTCACATTCAAGATGAGACTCACAGGAGACAAATTTCGCGTAGAAGCCAACTATTTTGAACTCAAGCCAGCTCTGATCACAATTATACAACATCATCAATTTATTGGGCATCCCAGTGAAGACCCCAATGAACATATGGGGATATTTATGAGAATGGCTAAAGCAATCAAGCTGAATGGGGTGAGACTAGAAGTGATCAGGCTACAACTCTTTCCCTTTTCACTGAGAGATGTGGCAGAACTTGCCTGAAACACCGTCCGTTGATCAAGACAATTGGGAAGAGCTGTGGAGGCCTATGAGTTAAGATTTTTCCCTCCAACCCTAAACTTTTGAAAAAGGAGAGTGAGAAATCATAGTCTTCAAATCAGGGAGGATGAAAGTCTCCTACAATGGCTGGGAGAGATATAAGAGACTACTAAAAATACGCCTCTATGCATGGAATAGATCTAATCACTGATGGGAGGTTTTCATCATCTCCATGAATCTTCATGCCTCGTAGGGTATAATTGATGCAAATTCTCACTGTGGGGCTTAAAGAAAGTGATGAGTGAGGGCAAGGCAACAGGATTGAAGACCTACAATGCAACTACAAAGCCCATCTGCTTTAAGGAGCAAAGAGCGGCATCAAGGCGTGGGAACGAGATTAATCAGATGATTGCCATAGAGCAAAGTTAGATGTATTAATGAACAAGCTTGGAAACAATGAGAAGAATTCCCATGGCACTTGAAGTGGGGACGGTAGATGAATGAGAGAAAAGAATAGTGTTGAAGAGGGACCAACTAATGAGGGTCCCTACCAAGTTGAGGGGGCATAATACCTCAATGCCAATAGGATCTACACTTTTAAGCCCAACCTCAACTTGCGGTTTACCTACTATACACTAGCACTAAGAACCATGAGAATCTCATATGGAGGAGGAGCACAAATAAGTTCAAAGACTCGGAGTTTAATTTGGGCAATATCAAGGCCCTCACGGGTTCCAATAATAACAACAACAACAACAAGCTGACAGAGTAGAAAATTAAAAAGGTGAGGAGATCTAATTCCTTCGAGGACCGGGATGCTTACTTTCATGAGGAAAATAAGAAGTCAGCTAAAACATACATGGAAGGTAAGTTTTTTGAGCTAGCAACATTCCGTGCAAACATGATCGTGTTTCAAGCCAATACCAATGCCTCTTTGAAGAATCTGGAGACTCAGGTAGGGTAGCTGGCCCTAGCCATGTAGAATCAGTCCAAGGATGCATTCCCAAGTAACACAAGGAAGAATCTGAAGGATTGCATGGCATTAACTCTCAGAAGTGGCAGAGAACTGGAAGAGAGAAGAAATGAGAAGAAGGAAACTAAGGAAGAGAAACATGTAGAAATTGGAGAAGAATTGAAGCAGCATAGTTCAAAAGTTGCTAAAGAAGATAGAACAACAAAAATGAAGCAAGAGCAGCAAGTTGAAAAGGTAAATCTAAGGAAGAAGGAAGAGGTTAAAGCATACAATCCTTAAGTTCCATTCCCTTAGAGGCTATAGAAGGTGAAGCTTGAAGAGTGATTCTCTAGATTCTTAAACATGTTCAAGAAGATAGAGATCAATATCCCTTTTTCTAAGGCATTGACTCAAATGCCTCATTATGCAAAATTCATGAAGGATATATTGAGTAGAAAGAGAAAAATTGCTGAAGAAGGGGTAGTGACCTTGATAGCAACCTGCAATGCAGTTATCTAGAAATATTTACTAGAGAAAATGCAAGATCCAGGCAGCTTCACTATACCTTGCAAAATTGGGAATTTTGATATGGGAAAAGCATTATCTGATTCTAAAGCTAGCATCAAGTTGATTCCTTTTTATCTGTGGTTAAAATACTTAGTTTAGGGGAGCTTACTCCCACAACCATGACCTCAGATGGCAAGTATTTAACTCGCCCAACCCGAGGGCATTCTCAAGATAAAGCTATCAAAGCGGGAAGTTCATTTTCCTGACTTTAGAAGGTTAATATAGAAGAAAACAAACAAGTCCCATTGTTGTTAGGAAGGCCTTTCTTATCAACGAGAGCAGCTTTGATCGATGTGAAGAAAGGAGAACTAACTCTCAGGGTTTGAGATGAGGCAATGCACTTCAATCTCAATCACAGTTTGAAACAAATGTAACTTATTAATACTGACAGGAGATCAGAGAAACAAATTCCCATAAGTTATGAACTGATAAATGATTGTAATTTTCAGAGTTCAATAAATGAGAATGAGATGAATTTCCAATATCTTGAGCATCTTGGAGTTGAATTTCTAAACTCTAATTTTAAATTAAAAGAGTGCAAGATCATAACAAGAAAATAGCGCAAAATCCAGCGCTATGTAAAGAGAAAGCTATTAAAGTAAACACAAGCTCAGAGGGTTTGATTCTAAAAGAATTGTCTGAACATTTGAAGTATACTTTCTTGCAACTAAAAAAAGAAAAGCCAGTCATCATTTTGGTTGGATTGACTAAGCTTGAAGAACCAAACTGCTGAAGATTCTCAGAAAATACAAGGAAGCAATAGCTTGGTCTATAGATGATCTGAAAGGAATCAGTCCTTTTATCTGTTTGCATAAGATCTTTTTAAAGGAGAACGCTAAAACCTCTATAGAACATCAAAGAAGGCTAAATCCAGTAATGAAAGAAGTAGTCAAAAAAGAAACACTCGAAAATGGTCAATGTGCTCATATATGCACCGTATGTACTGGGCGAGCCTAGCTCATGTGGTTCCCAAGAAGTGGTGGATTCACTATGATTAGAAATGAGAAAAATGAATTGATTCCTACAAGAATTGTGACAGGATGGAGATGTGTATAGACTATAGAAAACTAAACACTGCTACCAGAAAGAACCATTATCCTCTACCTTTCATTGACCAAATGCTGGACAGGTTAGCAGGGCACTCCCATTACTGTTTTCTTGATAGATATTCTGGTTATAACCAGATTTCTATAGCCCTAGAGGATTAGGAGAAAACTACATTTACATGTCCTTATGGCACCTTTGCTTTTAGAAGGATGCCTTTTGGATTATATAATGCTCCTACCTCCTTTTAAAGGTTTATGATGTCTATGTTTTATGATTTGGTGAAGGAGGCTATGGAAATATTTATGGATGAATGCTCAGTATATGGATCCAGTTTTGAGATTTGTTTGGAAAATTTGGAAACAGTACTTCAGAGGTGTCAAGACAAGAATCTAGCTTAAAATTAGGAAAAATGTCATTTCATGGTAATAGAGGGTATTGTCTTGGGACACAAGATTTCTCAAGTAGCCGATTGAAGTGTACTAAGCAAAAAGTTGCTATCATAAAAACTCTCTTGCCACCTACAACAGTTAAGGGGAAAAGAAGGTTCCTAGGACATGTTGGTTTTTACAGAAGATTCATAAAGGACTTATCAAAAATCTCTAGACCATTATGTAGACTATTGAAAAAAAATGCAAATTTTGATTTTGATGAATCATACATATCTGCATTTGAGAAATTAAATCCAAATTAGTGACATTCATCATGGTGATAATTGACAGAATAATCATTTCAAAATTATGTGTGATGCCAAGATTTTGCAAATGGAGCTATTGACAAGAACCGAAAGATATTCAAAGGCCATACTATGCCAACAAAACCTTCGTCGAGGCATAATAGAACTAATTTCTACCACAGTAAAATGAGATGCCAGTACGGTGTTTCGCTTGTGAAAAATTCAGGCCTTACATATTGGGATCCCATGTTATAATACACACTAATCATGCTGCAATTAAATATCTGATGGAAAAAAAAGAGGCCAAACTAATACTTATAAGATGGGTATTACTACTACAAGAGTTTGATCTGGAGATCAAAGACAAGAAGGGTAGTGAGAATGTGATAGTTGATCACTTGTCTAGATTGGAAAAGACTACTAAAAAGGAAAAAAGAAAACCTAAATAGCGTAAATTTTTCCCGATGGTAGTTGTTTTTATCGCGACAAACACCCTAGTATGCTGATATTGTGAATTACTTAGCTCGTGGAGTCATAAGCAATCAAGTTCAACTACCAACGTGAGAAGAAAATTGAGAACTGAGTAGTATTTATATTTGGGATGACCACTACTTTGTAGAAGAGAGCAGATATGATCATATGAGATGTGTTCGTAAATAGAACAAGGTGGCATATGGAGAAATGTCATGCATCACTATATGGGAGGACACTTCAAGAGACAGTAACAACCTAGAAAATTTCTCTCTAATCAGTTTTATCGCTCCGCTTCTATTCAAAGACTGTTTTGAATGGGTAAAAGATTGTGATAATTATCATAGAATGGGCAACATAAGTAGAAGAAATGAAATTCCCCTGCAAGGAATCCTGATGGTGCAGATTTTTTACGTATGGGGATGATCATGGACCTTTCCCATCATCATTCGGGAAAATCTATACATTCTCTGAATGTGGGATTATGTATCCAAAGGGGTGGAAGCAATAGCTTGTCCTAAAAATGATGCCAACATAGTGGTCAGGGTTTATAAAGAAATATTTTGAGTAGATTTGAAAGGCACCTTAACAATCATTAAAGTGATTTAGGAAGCTAGTTTGAAAATAAAGTTTTTGCAAAACTCGTGACTAGATATGGAATCAAACATATGATTGGAATGGCTTATCACCCTCAGTCAAATGGGCAAGCTGAAATTTCCAATAGGGGGATAAAGAAAATTCTGGAGAAAATAGTGAATACAAGCGTAAAAGACTGTCTTATAAAGCTAGATGACATTGTAAAGTTTATAGAATCGCTTACAAAATCTTCCATTAGAATATCCCCATACAGACTGTATTTGGAAACCTTCATCTCCCTTAATCGAATACAAAGCTATGTGGGCCATCAAGAAACTAAATGTTGACTCTTCAAGCCGCAAAGAAAAAGAGATTAATCTAAATGAATGAACCGAAGAGCTGGTGAAATGAAACTATGATAAATAATGTAATCTATAAAGATAAGACAAAAGAAGTGGCATGATCAAGATTAAGTGAGGAGGGAATTCAAGACAGAGGAACAAACCCACACCCAGCCTGCCATTTCCATGAAATCAAGTCAAGATGGAGTGGTCTCACAGCTAGTAGTAACAAGTACACCTTTTCGAGCAAGAACATCAAGACTAATTCTCGAAGTGAATTTAAAGTGAATGGTCGAGACTGCAAAGATTATCTCGATGAAGCATTGAATGTTTAGATCCGGAGATTTTGAAGAAGATAAGAGTAATTTTCAAGTAAACTTAAGACATCTACAAGAAATGTCTAGCTTAAAAAGGACATTAAACTCGAGCAAATTCGAGGTAACCCAAGCCAAATTTTAATTTTCACATTTAGTTTGTTCCCGTTTTTTAAATTCTGTGATTGAATGTTAGTTTTAATTTTGTTTGATATTTTATTTTAGGATTTTGTTAAATTGTCAGATACGAAGTTGCATAAGAGGTGGTTATTATATGGAATCATTCATTCTCAAACTATTCAAAGTGTAAAGTGCTACAAGGGGGAGTTTTCTTTTTCCCTAACTTGTTCTTTAATGATAATACATAGTTGAAGTTTGGGGGAATGTGAATTTTTTTTTAGAGCAGAAAATTGTAAACAACTTTATTGTGCTTATTGCTTGGATGCATTGTTAAATATTCATGATTAATCATATTTAGTGAAGAATGAGATTTTTGTCTATACTAATCGAGGTTGTTCGATGTTATATGTGTTTTCAAGTATGAATTGAGTGGAATAACATATTGCATAATGTCATTTGTGTCAATGGTTGAAAATATGTTAAATGTGCAAATTTTGAGGACAAAACTTTGTTACTTACGTAAAAAATTTATGTCATGACACCGTTTAAACTTGTCGCGTATATCGTTTTCTTTGTCGTGGACAAAGGAGCGAACAAACTTCATCTGTTTTCACAGAGCCTGTCAATGGACATACCTCTTCCTTCTATCGCAAACAAGGTCGGGTCTAACTCCGATTTTACAAGAAAAACTTAGTCGCGACATAATTCCTTTTTGTAGTGACAAAAAGTACACATGAACATCATAAAATATGTCACGACATGATTTCTCTATGTTGCGACATAAATCCACTAGAGCATCACAAATTTGGGTCGTGAAAATTCTTGCTCTGTTGCGACAAAGAATTGCCTTAGCTTACAAGTAATTGCAAATTTCTGTCACAACATTATTTCTTTATGTAGCGACATAGTATTAAAAAAGGAAAAAACCTAAAGCCAATTTTTTTCGCGACAATTAATGAAGGCACAACAAACATATCACCTATAAATAGAAAATTTTTGAAAACTAAAAGGCCATTTGCCTCATAAACCTTCAACCCACTCAGATTTCCTCACCAAATCTCTTTCACTTCCTTTCAAAACCCTAGATCCCCAAAAGCCCTTTTTCTGACAATGTTTGAGTCGTCGAACCTTCTGCTCCTAACTCAACGAATTATGGAGGAGTATGTCGAATCCAGAGGAAGAAGCGGTCCAAATGACTCGCTTTAAATGGTGGTAGGAAGGAGAAAGATCTGAATCTAGGGCAGAGGTGGAACAACCAGTTGAAGAAACTAGAAAGAGGAAGAGAGGAGTCAAAAGCCGGAGCGTAAAGCAAAGTGAGAAAAAGCAAGCAATCGTTTCAAAGGTGCTTATGTTGCCTGGGAACCGCAACAAAGAGTTTCATAAGAGAAAGGGCTTAGAAAGTGGATTTCCGCCTAAGAAGTCATTGAGAGCAAGGGATGGCATCTTTTCTATGAGCACAAGACTCTTGGGTCTGGCTTATTGTATAAGGAGTTCTATGCTAATATGGTAGGAATGGAAGGATAAGACAGCAGTAATGTTAGAGGGAAATGGATATCCTTCAGCAGAGAGCAGATATACCAAACTTATAATCTTCATGAGAGGAAGAATGGGTCGAAGTTCAAGAAACTAGTGAAGGAACCTAACTTCTAAAAGATTGTAGACTTGCTGATTGATGACAAGGGAAAATGGAATGCCACAAGGAAAAACCCACACGAGTCCATCGCTAGAGGAACATTGATTGAACAAGCAGAGGTGTGGTTTTATTTCCTCTGTTCAGTCATTTTACCTTCCAAGCACTTAAAGGTCAGTGGAGAAGGAACTCCCAAGTGTTGTATGCCATCCTGAAGGGCTACAAGTTCAATGTTGGAAAAATTACAGAAAACTCAATTCTGAGTTATTACAAAGGAGGCTAAAAGGGACTGATTCCATAACCATCAC
This sequence comes from Tetrastigma voinierianum, assembly GCA_016808115.1. Classification (NCBI taxonomy): domain Eukaryota; kingdom Viridiplantae; phylum Streptophyta; class Magnoliopsida; order Vitales; family Vitaceae; genus Tetrastigma; species Tetrastigma voinierianum. The sequence goes on from JAEQBH010000861.1 coordinate 145,805, forward strand.
TGATCACTAGGCTTTGTATCTTGGGTGGTGTAGAAGGAGACTGGGAGGAAGAAGAAAACTGCCCTAAGACCTCATCCCTGACACTGAAAGGAATCATTAAGGGGCCTAAGAACAAAGGCATGGAAAGAGAGGCAGAAGTTGCAAGAGAGGAAGAAGAGAACATTGAAATCAATCATATAGATTGATATTGTAGCCTAAGAGCAAGAACAGGGGTTGAACAGTGCAAGCTCAATTTTGACAATCTCACCAGATGTGAGACAAGCCCATCAGGAGCAAGCTAGAAGCTCACAAATTCTCAAGGTAACAAATATTGAATCGATGAAATGTTAAAGGCTATGAGACAAGAGATGCAGGAGAGGGACAACCAGCTAAAAATCCAACTTCAACTCAGGGATGAGTACATTGATGCTGAGTTGAAAATAATGGATCAGAATTTGGAGAAAGCCCTCAAGCTGAGAGATGAAGAATGGAAGAGCATATGGGAAATAAGAGAAAGAGAACTGAGTGAATAACTCAGGGCAAGAGAAGATGCTCATTAGCGCCGAAGAGAAAGTGAGTTTTTCAAGATCATGAAAGAAAGAGAGGATGCTATGGAAAAGAACATGTTGCAGATGGTAGATGCCTTTGGGTATCTGTACAAGGAATATTAGAAAGAAATAAGACTTCTAGTAGAAAAAAAGGATAGGGAAATGGAGGGCACCCTAAACTATAAGGAAAAGTGTTGGACTAAAAGCTTAGATATGATCAACAACAACCTGATAAAAATATACTCTGCCCAAGGTGAGTTTGAGGGAACCCTAAACTCTATTGGGCGAAGACCAAATGATCTTATCAAGCAAATGGCCCTATCCATGGAGCCGGTTCAGATTCAATAGAAGTGAAAAAGGCGAGGTCGCCCACAAGTCCAAATTCCCGTAGTTCTCTCCTTCTCGCAGTTGTCAAAAGTTTGAACTAGTGAATCCGCATCCCTCCCATAGCATGATAGAAGAAGGTAGCTTCAGACTGTAGTTCTTCAATTTTTCTCAGAATCGTATGTGCTGCTCAATTAAATACTTCAATAAAATAAAATGGCAAAAATTGGTGTTCACTTGCATTTTTCATTTCTTGTGTGTTTATTGTCTATTTCCCTTCCTTTGTGTTCAATAATTAGAAATTGTTGAGATTTAGTGAATAGCTTGGTTGAATAATGGAGAAACCAGATTCCGGTTTGAATTGTCAAGTTAAGCTGGAATTGTTCGTGAATTGAAATATTGATGGGAATTGGATTAGTTGTTGTGTTAAACATCTCTACATTGAATGATTTATTTAAATGAACTTTAATTGGTCAAAAAGCATAAAAATTCATCCAAAAGTGGACCAAACAAGACTCTGAATAGATGAATCATAGGATGAAATGAACTAAAGAAGAGTTGTGAAGATATTGATGAATATGTTGAACCTCGAGAATAAGGAAGATTGTAACAAATTGATGGAACAAATAAGACTTATAATTATGTTTTTGTAAACAGTTTAGTTATTATGAATCCTGATAAACATTGCACTTGGTCAAAAGTATCTCTTAATCAAATTGTGCTTAAGATTAGGACACTTTCCTCGATCTAATACTACCAAATCTCCAAATGTCCTAGAACTTGTTAGATTATTAGTTAAGGCGAAATCCTAAACAATACCACTAACAGGAAAAGATATAGGCAATTCTTGGAAGATTGAGTCTCTCAAAGCCTACCCTTATAATATGCATAAGCATACACACTAGTTCCTTATTTGAGCAAAAAACAAATTTCATCATCAAACCAGCAAATGAAAAGCCTAAACCCTTCTTCCTTAGACATCATCCTACAACAAAGAACCCTTATTTACCCAGATTACATGACCATTACATCAAGGATAGAAGAGGATAAGTTTGGGGGAATATAGTTTCAAATTATGAAAAGAGGATAAGAAGGGTTGAGACAAAAATCAATCAAGATGAGAAAAGATGAAAAAAATGACGAAAAGAAGTTATGAAAAGAAAAATGTCAAGGTGGAATAAGTTTGGTCTTGTAGCCTTCCTCCCATGAACAATTAAATCCTTAGGGGTGTTCAACACCTAGTACCTTAATGCCAATTGGTATGAGAGTTACTGACCCAAAGTTCATTAAGGGTGGGTAGAAAGTATAAAAAGACAAAACATTGCACTATTCCTAAAACATTGATGAAAGATGAAAAGTGAAAAAGCTTCAAAGATAAGGAGGAAAGTTTACAGTCTAAAAGTGATCAAGAAAAATACCCCCACAAAAAGTATGTAGAAGGATGCACCAAACCAAATGGGAGGTTAGAGAGTTAACATGAATGAAAAAAACATATGAAGGCAAGTATGTCAAGTTGCAAGTGAAATCTGGGTAAAAAAAAAAATTGAGCCTAAATTGCCCTAGTTATCTACCCAATTACTCTCAAATTTCACATTACAAGCCTAAAAGACCTAATTGACAGAAAGTGGTGTAAGGTTTACATTAGTGGAGTATTTAATGACAAAGCATATGGGACTTTTAAAGATTAAAGAAGTTACATGCTATCTCGAGTAATATCCTATAATATTAATCTAATCTTCCAAGGAAAAGAGATAAGACCAAGGACACACCTTTACAAATCAGGTTGAATGATTGGAATTGTTTACACTATATGAATTATTCGATGTTTAGTGAACTTAATTGAAAATCTTCCCGATTCTAGATCGAAACATGTTTAGGAAATAATTTTACAACTCGAATTCCTGCTTTCCGTCTAATCAGGATTCAACTCTAAAATGTCCCAAAAATAAAGCTAAATTGTTTGAGGACAAACAAAATTTTCTTTTCTTTGCTTGGGGACAAGCAAAACTTTAAGTTTTGGGGAATTTGATGATTCCTAAACTCCACTATTTTTAATCCCTTTTTCTGGCATATTTTTAACAGTTAAGATATATTTTAATGCTAAATTATGGAATATTCACCAACTTTGTGTTTTGCAGGTTTTTATTGAAAAAAAGATAATTCCAACAAGAAAAGAAGAAAGAAAGTGGCCAAGGCAGAACTCTCTGTCACAACATAGTTTTTGAATGTCACAACATAACCTCAGGGGAACCAACAGAGCTATGTCGCAACTAGCAACTTTATGTCGCAACAAAGTCCAAGCTGAACTCAAGGAAGAAATAGAACTTTGTTGCGACACTCTTGACTCTATCGCGACATTGATCAAGGCAAAGGTAGTGGAACTTTGTTGCGACAATCCTTACTCTGTCGTAACATAAGAGAATGAAGATGGCAGATGAACTTTGTCGACAAAAGATAACTCTGTCGTGATAGAGTATGGCAAGGTTATAACACGTCAACATGATAAGTGTTTTTATGTTGCGACAAAAGTTTTCGCGATAGACTAAATTTCAAGGAAGGATTTCTATCGTGACAATGAAAACTCTGTCACAACATAAAATTCAGAGTTCACAATAAAGGGCAACAAGACTTTGTCGCTACAAAGAAGTTTTATGTTGTGAAAAACAAAACATGAGATTGAGGTGAACTTTGTCGCGACAAAGAAATCTCTGTCGCAATAAGAAGTTGAAAAGCAATACAAGAAGTTTTATGTTGCATTACAATGAACTTACAGTAGAATCTCCGCCGCGGACAAAGAAGTTTTCGTCGCGACAATAAAAGCCAGGCACCGAATTATGTCGCGAAAGAAAATTATGTCACGGCAAAATGGAAAGAGAACTCGAGATGTTAAGAAAAGTTTGTCGCAACAAAATTTCTATGTTACAACAAACAGTTCAGCCAGCGACAAGGATCAGAGAAGAAATTTGGTCGTGATAAAAGTAAACTTTGTTGCGACAAAGTGTTGAGTAACCACAGAAAGAATGTCGCAACATAGAAAACTCTGTCACGACAAAGTAGAAAAGCGGTTGGGTAAATGCCTTTCATCAGACATCTTCAAAGTCTATCACGACATGTAATTCGCCTCCCGTGAGTGCAAGCCAACCAAATTGTGTCACGACAGAAGAAAATTATGTCGCGGCAAAAGACAAAAAGGAGAAAACAGAAGATTGGTCACGACAAAGACAAGTAAGTCGCGACAGTTTTCAAAAGTAGGAAAGTATGAGAAGCTAGTTGCAACAAATTTTATGTCGCGACAAGAACAAGACTGCTGCATCAAAACTATGTCGCGACACTATCAAAGTCTGTCATGACAGAATCCAAGAAAAAGCTCAGAAAACTTGTTGCGACATAAACTGCAGGCTACGACATAAGCTAAGGGACAAGGACTAAAACTCTTTCGCGACAGAGTGACCAATTTAGACTAGAATTTTTGGGGATCCACAAAGCAGTTTTGATGTGTGACCTATCATTGGAAAGTCTATAAATAGACGATCAGTGGCACCATGTGCAAATTCTTCCAAAAAACTGTGACTCTCGGGTAGTTGGAGACTATTTGTATATTTTTCTTTATTTTTCTTTATTTTTTAGTAGATTTTGTTTTAGCATAGTTTTTGGGCTAGTTTTCTGTTTATTTTCGAAATAGAGTAATGAACTAATGTGCAGCTTCAAGCTAGAATCTATTGTAAAATTTTCTCCCTCACTACTATTCTACTTTAAAAGGATTTTGGACAATTTATGGAGTTCATTTATTTCGCTTCGCTTGCCACTCATGAATTTTCCCGACCGCTAGTCATCGATATGCGAACCGCTTTGAAAGATCGTTCTCTGCTGGGAATGGATCGATGAGATTATTATTTTTTCTCGCATGTCATGGAAAAACACCATATTAGAAATCTTGAATTTATTTGATCGGGTATTATTCTGAACTTAATTGCTCCAAGTACTAGTATCGTGTACCCAAAAAACAAAGGACTCCAGGATCTTGCCTCGATTTTTAAGGCCCTCTCGTGACACGTAGATGGAGAATCCCGAGGGTACTGAGCATTTCAGGGGTATGGTAGACTATCACTTTGGAACTAACGAACTCAAAGATTACTCGTGATAAATCACTAACTTACTCATCGGGTAGGTGCGGATAGTCGGGATGAATTATCGCTTAATCGCTCAAAGGTTTCTCCTCTTTCTGATGAAAGGATTCTGATCCCGTGTTAGCATAGATCTAATCAAGGAGATGGAGAATTTCCCATCGCACTGGCTGATTAGGTGCTAGTTAAATTGGAAAAGGCTTCGCACATCCCGTCTATGGGGCAAGAATTCTTCAAATTCTATGATTCAAAAGCAGACTGGTGCTGAAAATACCTGGGATTTTAGAAAGAGGATTATATCCATAAGCAACTGACAGGGGACCTATGAGTCCGAAAGGAACATGAATCTCTAATTAGTGAAAATGTATGGTTATGGGAGAAATCTAAACTATACTTTGTAACACTCGAAATACAATCTCTAGTCGCTTTTAAACATAATTAGGTATATTATAGTGCTGAACTTTTCGCAATTATTATTTTGCTAAGTGAGAAAAAATTCAACCTTAATTTGTACAAGAAACAAGGGTAAAAGTGGAATTTATCAAACATGATATAAAAAGTCATAAGATAATAAGTACTATATGCTAAAGTGTAAATATGGGATTGGCGCAAGAAGGGAGTTTGAGGACTAAATTATAATATGATAAAAATTTGACCAAATTGGGATAAGACCAAGTTGGTCTCTCATTTTTGAAGGAGGTCTCCTATGTGAAGAGAGGAGAAGAGAGGAAGAAGAGGAAGAAGAAGAAGAAGAAGAAGAAGAGAAAGGAAGCCAAGAAAGGTATGGATTGTACGGGTTTGTATGGATCACTATTGGTTAGCAAGGGATTGTGGGTTTGTATGGATACTGGTGAGTTTCTGAAGGATTTTTAGACTTTTGTATGGGTATTAGTTGTTCCATTTAGGGTTTAGTTAGAATTCATCCTAACCCTAGATTTGTTGAAAGTCACTGTAAAGCCCTATTTTGTATAAGGTGATTTGTGCATGAATCCTCCTTTAAGTATGGATTTGTATGGACTTTGGTTTATGGTGTAAGGATACATGTTTCAAGTGTTAGGAAGTTAGCCTAACTTACAAGTATTTGAGTTTCGTTTGGAAAACCCTAAATTAATCTCTATGTTTGGTTTTCGTGGGTTGTAACACTTGGGAGATGTTTTTCTGGAAAGTATATGAGTATTCTTTTGTTTTTGGTTGGACTTCTGGAAAAATGGACAAAATCAACAAATTTGGGCAAATTTCAAGGTCCTACGCCGCGACATAGGGATCCCATGTAGCAACGTAGGTCCACGCTGAATCGTGGCTGAGAGGGAGGTTTAGACAACCTCGGGTACGCCGAGGCATAGCAAAGCTAAGCAGTGGCGAAGGCTCACGCCGCGCTGGGCGAAGGCCTCACGCCAGTGAAGTAGCAAAGGTTGCTACGCCGCAGCGAGCTACTATTCGCATATAAATCTTTTAAGTGCTGGCTTTGTTTCGCTATTCCGTTATTCCGAGACTGCCCATCGGACTAATGAGGACCCTAAAATTATACCATACCTCACCGCCTGGCGGGCGAAGCTTAATGTTAAACATAATGCCCCTAGGATAAGACAAGAAGTTCCCCGAACGATATAATCAGAGGACCGCCTAAGACCCGTATATTGAATGACACGGCACTGCATGCTGGCTGCAAGCATAGTACTTCTATTTTGATTAGTGCGACGGCACTCTCTGACCTTGCTTTGGCACGTTTAGTACTTCGGTACTCTCTAATTAGTGCGACGGCACTCTCTGTCAGTGCTTTAGCACTCCTGCTTTATGCTACGCACCAAGATCGCATCTACCTTCTCGGTACTTATTGTGTCAGAACTCTACTCATTTCTTTATCGGGTTCAGTAGTCAAACGCTTATATGATAAGAGTCTAAATAACGACAAGAGTAAAGTAATGTACATCGTTTCGTCGAATGTACCTACGGTACCTCGTACAAGTATAAGTTCTCGTGAGTACCTACGGTACCTCCTCCGTAGAGGCATGCTCGTAGTACCTACTTCTGTACTCCGTACAAGTATAAGCTCAGAATTCTGTCACAAGAGAACTAAACAAGTATAAGTCTCGCTTATAAGTACAAGTATGTGTCCTACGGGAGATATGAACAAGTATAAGTCTGCTATAAGTACAAGTATGTGTCCTACGAGAGATCTGAACAAGTATAAGTCTGCTATAAGTACAAGTATGTGTATAAGTTTGTTATATGAATTCATGAAAAATTATGATATCTGCTACTGTATATCTGTTATTGTTATATGCTTACTGTAAATGAGTATCAGTGCATGTGCATACGTATAAGTCATATGATTCCCACTAAGCGTAAAGCTTAGCACGGGTTTTAATCCGTGTAGGTATAGAGGAGGACATCCGCGATCTTCCACATACCGTTGGGCCAACACACTTAGAGGGGTTCATCACCAGCAGGTTTTGCGCTCTGATTATGTAAATGCAAATGTAAAGTTTTTGTATATGTATATGTAAATAGGACTTAGGACTGTATGTATTGACACTATAAACACCACTACGGTGGTAGTTTTATTTTGTATCTATGATATTTTGATTCAGTTATAAGACTTAGGCTCACCAATGTCTGAAAATGCAAGTAAAGAGTCCCAAGATAGCTCACAGACCCCTTTATCCACCTAAAGTGGGTCAGTGAGACAATACTACAATGCATCTTTGACAAATTCAGCTTTCCAACTAATGGCTTAGCTATGACTCAAAATGATGCAGAAATTGACAATTATTCATTGGTCTATTTCCTAGTGTTATCTCACTCAATGAACTCTCAAATCCACTTTTATGAAATTCTTTATGTATATTAGTGAAATTATTTTAGTATTACTTTATTAGTTCTCTCATCATTTTAACATTAGAGTTCAAATTGTAAGAATCTTGAGTAGTTGGGGTAGTTAATATTTTGATTTATCATCAATCCTCGTAGGAACGATATCTAGACTTAAAATCCACTTTATTACTTATACGACCTACGCATCATAAAAAGGATTTGCATCAAACTCACTTCTAATTAATCCATTTTACAAAAAGGACAAAATACATATTTTAATCAAAATCAGTAATCACAAATTTTTGGCAATCAAGTATCGGGACTTTAGTTGGGGTCTTTGGCAGCGCTAAGTTAATTACTTGGTAAAATTTAGTCTATACAAAAATCAGTCAACACTAGTATCCATAATATCGGATCGAGATCCCAGGTTTACGGCTCATTTTTTGGGTGAGCTTTTAGCGAGCCTTGGGGACACATTTGATGATGAGCATAACCTTTCATCCCCAGGCGGATGGTCTGTCAGAGAGGAGTATCCAGATTTTAGAGGACATGATATGGGCATGTGTCTTGGATCTCAAGTGTAGCTAGGAAGAGCATTTAATTTTGCGGAATTCCCGCTAACAACAATAGTTATCAGCAAAGCATGTATTTAAGACTCCAATGGCATTGTATGTTATGCCATATCGATCTTTGGTTTGTTGGACAGAGGTGAGAGGGAGAACCACCATTGGTCCGAAGTTGGTTAGAGACACCTTTAAGAAGGTGGATTTGATACTCTAAGCTGCTTTTCTCATGGCTCGTAGCCGATAAAAGCTACACGCCTAACAAAGGCGATACTTCTGTGAGTTCGAGAGGTGGGTGATCATGTCTTCTCAAGGTGATGCCTAAAAGAGGAGTGGGTTAGGTTCCTAAGAAGCGGGAAAATCTCTATTTCACTACCGAGGTATATCACCTTCAAGGAACCTCGAGAGGGTAGGTACTACAGATACCTGCTGGCTTTACCTCCCGCTGTGTTTATCAAGTGTACATGCTATTCCATGTCTCCATGCTCGTAGAAGTACATCCCGCATCCGACTCATACGGGTGGATCGGGAGAGCTTTGTTTTATATAGATGAGACCTTCGAGGAGGGACCTATGCTGTGACGGGATATCCGGGATTGCCTTATACAAGATCGTGAGGCTAGTGAATGTGTTATGGCAACACCGTGGAATAAACGAGGCAACATGGGAACGTGAGGACACTATGCGTGCATATGCATGAGATTGTGTGTGCTATGTGGGAATTTCAAGACGAAATTCTTTTAAGGGGGAGAGAATGTAAAACCCGAGAAAAATCGAATTTTTTTGAAAAATGGCAAAACGGTAAATTGCTAGAAAGTACAAGTTGAAAACCTGGAAATTTTGTAGATCTCAGGTGATGAAACAGACTTCACCATCGATCTCTGCCTCACAAAATCTAGTCACCTGCATCTAATCTCGCCAAATTTCGATATAGCCGACTTTCACAGTTTTTTCGAGGTGTGAGTGTCTAGTGACTCCCGGGTACTAGATTATTTACGAAAATCTCAAAAGTTGGGAAATGACTTAAGTTAAGTTCATGGGATATAAATTGAACTTGAACTGAGATGGAATAAGTAGCTTCGGACTAAAATCAGACCCAAACAAGGGTGGACACATGGCACGACGTGAGCCATACATCCAACTTAAACTTAAGTTGGGACAAAAGAGGAATTAGGGAAAAAAAAGAGCCCATTTTTTTGGTTTTGACCAATAGAGAGAAGAGAAGAGAGAAGGAGGAGAGCCAAGGCTTCCTCCCAAGATTTACGGAGCTCCGTTGGTCTGGTTTTCGTGAGGCTAAGAACGAAAGTTCATCGCATCGACGAGGGGTAAGCGTGGGTACCATAAAATAGGGATTTCGCCGAAGTTCCAAGAGGAGAGATTTCGGGAAATAGAAGTTGTCAGGTTTAAGAGGCATCCTACCTATGTATCAAACTTCTAGAGGTAAGGGATTCTTCCTACCTTGGCTTACTTTCCATCTTTGGGTCGGGAAAAGAGGGTTCTTCTACTATGGTCTGTTTGGGCAAAGAAAAAATGGGATTTTTTGGGTGTAGCTCGATGTTTCTCTCCTAAAGGAACCCCGCCGCCTAAGCGAAGGTGTAAATCTCCCCATGGAAGATTGGTGCTACGCCTAGGCGTAGGGAAGGCTCGCCTAGGCATAGGGGTTCGCCTAAGAGTGGGCATGCTCGCCTAGGCGAACTAGGGGATAGTGGAGGAGGACTTTCTAGTCCGCTCAGTAGGAGTCGCCGCCTAGGCGACCACCACTAGCGAGGTGGCTACGCCCCAAGCTTGCTTCAGGGTCGCCGCGCGTTGTCAGGGCCTCGTTTGGGTCAGCTCTCGCGTCTGACTGAAATTATCGTGGCTTGCTTCTCGGGGCCATTATGTGACTTATTCGAGTGTAAGTCATCGCTGATTAAGAGTGACATGTTCGATGTCAATACGTGTTCTAATATAAGCTGGTACGTGGTGGACCAGCGTAAGGGCCATGACATAGCTTGATTGTGAGTATGCCACTACTTGACAAATGTGGCGACCTATTCGATGTCAATATGAGTACTCCAACGTATTGACGTGTGATGAGTTGTTACGCATCGCTAATACATGCTTACCGGCTTCAGATGTGTGTCATTGCTTGATCATAGAATGACATGTTGAATGTGAATGTTGATATATGTTTGTATGATATATTGACACAAATGAAATGATGTATAGAAATCATATGCAGGTGATGTAATCGGTCTACGGTAATCGGTGAAGGGATGTGGATTGTGTCATTCCATGTAGCATTCATCATGTACGGATATGATATAACATGCAATGGCATCTTGTATTGTATATGCACAAAGTGGACATCACATTAATGAGTGTGAGTGCATGGGTTGGTAAATCGACATTGGCGCTTTGGTGTCCGATGGTGGACTCGCTAGGTCGGGACAACGTCCAACATAGTTGCACGGTTGATTAAAATGATAAAGAAAATATGTGTCATTTATCAGCAAGAAGAGATAGATCCCCCATAAGGTGAAAAGCCTACCGATTATGGTCAGACATAGTCCCCAGCGGTGAAAGGCCGTAAAAGTGTCTGGGTTTGTAGAGCCCGCGGTGTAACACCAAAAATCCGCTACCCACATAAAGGCGCATGGATTTTGAATAAAATGATCATTGTGATGCATCATCCAAAAAGTTGTTTATAAACAAAATGAAATTCCGCTTTGAAATTATCATCGATGTCATCCGTATCGATGCTTTTCTCACATGGGCTTAAGCGCTAGTGAGGGAGTCGGCAGAACTCTACGCATGGAACATGGTGAGTTGCATCTCATTTCATGGCATGGCATGTAGGATTCCATATAGAATTGGCATGTTCTTGTCTGAATGTGAATGTGAAATGTTTAAAGGAACACTGCATGTGCACTTAGGGCGGAGTAGCCCTTATAGGAGATATTCTCTTACTAGGCGTAACTCAATTCCTTTATGGAACAAACCCTTCTTGAGGTGTGGTCGACACCAAGTGACAACGCCAGACGAGGTCGATTGTGAAGAAGTCCGACATGCGGGCTCGGAGCAAACGCTTTTGTAAAAGTGCTTGGAACAAACTAGTTCTAGCACGTACTCTTGTATAAAAGAATTGTAATTAAATTCTTGACCATTGCCACATAGTCGGTATGTAATAATGGTAAGAGGATCATGATAAGACTTACGATTTTAGCTATGTATTAGACTCATATTTTAACTTAAATATGAATGAATGGGTCCCAAGTGGCGGCGACGAGGCGGTGCCGAGTAACCTGTCCATTGAAGTAAATGGTACCGGTTCGGTACCAAGACTTAGGTGCGCGATGACCTAAGGTAAAACTTCCATAGGTTGATGGCTAGTCAACGAGACCCCCAAAAATTGGGGTCTCACAGAAGCTATGCTCATAATCATTAAATTAGTCAAACTTAACTCCTTATGTTAAGCGGAAAAGGGAGGATGATCTTAGAGATCCCTCAATAAATTATTTAGTAATTAGTAAATCCCAAGGAACTTCAAAATTCAATAACAATATTAGATCCTTTTAAATTTCAAATTGTTTTTATCACTCATCACATTAGCCAAAAGACTTAACAACCTTTCTAAGCAAATAACTATCTTGTAAGGCTAAGCTTATGCGCAACAATTTATCCACATGTTTTCCTTCAAACTAAACTCAAGATAACTAAGAATATGGAAAGTTAACCCTTTTTACAAAACAAGCAAGAAATGTAAGGTAGAAAACTCCTTTATTCATCTTCAAAATCAAACAAGAACCCTAATGTTCAAGGAGTATTAACTAAATTCACATATTCTTCTTACTAATCCTCATAAGATAACTTTAAACCACTATATCGTCCATAATAACATGTTTCCACACAGAGTGACAGTCAATCGGGAATTCATATTGGTGAAGTATATCTGCTAAACCATGACATCTTAAGGCAAAGAGTGCAATGAACTTTGGCTAGTCATCGAAAATCAATTGCTTGACTTATAGAATACTAGAATACAAAGCTTGAAGATGAACTATCAACTAACACGTCACTCAACTATCCTCGTAGACAAAATTAAACAAGTTCCCATCAAGATCATAAACATATACTCTGATACCATTCTATCACACCTTGAAACTCACCCTAGGGGCATAACTATCATTTTACACCTTAAACCCTAAGGCTCAAAGTGCGAAACGACATGCACCTTTATCTTGTAACTGGATCGTGTCCAATTACCAAACACATGTTCAAAGTAATGCACAACTTTTTAAATTCATCAATTCTCCAAATTCAGAATTTCATGCCGACAAAAAAATTATTTCTAAATCTCCAAATCTCAAATACAAAAATCAAATAAAGTTATTCAAAATATAACAATATTTAAAATCTCTCTCAAATCAGCTTTGAACTAATATAAAATGAATATTTATTATCAGTGAATTTCTCAGTGCTTCAAAACTAAACATGAACTTATTAGTTCAACATGGTCCAACATAAAAATCTAATCAAATCCTAATGATGTATCCCGAACGTAGCCATCACTCCTCAAGGACATTAAAAGTATCTGAAAAGATGTCAATGGATGGGAGTGAACTTAACGCTTAATAAGAAATACTAATACAGTTTGAAGGATCAAAAGGTTTTTAACCATATAACAAATAGGAGATGTTTTTCATCAAAACTTTTAATTCAAAAATAAGTTGGAACATTCAAAATTTTCCTTCAAAACATTCTCAATTCCAATTCAAATCAATTTCATAACAAATGCGATCCAAACAATTTCATATCAAAATTTGATTCAAGCATTTTCATATCGAAGTCCAAAATCAAGTACATTTCAAATATATTTTTCTCTGGTCATCAAATATCAAATGGTGTCCAACCATGTGGGACTTTCAAATGGGTAGCTAGCCGCAAATTATTCATTTTAACGTGGATGGAACCAAACACTACTAGTACTAGTAACCTCTAACCAAAACCCGTAAAGGTTGGGGTTCAAATTAATTACATTCACCACTAAGGAATGTAAATATCAACTATTATTCCCGTTGATAAGGATGAATAGTATCAACTATTATTCTCATTGACATGGCCAAACTAACCAAAGTCAAATATTTCATTTAAAAATTCAAATCACAAAATACCATATCTCCACATTTTCTGTCATAAACAAAACAATTCTAAAATGTACTTTCATACAAAATCATTGTTCCATCCATGAATAATCAAATAAATAAAAAGTAAAACTTTTCATAAATCAAGATCATATATAATTCACTTCAAAACTTTTCATCATCAAAATGACGTAAAAACAAATAATTCTTTTTTAGAAAATCTGCATTATATCCCTTACCTCAAAAGAGTACTTTAGAATCTTGAAAAAAGCTAATCAAAAGAATCTTGAACAAATATTTCACCCATAGCATAATAAGGAGGAACTATTATCATTAATTATTCACCTAAAATTATAGGTTTGAAAATCCTAACAATGTCATAATGTCAATATTATTAATCCTAATAATATTTTAAACATCCTAACTATTAATAATTTAATTAATGAGTTTCAAAACTTTTATAAAAGTGAAATTCCTTCCAAGCTATGATTTAAATATTTATTTGTTTTATATTAATTAATTCACCTACTCTACTAAAAATAATTACTATGGGTATATTTTATATCATATTATCCCACAATATTTATCTTGCTCACAATATTATCTAAATAAATTCTCAAATCTTAGTAAATATCTACTTGCCAAACATATCCTCAATTACTTATCTTATACATATATTTATAAAACTTTAGCTTCCAAACTTGTCATATTTGTTTATTATTAAGAATTTATCATCAAATCTTTACCTCTTGTTTCCTAGAATTAATTTGGAATATCTAAAAATCTTTTTCAATATAAACCATTCCTAGACTTTAGTTTCATAGGCTTTATTTTATGAAAGACTTGCTAAGACCCTAATTTCTTTTAATATTAAATAATATTAACCATATGATATGTCCTTTTAGGTTTTTTACTAAATGTCTATTTTTCTCTTTAAAATTCCACCGATAAAATCGAATTACAAGATTATACGACTTTTCAACTTACTTGTTATAAATTATTTCATCCTACAATTCTCGCTTATCTTTTTTTTTTTTAACGTATTGATTCGCGTCACCGAAGTATGGTCCCCTCATATTTCTTTGTTATTTTTCTGAATTTCATAATGCGATGGTTCCTACTACTTTTTTTTTTTATATTTCAAGCGTATGGTGGTCATGCATGGCCTTTATTTTATCTTTTTCATTCTTATTCTCAAAACGATTCGGTACAACACCACCAACTATTTTATTTTATTTTTTTAAAGATAATTGAAATCTAAATATGACTTTTTAGGGTTGATTTAAACTTAAGCAAAATTAAAGAATCTACACCAAAGAAATCTAAAATCGTAATGAAGATCTTCTTTATTCGAGTTGCTTCTTAAACCCCAGTCGACATCTAAGTCTTCCCAAAATATTTTTTGAACAAGAAGACTATATAGAAAAGAACGGAGAGATTTATTACCATTAACAATGTTATTTTATTTTATTTCTAGAATGATATCTATGAGAAATCTCACCTTTAAAACTTTCTTCAATCCCTAGTTCTTGAATTGCTATGCTTAGGAGAGGCCACACATAGAGAAATGGATGAACCAAAGAATAATAATATTTTTTATTATTATTTTGCTTTCTATTTATACCTACGGTTCCCCTAATGAATTACTAATATACCTTTCATAAAAATTACTTATTTGCCCTCTTGAAAATTCATGGTTTCACAATAATACACTAGGTTGGGTGCACCCCTACCAATCAACCTAAAATTTTGGTTAATAAATCTGAAATTAATTTTATATAAATGGAAGAAAATCTATCATAGTCATTGTAGAAACTGTAAATAATGAATTTATATGTGTTTGGTACAAGGAACTGAATATCGATTTTATCGGTAGATATATCGCCGAAATATCGAATATTGGCCAATAACGATATGATTATCCCAATCGAAAGTTGGTTGACCAAAAAATCGGCTAAAAATCGAAAAATGTCGATATTTCGCCGAAATATCAAAAGTGTACATCATGTAGCCCCAAAACGAGGGTCGGTGACAACGTCGACTTCTGAATACTCGTGGATGTCGGGTAACTTGGAAACCACCGCTCCACGAAGTAAGCGAGTCTCGGCACATGCGGGAGTTTCGCACGAATCGTAACTGTTCCAACTTGATTAACATGACCACCGGGTTCATATATAATTAAATGAGTAAAAATCGCCCGTAGGCATTACATCAATACTCACTAAATACATATCAACTATATAACATAGTTCAAGAGTTATTACAATACTCTTAACCAAAACATATATCAAAATTTAAAGTTTTAATACATGTTCTACAAAACGAATACCAAAGCCACAACCCGGCTTTCTTCTAAAACACGGACTCTAGTGAGCGTAGTCCTCCACATTACACTCACAGTACTTGGAAATAATGATCCTCGACAAGGTGAGCAAAGCCCGAGTGAGTGATAATTTCCTCGTGGGTTACTCCCCGCTAAGTGCGTATGTCATGAACAATCACACTCAAATACATGATCCTACTTGAATGTCTACATGCCCGATCATGTCTCGAGTCCTCATAGACTCCTCACATGCCTAAGCCAATTGAGAGTAAAAATACAGTTTTCAAAACAAAGCTTTTGTTTTGAAAACTTACTACGAGTTCGATAAAATTTATTGGACAACCTCCGAGACGAATCTATTGGATAACCCTCCGAAACAATTCATGGGCCTTACGTGGTGTTGGACAATCTCCCAACACAATTCTCGGAAAATCTTCCTTCAGAAATTCTGTCACAAACATTTTGGTTTGTTTTATTTCATGTCATGCACTCTGACTAATATTCTAAGTGCCGGTGCATATGGAATGCATTATGTCAATTCAAAATATTCATGCTAATAAATTTTCATGCATATATTAACGCATTAAATTCACATAGACTATATTTATTCAATTTACAACAACACCAGGTGGCTCATACTGGGCTACTTAACCAATCCGTAATTCATTTTGAATCACCCGAACCACCTGAAAATCACGTAGCGTGAAACCCTTGGGTCGACCTTTGTTCACTGACCACCTGATAGGGATTTTCTCCTCGGTTCAAATGTTTTGAGGCTAGAAATCACGGCTAAGTCAAGCCGGAATATCCCTAACCATTCACATGGCTCTTAGCCAAGAATAACCACCCAGTAGGAGAAGACCCTACACTCTTGGATTTGTCGAACTCCACGATCGGTGCCCACCACGTGGCCTCTCAGCAGAATGGCTTGCTTCTTGGCCCGAAGTGAACCAACGGTCCGAATAGCGAGGAAATCTAGAGAGAAGGCACTCTTTCTCTCTCTAAAAACTGAAACACCAACCTATTGCACGATTTCCCCCTCTTCTCCACATTTTCTTCTTCAAATTGAAGAAGAAAATTGTTCATCTTTTGTCTTATTCTCATTTAACTTTTCAAAATCCCATCCATGTCCCTTTTTGTCTTGGATTTTAACACTTGGCTTCATCTAAGCCATTAATCTCCATCCTCTCTCTAATCATAAAGCATGTGTCACATGAGTACATGTAGTAGGTGACTTTTGTCACATCACATGTCTTTCACAAGCCGTTTTATGGCACTTGACATCCGGTGCCTCGAAAAATGTGAAATTTACTTATCTCGGGTCGACGAAATTCGGCGTGTTGCTTTAGATTTATGAAAAATTCAATGGTGAAGTTAGTTTTGTCATCCGAGATCTACGAAAAATTCGGATTTTAGTAGAAATTACCATTTACCCTTTTTAGAATATTAGAATTTTCGGGTTTTACATTTCTCCCCCTCCTTAAAAGGAATTCCGTCTGAGGAATTTCTATACAATCCTCACGAATCCATGCATATACAGCGTGCACTATACCATGCATGTAAACCTAGTCATTTAAGTGATAAGCGACTAAACCCATTGCCTTCATCCTAAGCGAAGGGATAGGTGGCCCGCGTCGTCCTCATGCTCCACGTTAACTCCTCCACTCCACGGTGCGAGTCATAGCACCATACTAGCCTCCTCCATAGTCTTAAATCGCAAAACACGATCAGGCTATCCATAATGCACACTGGCCCCTCCTCAAAGGTCACATCTGTGTCAACCTCAATCTCTCCCTAATCCACTACATGAGCTAGATCTAGAGTGTACCTCCGGAGCATGAAGAAGTGAAATACCTCGTGGACACCTGACATGCTAGGCGGTAAAACCAACCGATACGCTACAGTGCCTACCCTCTCGAGTATCTCGAAGGGCCCAATGAACCTCAGTTATAAGCGCCGACTTTGCTGGCTTGGCCAGCTCACCTGCTTAGGCATCGCGTTCGAGAAAGGCGTGATCTCGACCTCGAACCTAAGGGTCGGCGTCGCACATTAGCATAGGCTCTTCTGCCGGCTACGGTTTGTGAGAAAGCCATTGTCGTATCAAGCTCACCTTCTCGGAATTCTCTGTCAGTCGAGGACCGTGATGGAGCTCTCTCTCCTCTCGGTCCAACATATTGGTGATCTTTTGCGCTCTGATTCATCTTACGATGGGGTGTCTTTGGAATCCAACAAAATTTATGAATCTAAAATTCCTCACTGGCTTGTCGTAGCATAACTCTTGCAGTATAGTCTTTACAGGTGTTTCTGAGGATGGGGTTTCTTCGTGTAAATGATGTGCAGTTAAGTTCAAAATGGTGAATTCAGTTTGGATTTTGGGTTTGTCACTTAGAGTAGTATATGAGTAGTTTGAACTAAATAAAATGAAACTAGAAAAAGAACTCCTTGAAGCATTAGACTCTTGGTTTGAGGTTCTAAGGCAATTGGGGTTCTCGGGTTCATTTCAGCGTTGGGGAGGATGACCTATAGTCATTTCCCATTCAGTCTTCATTTAACTTTAAAAACTAAACCACACAAAAATTTTCCTTTTGGCTTGACATTTGCCTATCATTCATGAATTACTAACGTGAAAATATTTCCTCTTTGATCTACCCTCTGATGACTCCATAGAGACAACTAATCGAATATCGGTGGATGCAGTAATAAGCATCCAGCGAACCCTGAAAAGATTGAAGTACTGGTCAATCAGGGCACATACAAGGGATTTAAACCTAGTGTGAGAGATAGAAACATAAATGACAACAAATGCATGCATTAAAAACAGAGGACCAACAGTTCACCTTAAATCCAAAGCCAATAGCCCTCCTCTTCAAGGAAAGAAGCGGTCTAGCCAACCATCCTCTGAGTTGTCATCCTCAGAGGGGTGTTTGGCAGTCGAGAAAATAAAAGAAAAGCAAAGAAAATGAAAGAAAAAGGAAAGCAGCGGGAAAGCTTACCCGGTGCTTTGTATTTCACCCAGCCAAAATTCGTCATTCATTTTGCTCTGAATTTAGGCTTATAGAGTTCCCGAAGAGAAAATACAAAATGCCCTCGGTTCACACTTATACATCAAGGGAAAAATGGGAAGAAATCAAAAGCGACACAGGAAAGTCAAAATGTCCAAAGGCGGCATAGACGATTGCACATGAAAGTGTTCGAACCAATGAAATTTTAAGCACCATGGGGTGCCAAAAATTTTACGCCTTTGTCAGAGCGAAATTCTCCTTCTCTTCTTTCTTTATACACTCCTCCCTTGATTCTGTCTTGCAATGTTGAGTTTGACTCAGTGCCGTGCTTGGAATGAGCTAAACAATCTTAGCATTAATAGCTTGCAAAAACTACAAAATTAGCCACAAAATCGTCAGTAGAATAGCAAGACCCAACAATGTTACCGTCGGGTTAATTCGGTTGATTAGTACACAAAAAGCACTCGAACCTATAATAAATAGAGCTCGAAATATGTTTTGAGTATTGTCAGCATCCCCAGCCCGACACATTATTAGTCCATAGCAATGAAGAAGAAGAAGAAGAAAGAAAGAAGAAGAGGCATACAAAACAATAACAAAATGATGTTTCAAAATATAATTGTTTTGAAAGGTTGTGAATGAGTGATACCTAACCACACAAGTAAGAATCATCAAAGTACTTATACGATAACTATCTTGAGAGAATGAATGCCATATAGAATTTAGTATTAAAAGGGTTTCCTTCTCTAGGAATCATTGATTCACAATCTAGATGTTATATGATGTTCTCAATAATCCTTTGCTCATTATCCTCAAGTAATATTATGACCGATCACTATGATTCAATAGTTGATCTCTGACTCACAATTACTTTGTTGTTGTGAGCATTGCAGATCTCATAAGATCCATGGATCAGTCAAATCTAATGTTAGGTGATGTAAAACCTGGGATCTGATTAAATCACTAATTTTCTTGATTTCAACGATTTAGCTTCAGCTTCTTCTTCGCCATTCATTAACATCTGTATCTGCAATAAGTCAGATGCCGATCAACTAAATCACTCATTAAAATCTCAAGCCATATCTTACTAGGGCCAGTCTTTCGGGTTTGAGGCAAAGCGTTCGCGATCTTCTTCTTTTCTTTTTTTTTCTTTTTCTTTTTATTCTTTTTATTTTGGAAGACACATTCTTCTTTTCATGGGTTTCATAACCTGCCTATTAAGGTAGTCAAAGAAATTAGAATTGGGTTTGCAAAGTTTAGGAGGTTAAAATGAGTTTTGAAAACTAACATTTGAAACCTAATGTGCATAGTGTGTGGTTTGGAAGAAAAGATTCGAGCAACAGAATTCAACTAATCATCCACTCGACTAGGCATGGAATCAATCTAACATCAATAGGGTGGACAATGTTTCAATTTTTCACCTCTGAAGCTAATGAAACACAAAAAAATGGGGCGATTTTGGCGAAAGTGTGGTTGTATAGTATGTATATAAAATAAATGGCTATATTTTCAGCTTTTCAAAAACAACTACTTGACTTCACAAACAAGACAAATAACAAGCCCTTTGAACAACACAAAATGGGCTTGCTCAAAATAGTAACTAAAGCATAAATCGCCACTTCCTTCGCTAACTCCTTGACCATTCATTGTCATGATGGGGCTCGGATTGGAAAGTTAGAAGGAAGTGATCTGCTCTTGATGAGATGTACCCATTTTGGATAGGAGACTTTTGAAGCTTTCCGCAGGCACCTTACATTCACTCCCGTTGGGCTTCAAATGAACAAGTTAGGAGAAGAAAAGAGAGGAAAAAAGTGACCAGTTGGAGCATTTTGAAAATAACACCTTCATCTTAATTTCAAAAGTGTTCTTTCTGGCTATATTTGGATTCTTCACTCTCTAATCTTTCCAACGGTACCAAAATTACCCAAAACGGAGTTCGGATGAGAAAGTTATGGGCGAAACAAAATGCGGCTGCAGTTTAGTGCGAAAACTTCGCACTAGGTGCGAAAATTTCGCACTGGTGCAAAATTTCGCAGTGGTGTGAAAAATTCGCACTGGTGCAAAATTTCTCACTATGCGAAAATTTTGTACGTAGGTGCGAAATTTTTGCACCCTTCTGCAAAACTGATTTTCCAGCTTTTTTTCTGTTCTTGTATCCTGCATCCTCTCCTTCAAAAATTTGACAAAAATTGCAAAAATAAACACAGGAAAAATTTTAAAAAAATGCAGAAAAATGAAAAATAAGCTAGAAACAAAGATTAAATTAAAATTGGAGGAAATATAAAGAGGAAAAAGCTAAATAAATCAAAAATAAATAAAATAAAATAAAGCAGGGAAAAATCAAAACATAAAGTAGGGGAGGCGAGAAGGCTGATGAAAATTTGGAGGAGAGTACTTCACTGTAAAACAAAATACCAAAAGTGAGAATGTCACGATTGAAAATAGAAAAATTACACAAAAAAATTCTAAAATTAAAAAGAAAGTATGTAAAACTACAAATTAAACTTAAAGTAAAGCAAATAAAAGTCTAACAAAAATTGGAGTGGCTTCAATTGTAAACCTCTACTCGGGTAATCATACGGTTCATGGAGGAATTCGAGGAGAGAAGTCATAATATGCAATGGCGTGGTGAGGGGCATGACGAGTTGAGCCAGCCCTGTTTTAAGCACTGCGCATACGGTGAATGTGTGGGGGTCCCGGTGGTCTTGGAGGAGTGAGCGATGCGATTAATTCTTCATCAAGCGCTTCACTAGTTCTTCATCGATTCCTCTTGTGTAGTTTGTAGACATGCTTTCACACTTTTGGGCGATCGGGACGGACTTCATCGGTTCATACTGCTCCTCTGCTAATTTATGCTTCTTTGCCTAGGTGGAAAATATTAGGCTCAAGTCATATTGCCCAGGTAGATGCATGACTCCATTAGGCAATTGATTATGGCATTAGATGTGGCGAAGTGGCGCCCAGTATGATGGGCACTTGGTTGAGTGCCCTCACACCCTTGGAAGCTTCAGTATCAGGAAGCTACGAAGTCCACGAATAATAAAAATTTATCTACCTTCACCCCAAAACATCCTCAAGCCCATACCTTTAGGAATTTTCTTGTCCGATAAGCTAAGGATAGAGTGATGTTGGTAGCTTTAACTCCCGAACCTAGCGTGCGGGTATGGCGGTGGGTTGACAGCTCCCCAGATCCAGCCGGTGCCTTATCTATGCAAGTCCCTCGATGTTGGCGACATGGTGGGGATCTGGATCCTTGTATTTCACCCAGGGGTCTTGCTGCGAATGATGGCGACTGTTCTGTTAGGAAGAGGCTTTCTTGTCGATACTTGACCCTCTCATCATGACTATGCGAGGAATCTTTAAAAATTTGGCATCGTTTGGAACTTTGTTTAATCATGTCTAGCGTTGGGATAGGCCTTCACTTATGCTTACCTCTAAGATTCGATCGAGTTAGGCCTTTTTCTTACCTTTTAATGCTTGAGGAAATTGAGGAGGCATACTCTTCTTCATGGAATCTTCTTTTATAATTATCAATTCTGGCTCCACTTCCTTTTCTTCCTTGGTCTCCTCCCGGCAAGTTTAGGCCTTGTTTGCTTTCAACTTTTTACCACTTCTCAAAGTGGTAATGGTGCTACTTCATCCATTATGGGGGCGAGGTTCAGCAAAGGCTATCGTGTTTCCTCGGATTGGGATTTGAGTTTGGGCGAAATTTTCCTTTCTCTTGTAACTCCGTGATTGGTAATCCCTGGTGATGGAGTCTGAAGATATCTATTTCGATTGAGATCACTTTGGAGCCCATCTATCTTTTTGTTCAAGGTGCTTTCCACAGTATCAATTCTCTGAGCCAATTGTACATTGATTCCCTTTTGCTCTTCCACAAAATCACCTACCACCTTGCTCAAATTTAAAATAGCTTGTTCAATAGGGGATGAGGATGGTGGTGGTTGTGGTTGAGATGAGAACAATGTATCGTGCGGGGGCCAGGCGGCGGAGTTTGGCTTCGAGAAGATTCACGGTGGTTCCTCCCATTAGGGTTGTATGTATTACCGTATGGGGCATTGGGTTGTGGCTTGTATTGGCCCACGGCATTGGCATGCTCTGTCATCATATCCCTCACTGAAGGAACCATAGGGCAGTGTTCTCTTTGGTTGTTAGTGGATTGGCGGTTAAACGAATTTGGATGGGTACATGGGCCTCTTCTACTGCCCGTACCTCATGTGATCTTCTCCCTTCCATTTCTTCCAACCTTCTAGTCAAGGTGGACAGCTTTGCCTTCATCTCCATATCCTATGGGAGTGAGAACATGCCTCTCCTCTGATTTGTTGTAGGCCTCATCCTGTCTGTCTCCCTAGGGTTAGGCTCATTCCATGCTTTGGAAGTTTCGACCCACGTAGCGAGAAATCCATGGCTTTAATGCGGATTCTTGTAGGAAGATCCCCTCCATAGTCTCTAATAATTGCTTCATAATGGGGACATTCCATCATAAAATGGTTAACCAACATCAGTATCGAAACCATGGTGGACGAACGATGGTCTCAAATACCTTTCAAACCTTTGGTAAAACTTCTCATTGTCTGGGTTGCAAAAGTATAGATACATCTTATTGTTAGTCTGTGCATGGAAAAAATTTCTTGAGTCGACCTGCATCTGTCGATTTGTATTATCCTTGGCCTTAGGGAGTTGAGCGAATCTTAACCTTGTCTAGGGTTCAAAGAAGCATTTTAGCTTCATCGAGTCGAGTTATTTAGCACCCCTCTTTGAAGTATCGCATACTTCCTCAAATTCGGATATCCCGAATAGGGGTTCTCACTTTCCATGCCATGGAAAGTGGGGCTTGATGGGACTAGGTAGGTGCATGATGTGTCTTGAAGGAGGTACAATACATGAGGGTGCACTCACCCTTGGTGGGTGTATATGGTCCCTCATTGACCTGTAAACATTAGGGTTTCTCTGCACCCCCTGTTGCCTTTGTTGCTCCTCAGGTGGGGGCTCCATCTAACCACTATTAATGCTCACTTCCACGGCTACCATTCGGGTGGAGCCTTGACCCTTTCAATGCGCATGGTGTTTGTGCTGATGGTGCATAAGGTACGCTGGTAACAACACATCTGAACAACCAAAAGAAAGCGAGGGCTACCAAAAAGGTTAATGTTAGCTAGAAATAAAAGTGAAAATTCTATGTATGGACAGTATAAAAATTAAATCAACCCATTATTTACTGGGGAAATAAAAGTAAAGACAAAAGGGATTAGAATTCCTGCACTTATGATAGAGATCTAAGTTCAACAACTTCTCACTTGCACTAAGGCACCATCCCCAACAACGGCGCCATTTGATTCATGCCACAGTAGGTGTGCCAGAATCAACAAAATTTATAAACCTAAATTCCTCCTCTTTGTCGTGCATAGCCTCTTTGTAGTATAAATAGCTCTGGTCGAGCAACGAGGATGGGTTTTCTTCGTGTAAATGATGTGCAGTTAAGTTCAAAATGGTGAATTCTGTTTGGATTTTTGGGTTTGATAAAAACAGTAGTGTATGGTGGTTTACAGGCTGAAAATAAAATGAAGAAAACTAAGAAAAAGAACTCCTTGAAGCATTGGGCTACTGGTTTGAGGTCCTAAGGCAATTGAGAGGTTCTCGGGTTCATTTCCTCGCGTTGGGGAGGATGACCTATAGTCATTTCCCCAACCGGATCTTCATTTAACTTTAAAAACTAAACCCTAAAATTTTTCCTTTTGAAAAACAGCATTTGCCTATCATTCATGGTCCCTAACAATGAAAATATTTCCTATGATCACCACAATGACTCGCAGAAACTGACTAACCGAATATCAGTGGATCAAGTATCAGCAGCATCACTAGACAAGAATTGCCAAGAAATGCTTGGTCAATCGGGGCACATACAAAGGGATTTAAACTAGTGTGAGAGATAGAAACATAAATGACAGCAAATGTGCATGCATTAAACGAGAGGACCAACGGTTCACCTTAAATCCAAGCCAATAGCCCTCCCCTCTTCCAAGGAAAAGAAGCGGTCTAGCCAACCATCCTCTGAGTTGTCATCCTCATAGGGGTGTTTGGCGAGTCGAAAAACAAGAAAAACAAGAAAATAGAAAGAAAAGGAGCTTGGCGGAAAGCTTGCGGTGCTGTATTCACCCGACGAGTCGTCATTCATTTGCTCTGAAGATTCCAGGCTTATAGGTTCGAATACCATGCCCTCAGTTCACACTTATATACGCCAAGGGGCAAAATGGGGAAGAAATCAAGGGACATAGGAAAGTCAAAATGTCAAGCGGCATGGCAGTTTGCAGGGAAAGGCAATTTCACACCATGGTCGAAATTTTACTCTGCTTGTGGTGCAAATTACATGCTTCTTCTTTCTGCCACGCTCCTTCTTTCCTTAGTTCGATCACGCAATATTGAGTTAAACTCCGAATTCTTCGTGCTTGGACCGACTTGACAATCTTGGCATTAACTTGCAAAAACTACAAAATTAGCCACAAATGCGTCAGTAGAATAGCAGGGACCTTAATGTACCGTCGGGTTAATTCGGTTGATTAGTACACAAAAAGCGCTCAAAAACTACAATAAATAAGGCTCAAAATAACACTTTTTAGGCACTAATCAGCCTCCCATACAATGCCTCATATGGTGCCATATGTATACTCGTTTGATAACTGTTGTTGTAGGCGAATTCCACTAAGGGTAAGTGCTCTTCCCAACTAAATTATGATCCAAGACGCATGCTCGCAACGTGTCCTCTAACACCTGTATGGTCCTCTCTGACTGACCATCTGTCTATGGGTGGAAAGCTGTACTCATAGTCATCCGTGTGCCCATAGCCTTTTGGAAACTCTTCGAAGTCGCCGTAAACCTCGAGTCTCACATCGGAGCCACTTATGGATATTGGTACTCCATGTAAGTGGGACTATCTCGAATGTACATAGTAGAATCTCTCGATGTGAGATCCATGCTTACGACTAGAAAATGTCTTGAGCTTAGTGGTGGTCCACTATCACTATCTGCATCATGTCCTGTAATTGTCCATGGAAAGTGGTCCCACAAAAATCCATCGTGGCGATGCTCCTGCCGCTCGGCTACACCTCGATAAATTTGGATAGCCTGTGTGGTGCTTTCGAGCACAAACCTGCGACACGTGAGACATCGTCGAACAAGTCCCCTACGTGTCTCTTCATCGCTCGATGCGACGGCCAGATCTGGTACATCTTCGTGCCACACAGATGCCGCGGCAAATCGAGAAGCGGTGAAACTCCTTGAGGATCTCCTCTCGAATCGATTATTGAGGAACCCTTGCCCCGTCCTCTATATGAAAGTACCATGCGCTTGGATGGTCCATTATAAATCACCTATACTTGGCGTACGATCACTGATGGACAACATCTCAGCGTCCTATCCACGGGACTCTCGATCACTCTACTCAAAAGAAGCGGTGTAGCCACTAAAATCCCAGCGTACCTTGAGCACGCTCGCGTCGTAGCTGTCCCTCCCGATCTCGGCATCTACCATTCGGGAAGCTATACTAGCGATACTCCCCGTGACTTAGGTAAGTGCGCCGACCACCACATTTGTAACCCGGGGTGGTAATGCAAGGTGAAGTCAAAATCCTCTAGGAACTCCATCCATCTGCGTTGCCTCATGTTGAGGTCCCGCTGCGTGAAAATATACTTCAGAATTTTTGAGTGCAGTACTCATTGTTGCCATATAAATGGTGGCGACCAAATCTTCAAAGGCGAAGACTACGGCGCCAAACTCCGTGTCGTGTGTGGGGCCAGTGCTGCTCATGATTCTTCAGCGGCGGGAACCATAAGCTACTACCCTCCCGGTACATTAAACACATCCCGATCTGGCCCTCGAGGGCATCACAATACCTTGTGGCCCTTTTGTCCACGTAAGGACTATCGAGATAGGGGCTGAAGTAAGCCTCATCTTGACCTCTGGAATGCCTCCTCATCGGTCATCCCAATCAAACTTGACCTCATTCGGGTCAATCTAGTCATAGGTGCTACCAATCGGAGAAATCATCGATGAATCTCTGTAGTACCCGGTGATCCCAGCGCGTATCTCGAGAAGGCCTGACCGGCCTCTCGACTCATCACGGCCTCGACCTTCTTTGGGGTCCTTGACACGCGATCTTGACACCCGCATTGTCCCAAAATCTCACCTCAATAAGCCAAAACTCGCACTGCGAACTTGGCGTATGGCGATGATCTCTCGGCAAGCGTAAAAAGCAATCCTCCGGATAGTGGTAGCAGGTGCCAAGGTGCATCTTAGGTAGACTCGCACTCCTCCCAACTGATCAAACAAGTCATCAATCATCGACAATGGGTACCGATTCTTGATCGTAACCCAGTTCAACTGCCTGTAATCAATGCATAGTCGAAGGGTCTTGTCCTTATTCTTAAATAAGCAGGCGGACGCCCGTGGTGGGAGTGCTCGATCCCAATAGACCTTGTCCAGTAGCTCTGTGGCCCGGACTCAGGAGTTCTATAACTCAAGCGGTGCCATCCTATGCGGAGTCATAGAGATGGCGAAATACCAGGTGTAACTCGATCACAGAAGTCACACAACCCTCTTGAAGAGCAATCCCAGTAGCTCATCCGGAAAAACATCCTCATACTCACAGACCACTCGAGGTAGATCTAAATCCGGTCTCACCTCGTCCTCTAGGGTAAGGCTTGCTAGCCAACCCGTTAACTATCCCTGACACTTAGACTCGTACCTGCTCCAGGCGAAAATATCATCTTGTCCCACAAATACAACAGTACCTTCTGCGTGTGGCGGTAACCTCGTATGCTCATAATACGATCGCGACTCTCGTAGGCTGTCGGTCCGATCCATCCCGGGATGTGTCGAACTCCTAACATGTCCATGACCCTCGGGTCCAACTGTGAGTAGAATCCCGAGTCCTCTAACTTGCAACTCGACATATCATCCCTATCTCGCCACTATCCCTGAGGAGAACTCACATCTGAGGCTCCTCGAGGCCTCAACCTCTAAGCTAACTCTATCCTGGCGATGCGATGTCTACAAGGTGTAAGCACGGCCTCAAGACCTTATTCACATCGCAACATTTCATACACAATGTCCATGCATTCACAGGTAATGCAAGACAATAAGTTCATATATTAAATCATATTTAACAAAAAAAAATTTATTTTATTTTTATTTCATTTTAAAATATTTTATTTTATATTTTTTTGAAAACCTCGTGAACAGTGTTCATGAACGGTGTCCCAAATAGTGACTCAAAACAATGTGCGGTCGAAAGCGGAGTTGGGTGCCTGGGGTGCACCTTAGCGGGACAGGCTGCGCGCACACGAGCCTAGAATTTTGGCGTGTCGCGACCGTGTCGTGGGCTATGTCACGACCCCATTGCGGCCAGGTATCGTGGCCCTCCCTTGATCGTGTTGTGGTCATGTCGCAACGTGCGATGGCCGTGTCGCAGGCCCCCCGGTCACGATACAAAGTTTGTATCACAACACAGGCCCTTGGCACCGGAATAGCCGGCGCTGCCGTGCATGTTGCGGTGTTCGGCTGCTGGCCAGGTATTCGCGAGGGCGCTGGCTGCCAGCCGTCTCAGTGCTGGCGCTCGATATCGCGACGCAGCGATCGCCCAGTACGATCTGAGTACGTATCGTAGCTCTGTGTGAGCCATGCGCCTTGGCCATTGTGTCATGGCCACTGGCGTAGTGTCGTGGCCGTGTTGTGGCCACATATCTTGGCGTGTCTTGCACGGCCCATGCGGCGCTGCGGCGCACGTATCACGATACAATCTGGCTGTATCGTGGCTCGGCTAAAGAAAATGGGCGTGGCCATTCCGACTCCACTTTGCACCTTTTTTTTCCTCATTTTTCCTTTTTGTTCCGACTCTGTAAGACCACAAAAAATATATATATTTTTCATGTCTTGATAGAACCAAATAAATTCATTAAAATTTATTTTATTTATTTTCTGTTTACCTTGCAAAACCTCGAAATTTTTTTTTCTCCAACACATTTTTCCTATGTCTTTATTCACCAAACACACAAATCACCACAACATACATAACACATCATATTTATACACCCCAAGCACATAAACACAATGCATGAAGTGTTCTAATCATGTCTGTGTTGCCTAGGTAATCCCACATACTAACCTACAACATTGGTACTGTGATGCTCACTATACCTTAATGATGACCATGGCCTAAGCCAGTCCCTCGAGCCACAGGTATTCGTATCTTGCAGGCTACGTCTGCGAAGCTATGAAGGCGGGGTATCAAGACTAAACTTATGGATACCCCAGACTCAGGCTCCTAGGTAATCGTTTACCTAGGCTTTGTCTGTTTGTATTGAAAACCCCGAGGTCGGGTTAATGACCATCGACTTGTGGAATCTTTCGTGGATGTCGAATTAGTAAGCCTTCATCGGCGAGTCTCCTTTGTGCGGGGGCTCTACCTAAGATACACAACATGTCGACAATTAACACGCGATACATTGGGTCCATATACAATTAAATGAGTAAAAATGGCGCGTGGGCCCATTACATCGATACTACGCTAAATCTTGTACTCCCGACTATATAACATAGTTGAGAGTTATTACAATACTCTTAACTTAAACATATATCAAAATTTAAAGTTTTAATACATATTCTAAAGCGAATACCAAAGCCCACGGCTTCGATATTACAAAAGCGGCCTCTAATGGCGTCGTCCTCTATTACACTCACGTACTGAAATAGTGATCCCTCGGCGGGTGAAATGGCCCGATGGTGATAATTTCCTCGTGGGTTACTCTTTAAGTGCGTATGTCGTAATAAGCAATCACGCTGATAAATACATGATCCTGCTTGAATGTCCATGTGATCCGTATCTCGAGTCCTCTGAGCACCCTCACATGCCTAAGCCAAATGTAAGTACAAATCTCTTTGATTTTAGAAACAAAAGCTTTTGTTTCGAGAAACTACTCTCAGTTCGTTAAAATTTATTGGACAACCCTCCAGGGCGAATACGTTTGGATAATGTCGAAGCAATTCACTTAGGCCCCCTCAGGTGGTGTTGGATAATATCCCAACACAATTCTCCGAAAAATCTTCCATCGAAATTCCTTTCACAAACATTTTGGTTTTTGTTTTCTTTCATGTCATGCACTCACACCTAATATTCTAGGGTGCCGGTCTTGGCATGGAATATGTTATATCGATTAAAATGTCGTACTAATATATTTTCGTATATATTAACATAATTAAATTCACATAATTCATGTTATTCAATTTACAATAATAACACCAAAATTAGCTCGCGTAGTTAGTGTAATCAGCAATTCATTTTGAGATACGCCCCGAACCACACGAAATCAGTGAGCAGTGAATAACCGAATTAAACCTTTGTTCAGCCCTAAACAGGGATTTTCTCCCTTTCGGTTCAAATGTTTTGAGGCCGAGAATCCGCGACTAAGTCAAGCCTCGAATATCCACCCCAACCATTCCATGGATCTTAGCCAAAAGAATATGTGCGAATTTCGGGTCCGTTAATGACCATTGACTCAGTGGAATACTTTCCATGGATGTTGGGTAACGACACCACTCACAATCAGGCGAGTCTCAGCACATGCGGGAGAGCTCTACCCGTGGTACAACCTGTCCCTGATCCCCACACTTGCAAACTGTCGATATCTTCTGGCGACCACCTTAGGAGTCACATACGGGATAAAAATCACAAAATATATCCAAACCAACTATATTACATGGTCCAAGAGTTAATAAATCACTCTTAATACAAACATATATTAAAATTAAGAGTTCTAATACATGTTATACAAAAGTAAATACCAAAGTCACAATGAGCTTTCTTCACAAAAATACGGCCTCCTAATGATGTAAAATCCCTCCTGTGCCTCTTTGTACCTAAAATAGTGATCCCTCGACGGGGTGAAGCGTCTCACGATAGTGAATTTATACATGGGTTACTCCTGCCTAAGTGCAGCGTGTCATGGCAAACAATCACACTCAAGCAAATACGTGATCCTCTTGAATGTCTACATGCCCGATCCATGTCTCGAGTCCTCATAGGCTCCTCGCACATGCTTAAGCCAAATCACGAGAAAAACATCATTTAATTTAGTGCATTGCACTGCACCTAAATTTAAGGATTTGTCGGTGCGTATGAAATGCGTTAATAATCGTTTAAATACACTAGCATTACCAATATATCGATTATCGTATATTAACAAAATTCTGTATCTAACATGTTATTTAATTCACATCAATAACATCAAAATTAGCTAAAGCAGGCTAATTACAATTCATTCAATGGCTTACACACAATTATATTTTTATATAATTCCATATCATGTTAACACATTTAATTATATGCCTTAACAATTTCTTTCACACAATTTATGTCATTCAAATGACAACAATAATACTAAAATTAGCTCACGTGGGCTAATTAACCAATCAATAATTCCACTTTGAATCATCAGAAAAAATCTTGGCAAAATCGTGAGCGGTGAAACCCTCGGGTGACCTTTGTTCACGGCCACACAATAGGAATTTTCTCCACTCGGTTCAAATGTTTTGAGACCGAAATCACGTCTAAGTCAACCCTCAGAATATCCATAACCATTCACATGGCTCTTAGCCAAGAATAACCTGTAGGAGAAGGCCTCTGCTTGCAGGTTATCGAAAATCCACCCAATCGGTGTCACGCGTAGAAACGACTTTACTTCTTGGCGA
The DNA here is from genome assembly GCA_016808115.1 of Tetrastigma voinierianum. Taxonomy (NCBI): domain Eukaryota; kingdom Viridiplantae; phylum Streptophyta; class Magnoliopsida; order Vitales; family Vitaceae; genus Tetrastigma; species Tetrastigma voinierianum. Next base: position 177,345 of record JAEQBH010000861.1, read on the forward strand.
AGCGAATCGGCCAGTCTCGACGATTGAAATCTAGAGAGAAATAACTCTCTCTATAAAGCGAAAATCCTAACTCCTTTGCCAAATTCCCTTAAATGTTTTCTTCTTCAATTTTGAAGAAGAAAACTGTCGTCCTGTCTTTGTTAGCTTTGAAATTATCCATGTCTCTTATTGTCTTGGATTTTGACACTTGAATGTCAAGCCATTAAATACTCTCACTCTCTGTCATTACAACATGTGTCACATGAGTACATGTAGTAGGCTTTGTTACATCGTATCTTTCCATGACCGTTTCACGACACCCGACACAGGTGCCTCAAAAAAGCGTCTGATTCGTGGTCTGAGTCGGCGAAATTACGACATAAACAACTAGATTCCTTGAGGCGATTCAACGGTGAAGTCCATTTTGTTATCGAGATGCAGAAAATTTTGGATTTTGGCCAAAGTGCAGATTTTAATTTTCGGAAAATTGGGTTTTCTCGAGTTCTGAGTGCACAGTAGGAGAAGGCCCCTACCTCTGCCAGGTTGTGAATCCACCAAATCGGTGCCACGCATAGCCTGTAGCGTAGAAACGACTTTACTTCTTGGCGGCGAACGATGGTCGAAGGCGATCTAAAGAGAAGGCACTCTTTCTCTCTCTAAAAACTGAAGCACCAACCTACTGCACGATTTCCTTCTCTTCTCCACGTTTTCTTCTTAAAATTGAAGAAGAAAACTGTTCATCTTTTGTCTTATTCTCATTTAACTTTTCAAAATTCCTTCCATGTCCCTTTTTCTCTTGGATTTTGACATTTGGCTTAATCTAAGCCATTAATCTCCATCCTCTCTCTAATCATGCAACATGTGTCATATGAGTACATGTAGTAGGTGACTTTTTTCACATCACATGTCTTTCATTAGTCGCTTTACGACACCCACACCCTGTACTTAAAACGTGAAATTTTGATTTGTCTCCTAATCACTTAAATTCGATGTGGTAGCTAGATTTCGCGAGACGATTCCAACGGTGAAATCCGTTTCATCATCCGAGATCTATAAAAATTTCAGATTTTAACCGAAATTACCATTTTACCCTTTTTTTAGAAAATTAAAATTTTCTCGGGTTTTACACATCACGCGCATGTGGGCTGGAATTTCTGTCAAAATATCGATAAATATCAGAGATATATCGGTAAGCATCGGAAATATTGGAGATATATCGCCGATATTTTCAAAATATCGATCCAGATTTTGACCAACAATATGATGGCCCAGATCTGTTTCTTGTTTGATCCAAATGTCCATATTTCATCCGCTTTTTTTAAAAGCATCAAAAGGCTATATTTTGGATCCAATTGTTGATTTTAAATTCGAAGCTTGATATAACGGTTTAGATTGATTTCCAATGAATATATGATGGTCCAACGGTCAGATTTGAATCAACATCAAATCCAACGGTTAGAATTAAATCACAATGGTTTTTTGATAATCCAATGGCTATTTCGACTCCAAAAGATTCTATAAATACCCCTAAAATCATACAATTTCTTTACAAACTCATCCATCCACATCCAAGCTCCATTTGACTCTCAAATTATTTTTTCTTTGTGATTTATCTCAATATTTTGAAGATCTTGGTTTTAAATATTGTCTTCAATAAGATGTGATATTTTAATCAAATAATGTAATGGAGTCACATAGGTCTTCATTTTGGTTTTAAAAGACTATTGTAATATAATTTCTCGATAAATTATAATGAATATCATCTTCAAAAAGTGTATATTTGCTTATTTATATATTTTTTATAGTTTAACAAAGTATTTCCATGAATTTCAAAGTATTTTTGTTAATTTTCGCTTTATCGATATTTTTGTAAAATATCCATGCATATTTCTAATATATCCGTAAAACAAGATCGATATATCCATGGTAGTGCATGATAATAAAATTCTTGATAAATTCTAGAAGAGGGCCTGGGTTTTGCAATATCATCCTTGGCATTGCAAATTCAATTTAGAACATTGGAAAACTTTTTCTTCAGGTATATATTTATAATTAAGGTTAAACATTATAATAATGTATAATATTTTAATTAATTTGCTCGAGTAACCTACTAATTAAAGGTGTCATGTACGTTTATGGATGCACAGGTGCGTAATGACTGATGAACATCAATGCATTTCTTATCTTTTAACTTGAGAAAGAGAGAGAGAGAGAGTTAAGGAGGCAAGTGGAGGATGGACAAGAATCAAGAATTTATTATAAAAGAGCCAAGTGGAGGATGGACAAGAATCAAGAATTCTATTATAAACACATGCTGACTGAAAGAATAAATAATGATTTTCAGAATGATCCATCAAGACTAATTAACAGTGAAGGAAAAAAAAAAGGAAATCAAAATGAAACATCTTAATAAACATTATTGACATTTAGAGATTTTAAAGAAGAAATTTGTAGGTGAAATTAACATGACGTTGCAGAATTTTCGTATAACTCCAGCTGATCCAGTGAGAGGTTCAATATCTCCCATCTTCATCATGGCGGATGCAAAATCGGACCTGAAAGTTTTTGGGCTCTTGCTGTACTCATTGACAATAGCGTCGGTGGATCCTCCACTAAAAAGAACTTGGTCGGATTGAAGAAGACCTTTCTTCTGAATGAGATTCTTGAAGTAATTGTTATCAAAAGAATTAAATACCAACTCAAGAGGTGCAAGATTGGCATCCTCATTCCCCATTTTGAATAGGACAGTTGGCGTTCCCAGTTGTGGCAAAGCCTGTACTAATGTCAGTCCCATTGGTGTATATCCTATCCAGAATGTTAGGCATCTGCTACCCCATTGTATGGGGAACCTATATATGTATCCAATATCATTTAATAAATTAATCAGTACTGAACCATATATGATATGATATACCTACCTACCTACCTTATCAGAAGTGAATTGAATTCTAGGGACATAAAAATAAAAAAATAAAACCCTTTAGTTTTCCAAATCAATCTGAAAGAGCCACCATGTCCCTTGCAGTCAGATCCCTTGCTGGGTATCTGAAGGTAATAAGTTTGCTTTTGAGGCTATCCAAAGCCTGGAAGGTTGGTAGCAGCTACTTTTTAGGCCTGAAGTGGTGGAGTCTCTTCTTCCAAGCTTCACTTCCCATGTTGGGCCACTAACCTGTTTTTAACAAACGCATGGAGAGTTAATCTTGAATGACACCAAACAACTATCTTTAATAATGATGAATGAATGAATATATATACATACAGCAACAGAGGAATCTCGGGCAGCGACAGCAACAATGTCTGCACAAGATACAACGCCTGGACACTTTCTCTCCACCTTCGACTTGATATTATCTATCACTTCATACCCTCTTACTGAATTCAAATTATTAGGTGCATTCTTCTCGCTCTGAATAGATGAGGAATCATCAAGCAAGATTGATGCATCACACCCCTGCAATTCATTGTATTATATATTCGTTAATACAGTGAGTTTTCACTTTTCAATTTTCTCCAACCAGAACTCCCAAAAGAAAAAAAGAAAAAAAGAAAAAAGGTTCAATTGTAAAAAGCTAATTAACATAAATTCAATTTTATTTTTTGAGATCTCAGTTTTATATGGTTAGATTTAATTCTATGTCCAAGAAAAAGCTCTGATCTCAAGAAAGTAAAATTGAATCTAATGGTATAAAGGTATTTCGCATATGCGAAAGAGTTTTTTACAACTAAATCCAAAAAATAATGAAAAATCTGATCAGAATAATGAATACCTGGACAAAGCAACTGCGGAAGTGAGATTATCAAGAGATGCTGCCATTCTACGCTCACGTGACACTGCTGTTCTGACAGCTTTCCGGATGGTGCTGAGTGCTGTTGGACAGGTATAATCGTAGAATGTAGGAGACAGCTGAGCTTCACAAGGCATGTTTGAGAGAATGAGGAACACAGCTATAAATATGCAGGCAGGAGAAGTACAGGCGTTCCAACTTATTGAACCCATTTTCCCTCAAAGTGCAGGCTGTGAGTGTGAACTAATTAAAGTGTTGTTTGGGGAAGAAGGCTTTAAAACCCCGTAAAGAAGAAGGAATTTCAATTACTGATGAGAATGGTAGGAGCTATCTGCTCTCCCACCCAATTTATACTCCTCGGGAACAAGGTGATATTTAAGAGTTGGTGGCTTGAAATGCAGCCCCATGAACTGTTCATCAAAGTCGGTTGGGCTTGCTTACACCTCACCGGAAGACGTCTGCTAGGCTAGCTTTCTCAGGTGGTGGGAAAATATATATAAATTTTAATTACTTCAAAACTATGCATGAATCCCCACGTTGGGTCAAAATTTTCAAAGTCAAACTTTATGTCCAATGTTTCTGCGCCCGACTTTTTGAAGTTATGTGGTAGAGATCATATGTATATAAAGCACACATTTTTGTTAGGTTCAAATTAAGTCATAATGTTTCAAAAAAAATTAAAATTAAAATTCATAACGTCTCTAAACCGGTGTGCGTTTTTTTTTATTAATTAGAAAAGACTAAAATATTTTTACTCAATTAAAAGTAACTTATTCTATCAACTAATATAGTTAAAGTAAAACTATAATCAGGATGCCGGTTTTAATTATATTAATTAATATTAGCAGATAACTTTTAACATAGTAGAAAAATTCAAATTAATCGTTTATTGAATGAAAAACAACACCATAACTGGTTTCAGCTCTAATTGACATGCCAGTAGGCCACAGCAATTCAATTTTGAAGGCTGGCTGCATGGCGCAGCGCGTACGGTTTGAGAATAAATTTAGTCTAAGGACATTAAAATGATGAGGGGAATTATGCCTCAGGATTAGTGGTGCTTTGAGAGATCTTACTTACAATTTATTTAAGCTTATATTTTTGTATAAGTACTTTTAATAAAAATTATAAGTATTCGGAAAAGCTTATAAAAATGACTTATGATACCTTATATGCCTATTTTAATTTATTTCAATAAGTTTCATGGAGAAGCTTATCAAAAAACTTAAAAAAACTTAAACGAAAGCCTAAAAATCCATCATCTTAATGATAAAATTATTATTATGACAAATTATGTAAAAAATTATGAAAAAAAAGAAAATAAATTCCAAAAAAATTATGTAAAAAATAGGTACATTTTTAGAAAAAAAAATTATGTAAAAATGAGAAATATTTATGAAAAATAATGAAAAAATAAAAACAAATTCCGAAAAATTACGAAAAAATAAGCACTTTTTTTGATAAATTATGTAAAAATAGGAAAAATTATGAAAATAGTGAAAATAGATTAAAAAAATTCCGAAAAATTATGTAAAAAAATAGGTAAACTTTTTGAAAAGAATTATGTAAAAAATAGGAAAAAAATCTATTGATAATGAGAAGAATAATATTAGTGATGATTTTCTTGATTTAGAATTTTATGCAGATCCATGATTATTTATTTTGTTTTGGAACTTAGAATTTTTGTGATGATGAGAAACATCAATGATGTTTGTTATTTGGTTTTGAAATGTTTGAGATTATGGGAATCACTAGTGATATTTGATTTTTATGTTTGATGTTCTTTACTTTATTGTATTTTATTATTAGATAAAAACTATAGACAATATTTAATGGGATATATAATTTTTATTTATATTAGGTAGGGCTCACATCACTTAAAAAAGCATGCGCCTCAAGTGCACCTTACGCCTCAAGGATCCAAGAGGTTTTTGCGTCTCAAGTGCGCCTTGTGACTCAAGGCCCTAAAAGGCTTTTGCGCCTCAGTATGCCTTAAATAACTATGAGTTCATGTTACATCATGTTCCAATTTATAGAAAGCGTTCCAAAAATTTTAATGAAGGAAAAAACATATAATATTTTAGTTTTTATAATCTCTTTGATGCATATAAAACAAAAGTGAAGATGAAAGAATGTTTCATTAGCTATTTTTTATATTAGAGATTACATTTGAATGATAAATGTTTTTCATATATAGTGAATCTTTACTTTATTTTAAATTTTTTTGTCATGGTTTCATGATATATATAATATTAATTTTTAGTTCTCTGGTTTTTTTTTTAATTTTTAATTAAAAAATTATGACAATTGTTTATTTATTCAAACACTTCATTTTTATAAGTTTTTATGATGGTCTTTTCATTAATTTAAACTGTTGTAAGTGATTGTGTAGTAATGCATCTAAACACATTAAAATAAGAAATAAATGCTTTTTAAAATATGCATTCAAACACAAATAACTTATTGAATAAAATACTTATAACATAAGCTCTTATCTAAAAAGTGTTCAATTAAGGTCGTTGTCTAAACATGACCTGGGATTAGGGCCCATATTTTATAAGAAATTATAAAAGCATCAAAATCAGGCCTAAAATCGATATAAAGAAGACTATTTTCTTTTCTTTTTTTTCTTTTAAAGGACAAGACTATAGAATTTTCAAAATGTCAAAACCGCCACCCCCCCCATATAAGAGACATAAACTCACAATTAAAGGAAAATATTCCTTATTTTCTTCATCAAGACAATGAAACCATGCATATATTACTCTTTAATAAGAAAAAAGTAGGGTTTGTTATACTGTACAGGGTGATTACATTAACTGTACAAGATAAATGTACTAATTGTATAAGAGGTATACAAGCTTGCGTTTCTTATAAGATTTGAATATTCTTGCTATCCAAAATCGCTCTATGTCATATGCTAATACACCAACCTACTACACTGCATCGTGTTTTTCTGAAGTTTGGGGCTACCCTTTGTATTCACAATATTGTTTTGTCAAATGAATTGATTGGGTGCTTTTAATGGATTGGCAAAAAGGTTTGAGTAACACCTATAAACAAAGGTTTGGTTTAGTGTACAAGGTGATTACAATTGTATAAGACAAATATATTAACTGTACAAGGGGTCTACAAACTTAAACTTCGTATAAAATTTTAATTTTTTTGTCTGAAATTTCTTTTCAATTAAACTAAACATTCCTCTTAGGTATAGGTGGCAATTTGGGGGGGTGGGTTGGGTTGGGCCATAATTGGCCCGATTTTTTCTTGCCTAAAATTCAACAACCCAACCCGCCCTAAAATCCGGGCAGGCTAACCCAAATTTCCTTACAAAGGCAAAATTTTGGTGGACATGTCGGACAAAATTTGGCCCGGTTTTTTTTCGGGCCAATAATTTAACGGCCCAACCCGGCCGTAATTCCGGGTGGACTAGGCTAGTTCGCCAAGCCGGGCCAAAATTGCCACCTTCTACTCTTACCTAGATAAGATACTTTTATCTTATGCTTATTTTATATATATATTAAGTCATTTCTTATTTATAATAACTTTTTATAGTATTTACAATTTTCATATATGATTTTATTTTTTTTATCTTTTTATATTTTATTTTATTTTTAATATATTCTAATTTCAATGTAGTAAACTATCCCAATAGGACTTGAACTTAGGACTGCTGCTCTGCTTAATTTTAAATATTAATAGAAGATATTAAATATTTTAACTTTTAAATATTAAATATTTTAATCTTTTTAAAATATTAATAGAAGATATTTATTTAATTATTTATTGTTATAGGCGAATATATTTATACATTAAAATTCAATTTATTATATAAAACAAAATCTAATAAAGAAAATAAAAATAATGAATAAATAATTTCTAAAAAATAAATTTTTTATTAAGTAAAATGTAAAAAAAAAAAGTGAAAATAAGATATTATCTAATAAAATAATTAAAATTATAAAATTAAATTTATTTAGAGGGCGATTGACTGATTTCATAAAAATCAACAAAAAACCCTAAACCAGTTATAAAGAAATAAAATAAAAAATGGAAAGCCTGGGTGGAGTGGCTGAAGTGCCTGGGGTTTTGGGTGGGGTGGGGGTGCTAGAAGGGTGCTGGTAGCAGGGGCGTTCTGTGAATGGAGAATATTTTGGAAGGGGGCATTTTTGTCTCATTAAAATTCATAGTCTTGTGCTGAATTTTGGTAATTTCATAGACTCTTATAAAATATGAGCTCAATCTAACCCTTAAACATAATTCCCCCTAAAACTATAAGGTTAAAGAGTGTTTTGGGCCCCTCAACTATGACATAGTTGTCAACTTAGCTCTTTAACTAATTTTTTGTCATTTATGTAAACTATGACCCTTGTGTCAACTTAGCCCTTTAACTATTTTTGTTTGTCATTTTTTATTTTGTAGAATTTAAAACTAATAATTTTTTATGTTCTTTTCATATGAAAAAGAAAAAATATCAATAAAAAATATAAAAAATAAAAAACATATTTAAGCTCTAATAAATTTTAATTTTTAATAAGAAATTAGTTATGATTATTCAACTATAATTCAAGATATCTATTTATTTACTACATTTGATTTCTAAAAAAATAAAAGCTAATATTTAGTTTCACAAAGAAAAAAACCAAAATTTATTCAACTTGATTATATGTTTTAAAAATATTTAATACTTATATAGATAAATAAATAGAATAACTTAAAAAGTATGTAGAAATAAATATTGAACTTAAATAAGTTTTTAATTTATTTTATTTTTTATACACCAACTTTATAAAAAAATTTGATCTTTTTTCTTTTTCATATAAAAATAAGGGAAAAAATAATTGGTTTTAAATACTATAAAAGTAAAAAATGACCCCAAAAAAAAAAAGTTGAGTGGCTAAATTGGAACCATAACTGGAAGGGTAAAATTGACAAAAATTAATTGAGAAGCTTAAGCTGACACTTAAGCCATAATTGAGGAGCAAAAAAGCCCTTTTAACCCAAAATTATATGACCCTACACTGTTATTGAGCTGTCAAAGTGGGAAACCCCTAAGTCATTTTGTTAATAAATTAACTCAATAATCATACCAGTGAAATGGCCATCATACCAGTGTGCATATATATATATATATATAAACGTGAATATTACAATTTTGAAGTAATTGACAAAGTCAACTACATCAAATTTTGGACGTGCGCGGCCTCCTGACTTTGAATATTTTGAGGAACTTCCATGTATGAATGACGTTTTGAGGAATAGAACAGTTCCATTCAAATTTTATTTGTTCTTTGATCTTATCTTATCGAGGTTTTCATGCAACATTGATGACTAGGTATTGGACCAAGCTCAATAAATATGGGCTGTGTCCTGTTTAGTTTCTTACATCACAACTACTTGTTCCTTTTGCTTAAAGAAAAATCGTATTTTTCATTAATATTTTTTTGAAAATATACAATCAAATTTATAGGGAGGACTTTCTATATCATTCTCAATCATAGTTGCAATTAAACTAAGAAATGAAAGAGAAAAAAATATAATCACTAAGAATATGGAAAGAACCATGCTTTGAAAACTTTCTAAGAAACTTAACACTCCCCCTCAAGTTGGTGCATAGATGCACACATGTAAAACCCGAGAAAATTTGAACTTTTCCGAAAAAGGGGCAAAAAAGGGTAAATTGCCACTACAGTACAGGTTGAAGCTTGTAAATTCTTTAGATCTCGGATGACGAAACGGACCTCACCATTGGATTTGTCTTGTGAAATTTAGTTACCAAGACGACCTCACACTCAGATTAGATTTTCAAGATTTTCGAGGCAAAAATGAACCCAAATGAGTGGTTGATATATGGCATGATGCATGCATGCCATGTGGGTGACACATAGCATGGTGCATGCATGCCATGTGGTTGACACATGGCATGATGCATGCATGCTGCCGGAGGTGTCCAAATTTTATAAAAAGGGGATCTGGAGGAAAATATTATAAGAGAAGAATGGGAGAGAGAATAGGGAGAGGAAGTAGAAGATCCGATACCTTCTTCCTTCCGATTTTCGGTGATTCACCTGGCCGAGTCCGCCCTGGCCGAGTTAAAGTCCGTCTACTTGACGAGGGCTACGCTCCAAGAGGTAGAGATTCTTCATACTTTGGTTTATTTCCACCCTAAGAAGACTGGTTTTCGATATTGATTTTGCGGACTCGAAATTCGACTCCAGCTTTAAGACCGGCCCCGTCGCAAGTGGTAATGGATGTGTGGCTTGAGTATAACATGTTTGTGGGCCCTGGATTCGATACCTTAGGGCTGATCTAGGGTTGTTCTATGCCCGTGATGGCATAAGCTCAGGTATTCGTGGATGACTGTATGTAATGGACTCCATGAGTGGCATCTTCTTATGCCACAATTGGTCAGGAGAACCGTTGTTCTTACTTGCTTTTTGATTGACTTGTTTGGTGATAATAGTTGATTGAATGTTGATATACGAACTCTAATATATTGAGACATTCGATGAATTGTTTGGAAATTATACGCTTTTGATATAATTGTTCATGATACATGATAAATTGTCCATATGACATGCATTACATATGTGACAGGAAATTGACTTGCATTGGCATAATGCATTGCATATGCACTGAGGCATCGCATTCATGGGTGTAAGTGCATGGTACCATCACACACTATCCTTGGTTGTTGATGAGTGGGCTCGATACATTGAAACGAAGTTCAGCGAAGTTCCATTGATCGTAGAGTATGAAATGGTGCCATCACACACTATCCTTGGTGGTTCATGAGTGGGCTCGATACGTTGAATGAAGTTCAATGGAGTTCCGTTGTTTGTAGAGTGTGAAATAGTGCCATCACACACCATCCTTGGTGGTTGATGAGTGGACTCGATATGTTGAACGAAGTTTAGCAGAGTTCCACTATTCGTAGAGCACGAAAACTTATGTCAGGTAGTAGTAAGCAAGGATAGATACCCCTCAGGTGAAAGACCCGGTATTTTTGGTTATACCTATGTGTCCAACGGTGAAAGCCTGTGAAAGTGTAGGAAGGCATGCGAAGCCTGCGGTGAGACCCCGAGAATTCGCCTACCCACAAAAGACACATGTTTTGTTAATAAAATGATCCTTAGAGGTAAAACATCTAGTAAGTTTTGATTTCTAAAAACTTGATTTTTTTTCAAAGTGATCATTGGATGAAATTTATCAAAGATGGATGTTATCACACATTGGCTATGCATTGTGTGATGGAAGTCTGTGATGATTCAGGTTTTTCATGCATTGAGTGAGTTTCATCTCATTTCATGGCATGTTATGTAGTATTCCATTAGAGTCAGATCATTCTATCGAATGTCGATATATATGAATGTGTCTAAGTGAACATTCCATGTGCATTTAGGGGGGTAATAGACTCTATAGGAGTCTCTTTACTAGGTGTGGCTCACCCTTTATGGGAAAACAATTCAGGTGCAAGGTATACACCGGTGGATGGCTCTCATTCGGGGTCGAGATGTTGAAGAAAGCCGACCTGTGGCTAGTATAATTCTTTTTGTAAAAACTTTAGAAAGAACTGGTTCTAGCATATGCCTGTGTATGTAATAAAGTTTATGATTAAACTCACAATAATATGTTTTGAAAATAATATAAAAAGTTTATTGAATGTGGCTAAACTGGATCTCGCAAATGGAGTTTGGATAGTGTGGTATCAGATTGCACGATATCCATACAAGTAATTCGAATTCGCTTCACAAAAGATGGTGTCGTGGCTTAGGTATGTGTGATTACCTAGACTCGATGAATGGTTCCCAATTAATGGGATTAGACAACGTGGGTACCGAGATATACGCTATCCATGGTATTTTTGGTCGATACTGGTCAACGTATCTCTTGCTGGGTGTCACAACACATGCACAACTTGCCCAAAAAAGATGAGTATGATCGATGGGAGACTACTTTAGTGAGGATGTCAGCCAATGATCTTTTGACTTAATCTTAGCACTCCACAATCTTTAAATCTAACTTCTCCGATGAAAATCAACATGTTTTCACAACATGCTATAATGGATTACGAGTAATGTCACACTTTGGCCTTATTAACACGTAACAATTGGATTGATTGATCAATAGGTAACCCAAATCATTTAAGAGGAGTCTTAACCATAATGCCTTACAAAGTCCTAGTGTTATGCCTCTAAATCTCGCTCTCTACACTTGGGTTTGAAAGAACCACATTTTGTTTCTTACTTTTCCATGTCATAAAATTACCTCCCATAAAGCTAAAGTAACTAGAGGTAGACCTTCTATAATCTATCGCACTGACCCAATCAAAATCAGTATTCACTTTTATACTTTGGAGATTATCATGTTTGGTGAACATGATACCTTTCCCAGGTGCACCTTTTAAACACCTTAAAATGGGAATGATTGCATTCATATGTTGTTCTCCAGGATTATGCATATATTGACTCACAACACTTAAAGGCTGAAGTAAGGTCTAGTCTGTGATGAGCCAACATAACAATCTCCCACAAGTCTGAATATATTCCTTTATCGTAGGCATTTGATTGGGTTCAACCCATAATTCCATACCTCCTTCTATCGTGTATCGATTGTGTCAATGATCCCCAATATTTAGCTTTCTCAGGACATCCAATTTATATTTTCAGATAGAAAATTCCCAAATCCTCGACTCAAGAAACTTCAACCCTAGAAATATTTTAGAAAGACTAGATCCTTTATTTCAAACTATTTAATAAATAATTTATTTTCTTCTTCTCTAGGTCATTTCTAGTAACCACCATGTCATCGACATATACAATGAGCATTGTAATCTTTGTGGCGACCCCCGTGCCAGGCCCGACCCGGTTGGCGAGTCCGAACCGAAACCCCGGGGACGCTCTTTTAAATCCATTAATCAAATCCTTTTAGTTAACGCTTTATTAAATCTTAGTTTTCAAAAGAGTCGCGACCCGAATCCCCGACTAATCTCTATCAAGGGATCCAAGCCAAAAGGGAGTCCTCCGTTTACTCCGACATTTCCAACATCTATCAAACATTTGGCTTATTTTATTCATTTTAAATTTTGTAATCATTATAATTCATTTTGGCAAGCCCATAAACATTTACAATTAACAAAAGATCCATAATCGCTTACATTTAATAAAAATGCCTTTACAAAATATCGATCCGTAGCCTAAACCGTTTTACAAACGTCAATGTGTTCGAAAAGAACTTATAATGCATATACTGAGTATACTCGTAATTCCTTCTACGACTCCGAGTCTATCTCAGTCTTGCTTCGATGTCACTCTAATTCGCATTGATAAAAACAATACGCCTAAGCATTTTCATGCTTAAGGGTTCTATACAATTCAGATTCCATTTTCGCTCATATAACCATGCATTTATCAAAATAATGCCTTTATACAACATCGCGCAATGTAAAGATACTCTATACTAATACACTTTTCAATACCATCATTTGTTCTATTAGATTCCACATATAACCATAATCCGACATCCAAGACAGATTCTACTGCGAATCCCGCCTCGTTTGTCATTCACAAGAGCACGTGGTTTCCCACATTCAATATTACCGTCTCACATATGACTACATTGTACCTTCAATGATGTGATTCGGGCCAGAATCCCGTCCCGTTTCATTATTCAAAAGAGTAATGTGATTTCGCATTCATTACCGTCTCACATACGACCATAAGTCGACATTCAATACGCATTTAACATTAATCCGCCTATTCGTCATTCAAGCAAGAAAGGAATGCTGATTTCGCATTGTAATAAATAGGTTACCTTCATGACAAATCTGCTTGGTGAATCCCAATATGTCAGTCATTCAATAATACGCTTTCAAAATCAATTTACTTTTTATGCAAGAAATTCACTTACAATTAAATACTCGCATACATGTACAGATTGGCAACAATAATAACAATGATTCAAATCAATATATATGAATATTTCACAATGGGGAGAACAATATGAAAATAAGAAACGAATAAGAACAAACTAGAATAAAGAACAAGTATAGAAACCAATTATCGATTCCGTTTCTTTCGATGTCAATCCTAGGTCAGTTATCGCCTTCAATTCAAGACCTAGTCAAATACAATTTATTCACTCTAAGGATTAAGCAAATAATCATACTAGAACGAATATCGCCGAGGCAAAGCCGCAACTTCGCAGAGACTACGAGGTACTCCAGACGCTTTTGACTTAGTCTCATTCTTATTCCTCTAAGATTCACTTTACTCATAAATTGAATCATTCCAATCGGATTATCCGAACTAAAGTTATGGCATTTTCATGCCAACTAACTTGGCGACCGGATTACACTGGGAACAGTTTGTATTACTAATTTTTCCGGGGTCTTAACTCCATATTTGACACTGTCTCTTTGTACTCTTTTAAAGCTAAGGTGCTAAGGGTTCTATTCCAATTGGAATCACCCAATTCGGAGCACCGAAACTCAAGTTACGTCCTAGACAACCCGGACTACTCAATGATCAAACTGATGCAGAAATTGGCTTGAACATGGCCCCACTTTGAGTGAGTTTTTAGGCCACTTAGAATCAGAATTTGACGATTCCTATTTCTTTATGTTTGATTCTCCTTGAAGTATATTTTAATTGGCCACTTGAATCACTCAAATCGGATAAGAAATGATAAGTTACGGGCCAAAATACAAAATCGGTCGAAATTGGGAAAGCGTAACAAGGTGTACGTACACCCTAACATGTACCCCAAGACATGTTCAGTTCTGGATGGGTGTACCGGTACACATTGAAGGTGTACCGGCACACGACCGAAACGCCCGTAATGTGTATTTTCTCCCATTTTTCCATATTTTGATACCTACTCAACTCTTACACTTCAAAAACACACATCAAAACCATTCCATATATCTCTTATAACCTCAATTATACTCAAATCATCTTTCAATGGATATCTTTCATCAAAACCTTTCATGATTTTCTCCCAAAAACAATTCTAATATGGGTCATAACCCATACACATACCTAATACACAAATTTGTTAGGGTTTGTTCTAACCCAAACCCCTTTACTTTGCAATTAAACCGTAAATCCAACCTCAAAGGGAGGATTCCATGTTTTTTTCTACCATTTGGGGTTTTACCCTCTTAACCTCAATAATTTAAGGGTTTGTGTGATCTTTCCACAAACCCTAGACAAGGAGGAACAATTCTCTAAACCAAGGCCTTAGGAAATCAAAACACACTTGATCCCAAGTTAAAAACATACCTTGGCTTTGATCTTCCTCTCCTTCTCCTTCTT
Organism: Tetrastigma voinierianum; assembly: GCA_016808115.1. Taxonomy (NCBI): domain Eukaryota; kingdom Viridiplantae; phylum Streptophyta; class Magnoliopsida; order Vitales; family Vitaceae; genus Tetrastigma; species Tetrastigma voinierianum. Next base: position 192,424 of record JAEQBH010000861.1, read on the forward strand.
CTTCCTCTTCCTCTGCTTTTCTCCCTTTCTTTTCTCTCACACGTTTTTTCTTGGGCAAAAATGAGACAATGCATTTTGTTTGTCCCAACACTCCCTTTTTATACTTTTTAATTCTCCATAATTCTCTTAATTTCAAAAAGGTCCTTCACTCTTTTAATTTTGCAATTCAACTTGTTTTATTTCTATTATGGCCCATCTCTACTCCCTTTTGATTTTTATATCCCTTATGGAATTCAATTTCCTACTTGCTCTAGTGCTCAAATTTCCTGTTCACTAAATTTATTATTTCATAATTGTCAATTTATCATTTAAAACCCAAGTTTGCTCCACCCATACCCATGCGTAATATATAATAAAATTATTATAAAATTCTAGTGGCATTTTCATGCTACAATTCTCCCCCTCAATTAAGAAAATTTCGTCCTCTAAATTTACCTTAGTTAAACAATAAGGGATATCGTTGTCGATCGCTTTCACTTTCCCAAGTGGCTTCTTCGGTCTGCGGGTTTCTCCACAACACTTACTCAATGCATCTTCGTTCGTAGTTCTTTCACTTCATGAGCCAAAATATCTACCGCTTCTTCATACAAACTGGCCTAAGCTCAATTGTCTCCGAAGAGATTATATGTGATGGGTCCGATCGGCACTGTGAGCATGGACACATGGAAAACATTATGAATCTTCTCCAACTGAGGTAAGCAACCCAGATGCGCCACCTGACCCACTTTTTCTTTGGCCACCTCTATACTGGCCAATAAACTTATTTAACTCGCTTCCTTTTCCCGAATCTCATCACCTTCTTCCAAGGCGATACTTTTAAAAATACTTTTTCACCGACCTCATATCGAATATCCTATCTCTTCATGTCGGTATATGACTTCTGTCTGTCGATGGCCACTTTTAATCTCTCTCTAATCATTTTAACTTTTTCTTCAGTCTATATGGAAGAAAATGTAGAACACGCTGCGGTTGACTCGAATCGAGGAAAGAAAAGTGATCGACCCCCGATTCGATACAGTCGAAGGCGCCATTCCAATACTTGATCGAAACTCCGCTGCTGTACACAACCAACCAAAGCGGATACGTCGATCCCAACTTCCTCATAGTCGATCGCACAACTCCTTAACATATCTTCCGTAACTGGATCACTCTCTCCTCGACGTTCATCCGTCTGCGGTAATCATTGCATCAAATTCGCCGAGTGCCCATGGCCTCGCGAATTTTCCCCAAAATTCGAAGTAAACCTCTGATCTCTGGCCTGAAATAATGGATACAGAATCTCCGCGGTAAATCAACTATTTCGATATACAAATTTCGCTAGCTTGTCAAGCCGAATACGGCTCAATCGGTAGCGAGCCGACTCGGGTCAACACCCATTCACTACCACCCAACCGGAAATATGCTTTCTCCCTGTCAATGGTAACCCAACCACAAAGTCCATGGTTATTCGGTCCCATTTCCACTCCGTATTCTCGATAGGCCGCAATAACTCAAGGAACTTGATGCTCGCTCTTTACTCTTGACACACCAAACACTCGTTACAAATTCGGGATACATCTCTTTTCATTTCTAATTCTCACTCAGAATGACATTTTCAAATCTGTACATCTGTGCTACCGGATGGATAGCAAAAAGATCCACCATGTGCCTCTTCAAGTATGGCTTAATTATCATCATCTAGTACACAAACCCGATCCTTATAATATAATACTCCATTTTCATTCACCGTGGAACTCACTTCTTTACTATCTCTAACTGACTATTATGGCGTAAATTTTCTCATCTTTCGTAGCTCTAGCACTGATTCAACAAATTCGGGTCTCGCTTATCAATTCCGCACTACGCACCATCGTCTCTCGATAATGACAACCGGCATTTAATCGGGTTGCCAGACCGCCTTTCTACTTAAAGCATCGACCACTACATCGCCTTTCCTGATAATCAATCACGCAGCCATAATCTTTTATCAATTCCATCCACCTGTCTCGCTAAGCTCCTCGCTAGAGGCAAAATACTTAAGACTCTTATGATCGCTGTAAATGAAACACTTTCTCCATACAAATAATGTCTCCAAATTTTCAACTGAAATACAATCATGTCAATTCCAAAGGAATCATGTGCGTGTAGTTCTTCATGGCTCAATTGTCTCAAGCATAGACTACCACTCTTGGTCTCTCTGCATTAGGGACAATATCCGAGTCCATTTAGTGAAGCATCACTATAGATCACATATTCTTTGATCACAGTCACTGAGTAAAGCACCGAGCCCTGCTAAGAATGCTTTTAGCCTTTCGAAACTTCCTTGACATTTTTCACTCCATTCAAACTTTAGCATTTTTCCTCGAGCACCCGCCATCTGGGCCGCAATCATAGAGAACCCCTTAACAAATCTTCTCAGAGTAACCCGTTAGTCCTGTGAAACCATGTACTGCACATTTCTCGTGGCTCTATCCGATAACCACTTATTTTCGATCCACCTCGATTCTTCTTCGATACAATGTACCCAAGAAAGGACACTTCGGGGCCATCCACAACTCACACTTGCTCGAAGCTCGCATATAACTCCGCTCTTTCTCAAAATCTCCAACATTACCCGAAGGTGTGTGTCATGACTTTCCTGATCTTTCGAATACACAAGAATGTCGTCTATGAACACTACGACAAACTGATCCACATACGGTTGGAAAACACGATTCATTAAGTCCATGAAAGTCGCTGGAGCATTTGTCAATCCAAACGGCATTACAAGGAACTCATAATGTCCATATCGTGTTCTAAACGCCGTCTTATGCACATCGGCATCTTTAACTTTCAACTGATGATACCCAGATCTCAAGCCAATCTTCGAAAAGACATTTCGTGACCTTTCAATCGGGGTCGAACAAATCATCAATTATGGGTAACGGATACTTATTCTTTACTTCAACTTGTTCAGTTGTCTATAATCAACACATAGCCGAAGTACCATCTTTCTTCGACAAAGCACAGAGCTCCCCACTAAGTGATACACTTGGTCGAATAAATCCTTTTCGGGGCTAGCTCGCAACTCCAATTTCACCTTTACCAAGCAGCCATTCTATACTGGCAATGGATGCTTCTGTGGCACTGCAACGGTCGATAGCAAACTCACCTCCTCCGTGTGGAGGTAATCCTCGACAACTCTTCCTAAACACATCCCAAAGTCACTAACTGGGGATATCGCATACACTAGCTCCTTGCCTTTACAAGATCAATCACATAGTTTCTCAAACAGTTTCCTACATCCTTTCCGCACCATCTTTCTCGCAATTGTTGCGGATATCACATTAGAGAGGTGATTCGGCCTCTCACTGATGAAAATAACCTCATTGTCATTCGGTGTCCTTAAGGTCACTCTTTTCATTCTACAATCGACTATCGCCTGCTCCGATAACCTGTCCATCCCCAATAATATCACATCAAACTCCCTGTTGATAACTCAATCAAATCTCCCAAAAATCTGCGGCCTCGTATTTTCGTGACATCCTATACACTTTGTTCACACACATCATGTTCCCAATGTTCACAATTAAGATATCATACTCTAAGCCACTCTCTGCAAATTATCCCATTAAGCACCCACAAGATCCGCACGAGTCATATTATCCTTATATGCAAATGCAATGCATGTCAATAACAATTTCAAATCATTTTCAAACAATTTCAAAATCACTTTGTAGAACCGCCTAAACCTAGGCTCGACACCAATAAAGCCTGGCGACTCTCGTGTCTCTGCCCACCCCGGCCACAGTCCAACCAAAACCCCGGACGCCGTTTAAATCCATTAATCAAATCCTCATAACGCTTATTAAATCTTAGTTTTCAAAGAGTCGCTAATCCGAATCCCGACTCGACTTATCAAGCTGATCCAAGCCGGAGCCCGGTTTACTCCGACATTTCCAATTATCTTATCAAAACATTTTGGGTTTATTTTTTATTCATTTTAAATTTTGTAATTTCGCGAGCCAATTCATTTGGCTTAGCCCAAAACATTTACAATTAACAAGATTACGCCGCGTTTACATTTAACAAAATGCGCTACGAAAATGCGTCCAGAGTTCAAGCACATTTCTGAAAATGTCGATATTCGAAAGAAATGGAGTAATGCATATGGCCAGACATACTCAGTAATTCCCTTCTCTATGACTTTTGAGCTCCTCGATCTTAGGCCTTGCTTCGATGTCTATCCTCGGTACACGCACATTGATAAAACAATCGCTAAAGCATTTTCATGCTTAATGGTTCCTATCTGATTCTGTATTCCATTTTTCGTTCCTTACTCGTCATGCATTTATCAAAATAATGCCTTTATACAATATACGGTGTAATGTAAAGATGCCTCTGAATACACTTTCCAATACCATCATTTAATTTGTTCGGTTTGTGATTCCATATAACTATAGAGTCGACATCCATGACATATTCGGTTGGTGAATCCTGCTTGTTTGTCATTCAGTAGTAATGTGGTTTAACATTCAATATTACCGTCTCACATATGACTATAGAATTCGACCTTCACGACAGATTCAGTTGGTGAATCCTGTCCTGTTTGTCATTCAGTAGTAATGTGATTTCGCATTCAATATTTCCGTCTCACATATGACTATAGAAGTCGACATTCACGATGGGTCGGTTGGTAGATCACGTCACATACGTCATTGATGCTTGATGTGATTTCGCGATAGACAAATAGGGTTACCTTCATGGTCAGTTGGTGAATCCGTCATGTTGGTCATTAAATATCGTTTCAAAAATCAATTTACTTTTATGCGATAGAATTCACTTACAGTTCAAATACTCGCATACATGCATATATTTGTAAGCTTGATTGAATATGATGATTCAAATCAATATATATGAATATTTCACAAATAGAGAACAATATGAAAATAAAGGCGAATAAGAACAAGCTAGAATAAAAAGAACAAGTACTAGAAAAAACCAGTGCTCGATTCCGTTTCTTTCTCGTGTCAATCTGGTCGGGTTATACGTCTTCACGCACTGATCAAATCTGATTTATTCACTCTTAGTGATTAAGCAAATAATCATACTAAGCGGGCTCTCGCCCGAAACAAGCGAAACTTTGCGGAGGAGCGAAAGTCTGATGCGTTTTGAGCTTAGTCTCATTATTATTCCTCTAAGAGTCTACTTCACTCATAAATTGGAATCATTCCAATCGGATTATCAAGACTAAAGTTATGGCATTTTCATACTTAACTAAGTCGGTTCTTAGGATTACAACGCAGGAACAGTTTGTATTACTAATTTTTCAGGGTCTTAACTCCATATTTGACACTATCTCTTTGTTCTCTCTTAAAGCTAAACGCTAGGGTTCTATTCCAATTGGAATCACCCAATTCGAACAGAAACTCAGAGATACGTCTAGACAACCAGTTTACTCAATGATCAAACTTATGCAGAAATTGGCTTGAACATAGCCTCACTTTGAGTGAATTTTTAGGCCAATTAGAATCAGAATTTGACGATTCCTATTTCTTTATGTTTGATTTTCCTTGAAGTCTATTTTAATTGGCCACTTGAATCACTCAAATCGGATGAAATGAGGAAGTTGTAGCTGAAATAAAACTGGTCAGAAATTAGGAAAGCGAGAACAAGGTGTCTTAGAGTGCACCCAACATGTCTTAGGTACATGTTCGGTTCTGAAGGGTGTACGGTACACGATCAAGGTGTACGGTACACATGTTTTGAAATGTCAGAATATTGTATTTTCTCCCATTTTTCCATATTTTGATACCCGATTCAACTCTACACTTCAAACACACATCAAAACCATTCCACTTATATCTCTTATAACCTCGATTATACTCAAATCATCCTTTCAATAAATCTTAATAAACCTTTCATGATTTTCTCCAAAACAATTCTAATATAGGTCATAACCCTTACACATACCTAATACACAAATTTGTTGGGGTTTATTTCTTGAACCCTTTACTTTGCAATTAAACCGTAAATCCAACCTCAAAGGGAGGATTCCATGTTTTTCTACCATTTGGGGTTTTACCCTCTTAACCTCAACAATTTAAGGGTTTGTGTGATCTTTCCACAAAACCCTAGACAAGGAGGAACAATTCTCTAAACCAAGGCCTTAGGAAATCAAAACACACTTGATCCCAAGTTAAAAACATACCTTGGCTTTGATCTTCCTCTCCTTCTCCTTCTTCTTCCTCTTCCTCTTTGTTTTCTCCTTTCTTTTTTTTTTTCTCTCACCGTTTTCTTGAGCAAAATGAGACAATGCATTTTGTTTGTCCAACCTCCTTTTATACTTTTAATTCTCCATAATTCTCTTAATTTCAAAGGTCCTTCATCTTTTAATTTTGCAATTGACTTGTTTTATTTCTATTATGGCCCATCTCTACTCCCTTTTTGATTTTTATTTCCCTTATGGAATTTAATTTTATCCTTGTTCTAGTGCAAATTTAGGGTTCACTAAATTTGTATTCATAATTTGTCCAATTTATCAATTTTCGGAGAAAAACCCGAGTTTAACAAATTCATACCCGGAATATATAATAAAATTATTATAAAAATTCTAGAATTAGCACCCAGAGCGTACAATCTTACCATGATGCTGCTTTAGGAACAAAGTGTGATATGAATTGCTTTGATGATAACCAAAGGCTCTCATTGACTTTGTCAACTTTCCAAACCATGCTCTTGGGGATTGCTTCAACTCGTATACTGACTTCTTTAATCTGCACACCTTTTGACTTTTCTTTTCTTACACCAAGCATCCCGGTGGAAGATTCATATATACTTCTTCAGATAGCTCACCATGTAGAAAGACATTATTTACATCAAATTGTTGCAATGGAAAATCTAAGTTTATAACTAAAGATAATAATACTTGAACCATGTTGATCTTAGCTACATGTGTAAACGTCTCTATGTAGTCAATCCCATAAGTTTGAGTGTACCCTTTTGCTACTAGTCTTGCTTTTTATTGTTCAATTCTACCATCTGCCTTGTACTTCACAATATGGATCCAACGACACCCAACTAACTTCTTTCCAGGTGGGCAATCAATAAGTTCCCATGTTTAATTTTTTTGCAATGATTTCATCTCTTCATTCATGGTTGCTTTCCATCTTGGATCAACTAAGGCTTCCTGTACGTTGTTAGGAATAGCTACAGTAGATAATTAATTTATAAATGACTTATTTGATTCTGACAAACTATGGTTAGACACATATTTGCTTATGAGATATCTAACTTTTCTAGGTAGTTCAAGTTCATATGTGGTTTTAGGGATACCTTTATTATGACGATGTGGTAAACGTTTCATGGATGGCTCAGGTTCCAAATTAAGAACACCCTCACTAGACGATGATTGGTGTGGTATGTTAGTTGAGGTATTCTCTAACCCTAGTTTGTTCAGATGGTGATGATGGATTAGTTTTACTGTTTCTTTCTTTTTCTATCACTTCTTCAGCTTCTAGGAGGTTAATGCTGCTTGGTTTCGATGTTGCACAACTTATGTCAAATTCACTTACTTCCTGGTTTTAAAGTCCAGATTCACCCTTCAGCAGGAATGTGATAATCATAATCAAAAGTCGAGATTTCATGATGGTACTCCCCTTAAAGTTCAGAGTCAGATGAAAAATACATCAAGTCTCCATGAAACACCACATCCATTGTAATGAACATGCGTCAAGTTGGGTAGGGGGGTTGTGGGTGGTGACATTGATATCCTTTTCGGTCTGATATAACCCGACAAACACACACATCGTAGTGCCTGGGAAGTAACTTGTTGCGTTGGTGTTTATGTAGGTGCACAAAGGCCACCTGTGAAAATATGAGAGGTAGGTCGAGACATTTGGGAAATTCTTGCATCGATTAAGACTTGAAGAGGTGTTTAGAAATCAAGTGAGCTAGAAGGTACTCGATTAATGAAGTATATGGACACGTGAAGAAAGATTGTCCTAAATTCAAGAAGTGGTTTGAGAAGAAAGGTAATCTATCATCATTTATTTGCTATGAATCAAATATGGTTAATGTTAATATTAACACTTGGTGGATTGATTTTGGTTCTACAATCCATATTGCAAATTCCTTGCAGGGTATGCAAAACTTAAGGAAACTAGTGGGAAGTGAGCTAAGCATCTTATCATGCAACAAGATGGGCTCACACATGGAGCCTATCGGGACATGCGCTTTAACCTTAAGAAGTGGCTTTGTTTTAATTTTGGAAAGGACCTTTTATGTACCAAGTTTCTCATGAAACTTGATTGTGTTTCTAGACTTGTTCCATTAGGTTTTTCTTTTACTTTTCAAGACAATGTATTTAACATATTTGTAAATCAAAATGTATTAGAACAATATTTTTAGTAGATGATCTATATAGATTTCTTAACGAGCGAAGACACTAATAATTCTTTGCATGTTCATGTGGTGCTAAGAGGTGTAATATTAATGAAGAATCTTCTATGTTATGGCATCAAAGATGATGTCATTGATGAGTATTTTAAATACTCATTTTACCCCCATGTTTTGCTTAGGTTTTGGTAGTTCTATGATATAAATAAGTGTCCTAATGCTATATTTTCTAAATTTTGTGATTAGGGCAACTATTGAGCGGAAACAAGCGAAGTTGAAGAAAAATCAACAAAGTCATCATGCAATCGTAGAAAACATGTGATCATTTCACATGTGTAATGTCCTTCTATGGCTGCCTCATTGGCATGGGAAGATTCTAGACTTCGAGGGCTTTCCGTAGACACCAAGATCGTATGATTCGGAGTCCGGATGAAGAAGTTACAACCTTGACAAGTGGAGAAGCAAAAGGAAGAGCAACTAGTCGACCGGTTTCTCAAACGGTCAACCGATTTCTCAAACGTTTGACCAGTTTCTCAAACGGTCAACCGGTTTCTCAAATGGTTGACCGGTTTCTCATAAAATCATAAAGAAAAGAGTGGAAATCACGCTCTAGCATGGATTTCTCCACGCTATAGCATGAGAATCACCACTCTTTAGCGTGAGAACACGCTATAGCGTGAGAATCACCATGCTTTAACATGAGCTCATGCTATAGCGTGAGCTTCTCACACCTCGGCGTGGTTTGGTCTTTACTTCTCAGTAGATTTTATTTTTTTTCCCATCTTGAAGTAGTGCCAAATCCATCATGCTCTGACGATCTGAAGCCATATTTTCTTAGAAGCTCATATCACATGCTCTCTGTTTTTTGGCCATTAAAAGGGGAAAATTAGGGCATTTTTAGGGGGGTGCGTTTGGAGGCTCGAATTCAACGAGAGGGAGGCCCTCTCTTAGGGTTCCTCCCCTCTTGAATGTTTTGACCCTCCTCTAGGGTTTAGTTGCAGTTCTTGGAAGAAAAAGGAGACTTGAAGAAGAAGAAAGAAGATGGAAGAGAAGAAGGAAGCTCCTCCACCATATTTGTTCCTTTTCTTCCCTTTTTCATTTCCCATTCCTTGGATGGTTGTATTTCTTCTCCCAAATATGTTTTAGTTAGTTTTCTTAGGGTTTAGATGTAACCAAAGACATATTTGTATGAATCTCTTCTAATTTATATTGATTTCATATTTATGTTGAGTATTTCATTTAATCTTAATGCTTATGGGTATTAAGCCAATATTTGCATGATTTGAGACTGAGAAGTGATGATTAATCTAGAACATGAATGATTTACCATCTAATTATCATGAGATAGAGATATAAATGAGATTGGGTGTGGTATTAGGATTTCATTGGTTTATTGCATTCCTAGGATTTTGGGGTTGAGTAGAGATGCAAAATACCTAAATCCTAGGGGTAGTATGTGGATGCTTGAGAGAGATTCACATATACATTAGTGAAATGACCATCTTCATGATGAAATTGATAGTTGATTAATTGGGTTAGGAGGTTCATACATACTTGTTTAGGTGAAATCTAGACTCTAAGGCCTTTTAGTCTTGTTTAATTCATTTTTGCATGTTTAGTTAGTGTAATTTAGATCTTCTATAGATTTTCAACCATTCAAATAAAGCCTAGGCTAGATTAGAGTCAATACTTAGTAACCTAATTCTCTGTGGGACGATACATATACTTCCATTTTTATTACTTGAGGTGACGCATGCACTTGCGCACATAGGCGTACCATTTTACATAACACAGAATCGCCTATCAGTCATATCTCCATAGATAGGATTAAGAGACTAGTAAAAGATGGAGTACTTACTACTTTAGATTATACTGATCTCGAGTCTTCTATGGATTGTATTAAGGGGAAGTAGACAAACAAGTCTAAGAAGAATGCCAATAGGAGTTCGAACATATTAGAAATCATACATACCGACATATGTTGACCAGATATGGATATGCCTGGTCGGAAATATTTATCATTTTCATTGATGATTACTCATGATTTATGTATGTGTACTTGCTTCATAACAAGTATGAAGCATTGGATACCTTCAAAGACTTTAAGGCTGAAGTTGAGAATCAATGCGAGAAGTAAATACAAATAGTGAGATTTAATAAAGGTGGTGAATGCTATGGTAGGTACAACGAGATGAATGAGTACCTGATCCTTTTTCAAAGTTTCTTCAAGAGCATGGGATAGTTGACTAACACACTATGCCTGGTTCTTTGGATGAGAATGGTGTAGCAGAAAGATGAAACCAAACTTTAGTGGACATGTTGTGGAGTATGCTTAGCAACTCCAATCTTCCTAAGTCTTTACGGACTGACGCACTTAAGACGACATTGTATAAATTAAATTGTGTTCTAACTAAGGTTGTCCCAAAGATACCTTTTGAGTTATGGAAAGATTGGAAACCGAGTGTCCAACATATGCGTGTTTGGGGTTGTCCGTTTGAGGTGAGAATATATAATCTATATGAGAAGAAGTTGGACTTAAGGACACTTAGTGGTTTCTTTATTGGTTAACTGAAACATCTAATGGTTATAGATTTTATTGTCCATCTCATTCAAATAGGATTGTGGAATCAAGAAACCCCAAGTTTCTTGAAAATGACGTGATCAATGGGAGAGTCGATTCAAGGATTTAATTTTTGTTCACAATCATATTGAAACTCAACCTTCCACATCATATGATAGATTGGTTATAGTTCATAACACTCCACAAGTTCCAATTAATGTTGAACAACCAATCGTTAAAGTTCCACAAATTGTTGAAAACTTTCCAGTGAATCAACAAATTAAGGACTTACCTCATAATCTTGAAAAAACTGTTGAACCATAAGCTCCACATGGAGAGGATGGTCTAACATTGAGACGATCTACTCGTAAAAGAAATTCAGCAATTCCTAATGATTACATAGTGTATCTACCGAGCGATAATTAGGTCGAAAATGATTTTGAAACGCTTACGTGTAAGTTGTAAAAGAAGTTTGACTTGTGGTATAATGTTATGAAGGATGAGTTAGATTCTATGAAGAGAAACAAAGACTGGGACCTTGTCGAGTTGGCTCAAGGGGCGAAGGCTATTGGCTATAAATGGGTCTTTAAGACCAAAAGAGACTCATTAGGCAACATTGAAAGATATAAAGCAAGACTCGTTGCTAAGGGATTCAATCAAAAAGAAGGAAGGGATCGATTACACGGAGAACTTTTCTCCTGTATCCAAGAAAGATTCTCTTCATATTATTTTAGCATTAGTTGCAAATTTTGACCTTGAGTTGCAACAAATGGATGTGAAAATAGAATTTTTTAACGGTGATCTAGAAGAGGAGCTATATATGAAACAACCCGAAGGTTTCTCTTCTAGGGAAAGTGAACATTTGGTTTGCAAGCTTAAGAAATCCATATATGGTTTGAAACAAGCCTCCCGTCAATGGTATTGCTGTGACGCCCCAAATCCCAGGGGTCATTTTTTTTTTTTTTTGGCTACTAATCAACTCTGTCACGATAGAGCATCATGGGTGGTCTGTCGTGATAGAGCCTCTCTGTCACGACGGTCATTTGTCGCGCTACTGCTTGTAGCCTTTGCCGCTGCTGCAGTGCACCTATTGCGCGAAGCCACCATGTCTTGTGATCGTCTTATTTGGACTTCACATGCATGGCGCGTGTCGTGGCGACCCACGATACGACACCACACTTTCGATGTGTCGCGAGGCATCATCAGGCCTCGACATTGAAATACGTAAAAAAAAAAAAAAAAAAAAATATATATATATATATATATATATATATATATATATATATATATATATATATATATATATATATTTTTTTTTAAACTAATATCTGTCCGCGATGGGGTTTTACGTAGTGACGATTCTGTCAAGATAGAAAGCTCCTGTCGCGAAAGCCGTGTAAGCATCTGAGTGCGGTCGCGCGTGCCCGAGCTCTTAGTTGTGCCGCTATCGCGGCGGTAGGCGTGTTGCACTGCGTGCGGCGATTGACATGTCATGCGGCTATGCATAGTAGGCATGTCATGCGTGCTATGCGCATGGCCGGCATGTCATGCGCACTGTCGGCGTGTCATGTGCGTTGTGCGCATGGCCAACGTGGCCTCCTGGTTGGGTCATGACCTAGTGAGTCAGGTCGTGATTCGCCAATCCAGAACCCAAAAAATTGCATTTTCTATACCATTTTGGGATGCCCAAGTAGTCCTGAACATTTCAGCCTCCAATCCCAAAATTTTAGGATGGAGCATCTAGGCCATTCACGGCCCTGATGAAAACCTTTCCATTAAATGGCTTTTAAGTTAGAAATAACACAAAGTAGGAAAATCCCCTACCTCTTGGAGCTTGGTTAAAATCCCAGATTTTGGTCTTTATGCAAAGCCCTCGTTGCGTGGACGAACTTTACCTCTTGCTCCGACAAAATCCGACGGTCCGATCGCCGTCAAATCTAGAGAGGAGATGGAGCTTCTCTCTCCTCCTTTTTCTTCTCTCTTTTTCCTCTCTCTTTCTTTTTCCCTCCAATTTCCTCTCCCCCATCGAAATTTGGTCCAACTTGGTCAAGTGGGATGTCCTCTTTGCAACATGTCACCTCTCCATTGGTTCTCTTAGATTTCCCTTATCCTCTTATCCATATCTTTGGATTTCCACCCTCTCAAGTTGTGACACATGTCCCACATAGGTCCCACTTAGACCTTTGTTTGACTTGTTTTTCATTTAACACATGACTCCATATGAGCCATTCAACATGTGCCAAGTGTCCTTCATCACTCTCAGTGCCTTGACAAATGTGAAATCCCAACTGTCTCGGAATTCGACGGGGTAACTAGATTTCGCGTTCCAAAAGTGAAGTCTGTTTCGTCATCCGAGATCTAGAAAATTTTTGGATTTTCAACCGAAATTACCTTTTTACCATTTTTCAGAAAAATTGAATTTTCTCGAGTTTTACATTCATCCCCCCTTAAAAGAATTTCGTCCCGAAATTCCACACACATTCACATCAAATCACATGCATATGCAATGTAAACTAGTCTTTTAATTACTAATGACTAAACCACGTACCTTTATCCCTAAACAAGAAGGGATAGGTGGCCCATATCATGTCCTTGCGTTCCCACGTTGCCTCCTCCAATCCTCGGTGTTGACACAACACTTTCACTAGCCGCATGGTTTTGCATCATAAAACATGATTTCGGCTATCCATGATACGCACTAGTCCCTCCTCGAAGGTCCCATATGTGTCAACAACAATCTCTCCCCGATCCATTACATAGGCTAGATCTGGAGTATACTTTTGGAGCATGGAGACATGGAACGCCTCATGAACACCTGATAAGCTTGGCGGTAATGCCAACTCGTACGCAATTGTGCCCACCCTCTCGAGTATCTAGAAGGGCTGACACTCATGATAGATTCCTCGTCACGGTCCCGCCCTCAGCATCACTTTAAGACGACGGATCACCCACCAACTCTGAAAGGTCGACGTCGTTTCATCTGGGCTGTGAGCTCTTCCGTCAAATTTCCGAAATGTGAGAAGACACTTACACGCCCCCACCTTCTCCGAGGCGGTCTCAATCGACCGACCTGTGATGGAGCTCTCCCACCTCTGCCCAAAGAACAGATTTGCAGATGGCCACCCATACAAGGCCTCATGTGGTGCCATCCGTATACCGCTGATAACCGTTGCAGGCGATTCCACCAAGCGGCGTGTTCCGCTCCCAACTACCCTTATGATCCAGGACACATGCTCGCAACATGTCCTCTAAAACCTGTATGGTCCTCTCCGACTGACCATCTGTCTATGAGTGAAAGGCAATGCTCATCATCAACCGTGTCCCCATGGCCTTTTGGAAGGTCTTCCAAAAGTGTGCCGTAAATCTGGGATCTTTATACGACACTATGGACACTGACACTCCATGTAGTCGGACAACCTCTCGAATGTACAATCGGTAGAATTCCTCCAGTGTGAAGGTCATCTGCACGGCTAGAAAAGGTGCCGACTTTATAAGCTGGTCCACTATCACCCATATCGCATCATGTTTCGCGCCCAGGTGCGGGTCACAAAGTCCATCAGACGTGGCTCCACTCTCCACTCAACCACCTCTAATGGTTGGAGTAGCTTTGTTGGCTTCTGGTGTTCAGCCTTAACCTGCTAACATGTGAGGCATCATCGAACAAAGTCCCCAACGTGTTTCTTCATCCCGCTCTAGTAGTACTAACAACGAAGATCACATCACCTCTTCGTGCCACTTATCCGCACATCAAATCGAGAGCAGTGGAACTCCCTGAGGATATCCTCTCTTAGATCTGTCGACTGAGGAACCATGACCCGTCCCTTCCCAGATCGAAGACTACCATCCGTGGTGGGATCGACCCAACCTTCATCAATTGCATTCGACATACCCGGCCCCCGATGGACACTATCTACACCCCCGCCTTGGGACTCAATCACTCTGCTTAATAGAGACGGCGTAGCTACCAGACTCCCCAAAATACCCTGAGCCTAATCACTGTATCAGAGTCTAAACCACCCCCATAGCGTCTTGAAAGATCTCGCACTACCGGAAGCCATTAATCGGCCAAGATCTCGTGATCTCCGACCGAAAGTGCATCAAACACTACATTTGGCTCTACTGTGGTGGTACGCAAAGTGAAGTCATAATCCTCCATGAACTCCATCCACCTGCGTTGCCTCATGTTGAGGTCTCGCTATGTGAAGATATACCTCAGACTTTTGTGGTCTGAAAACACCTCAAATTGCTCACCATATAGGTAGTGGCGCCAAATCTTCAAGGTAAAGACTACGACCGCCAACTCCATGTCGTGTGTGGGGTAATTCTGCTCATGATTCTTCAAACTAACAGGAACCATAAGATACTACCTGACCGCATCAAAACGTAATCCCGTGATAGTCCTTCGAGGGCATCACAATACACTATGTGTACCTCTCGTCTCTCTTCGATTATCGAATAGGAGCCAGCAAGGCCTTCACCCTCGGAATGCCTTCTCACACAAGTCATCCCATTTGAACTCTCGACCTCCTTCAGTCGTGGGCCTAGTCATGTGTGTCATAGTTAGAGAAACCGTTGGAACCTCTCAGAGTCCCGCCAACTTAAGAAATCGCAGATTCGAAGAATGACTTCGCCCCAACTCATCATGCCTCAACCTTCTTTGGGTCCACTCGACACGCCCAAGTCGACATTACGTGTTCCCAAGACCCTACCTCGCAGTCAAAACTCACTTATCAATCTCATGCATAAATCGATGGTCCCTCAAAATCAGATCGACCTCAAATGATCCTCACGCCTCCTAGACCAAGTAGATCAAATGTCGCCTACAAAGGACCACAACGAACTGATCTAAATAGGTTAGAATACCCTATACAAGATCCATGAATGTTACCGGGCGATTCGCTGATCCCAATGGCATCACCTTGAACTCAAAGTGCCCATATTACGTCCTAAACGTTGTCTTAGAGATATCTGTCTCCCTAACTCTCAACTGATAATAACTAGTGTATCCATTACTGAGGATTAATGACTTGTTTGATCAGCTGAGAGGGGCAAGAGTCTACTCCAAAATAGACCTTCGCAGGGCATCACCTTGAACTCAAAGTGCCTTAAGTATCAAGGCCCTAAAACGCTATCTTTAGGATATTGTGTCTCCTAACTTTCAATCGATAATAACCAGCGGCGTCTATTTTTGAATAGACTCTCGCCTCTCGCTTGATCAAACAAGTCATTAATCCTCCAGAATGGATAATGATTTCATCGTAACCCTGTTCAACTGTCGTTAGTCAATGCACAGTTGAAGGGTCTTATCTTTCTTCTTTGCAAACATAACCGGACCGCCCTATGGTGAAGTGCTTGGTCTAATGAAACCCTTATCTAACAACTCCTGTATTTGGACCTTGAGTTCCTGCAACTCAATCGGCGCCATCCTATGTGGAGTCATCGAAATGGGCGACGTACCAGGGTGTAACTCAATGCAGAAGTCTACATCCCTCTATGGAGGTAATCCTAGTAGCTCATCCAGAAAGACATCTTCGTACTCACACACTACCCGAGGCAGATCCAAGTCTTGTTTCACCTTGTCTTTCAGGGTAAGGCTTGCTAGCCAACCTCTCAACTCATTCTTTCCATCTAGAGCTTTCACACGGTTCGGTAAACATTGTGCTTGTCCCTCGAAACGTGCAACACGAAAGTACCGCTCGTGTAGGTTGTAGCTCTCCTACGCTTCACAATCAAATGATTTAATTCTGTTCCATCAACCGCGGTCCTAAGGATGACATCAAACTCGACATTTCACACTTTAGGTCCACGCGAGGACCTCAAAGACCTCTATCTCGCAACCCTGACATATCAGATCCACACTCACCCTAGTTCATAGGGGAGAGCTCACGTACAACGACTTTTCCAAGGTCTCAACCTCTAAGCCCAATTCTCTCACACATGATGCATCGATGAATGAATGCGATGCACCAGAATCAAATAGTATTCTTGCCCATAAGCGAGATAACAGAAACGCACTCGTATAACCCACTAATCATTGCCTGGCCTGTGGTGTACGGCAGCAGACAAAGCTCCAGTCCCAACGATCCGCCTCAACCCGCACTATGCCTCAATCATTCCTCAGGTAATAAGGTGCTCGTAGCACCGGATCTAGAGCATCGTTCCTCTCGAAATTCGCATCAAAAGTGAAGGAACACATTACGCTCTATGCACGTCCCACTCACACCGGACTACGCTTCGAAACCTGGGATCCCCGCCTATGGGGCAACCCACCAATATGTCCAGCTGATGGCAGAGGCAACACGCCATCCGTCCCGGCCGATCGAATCTTTAGCTCGCCTCGTCCCGGTGGTCGCGACTCGTGATTCGTGCTACGTAGGGTGATCCGAATCACAAAATTTGTATCCTATAGCTCCTATCGCAGAAGTCAAGCTACCGCAGATAGCGTGTCTAGGCCGAACATGGGAGGTTTTCATGAAATGAGAAGGAGTTGAGTTGAAAATGGTATTTCTGATTTTGCCTGTTAAAAACAAATGGGTTGGATGGTTGTAACCGCATATAAATTAAAGGAAAATTAGAAAGAAGACCTTGAAGCTTTTGGTCACTCGGATTGACGCAAGGTGTATTCATGCCCTCGGGTTTGTTTCCTCGCGCTGAGGATAATGACCTATAGCGCTTCAAACCCGACTGGACCGGCACTAAAACATAAACTAAATTACTCGCTGAGATATGGCATTCATGGGCATTCAAGTCCCCAGTCAGTATGACCTCAAAGAGGCAACCTACGGCAACTAATAGGAGACAACTAAGTGGATGACAAAGTGATCTAAGACACATCCAATCGTAACCACGAAGCTTACCAAATACATCAAGAGGTCGATCGAAGGTTCAACTTAGGGTGAGATGCAGGAGCTTAAATGCTCATAAATGCAAGCAGGGATAAATGAGAGGGCATGAAAACTTCACTCCAACCTCCAATTAGTGACCCCTCTTCATGAAAGTAGGCTTAGCCAAACATCCTCTTGAGCGTCATCCTCAGGTGGGCTGAAGCCACAAAATGAGAAAGAAGAGAGGTGTAAGAGAGAAAACTATAACCAAAAATGAAAATATGATTTACATAAGAAAGAAGGAAAAGTTTCAGGGTTACAAAGAGGTGGGGGTTTATATAGTCCAACCTATGAAAATACAAAAATACCTAAAAGAAATTACATGGTCAAAATGGTAATACATCAAAACGTGGTCATTTGGATCAAGTATACCAAAAACACAGGCCGAGATTTCGCTGATGCGTGAAATCTCGCTAGCATAGCTTAAAATTACTATGTTAGCGAAATTTCGCTAGCCTAGAGAAATTCCATGTAGATAGCTTGATTCAGGGCCACAAAGAAATGAGCTAAAATAAACAAAATTTATATACACCTAAGTCTTCCTACTATCGCGTAGTCGGGTTACCGCAAAGATAGTGGTCTAGGGCCTAAATATCGTGGGATGTTTTCATCCTAAAATGGTTTGTATCAAAGGCATGAAGGTAAGGCTTTCTATTTGGACTCTCTGGGAATTTTTTGTTTCAAAAACAGCTGGAATGGTTTGGAAATCGAGAATCTGTAAAACCGGGAAAGAAAAGTGAAAAAGTTAATCTTGAAGATTTAGGTCACTAACTTGGCAAAGTAGCAAACAAGGTCCTCGTTTATCCTCGCTGCTATGACATGCAACCTATAGTCCATGGCATAACCGGATCTATATTTAACTAGCAAACCTCACCTATGAAGCAACTCCTATTTGAGTCAATACAGGTAGCATGCAGTTATGGCCCCTTTTAAAACCCTAACATTAAATTATCATTTCGAGGCTCAGAAGACCATTTAAAGAACAATGTTGCATCTCTCACCGTGCACTGTATCCCCAAAGCATGGAGAGATTGCCAAAATAATAACAAGAAATGCGTTATTCAACCCTAATTTGAAGAACCCTAACATGTAATATTATCTCAACCACTGTTAAGACCATCTAAAGAATCACGCATTTCTCTCATCGAATATGTACTGATCCTAAACATGGAAAGTATTACAAATCAATAACATTCAATGTTATGCAACCATGTTTTGAGAATATAAGGACCATAACATCTACCAGAGCTTTTAAGGTAAGAGACAACATGCATATGCTCCACCACCAGTTAGCTTCCTTCCTTCAAAGAAAGAGGCGAGCAAGCATCTGAAGCCATCCTCGCAGGGTAAGCCGGCACCGAGAAAGTAAGAGAAAGAGAGAGAGAAGAGAGGAAAGCAAACCTAAAATAAAAAATACGAGACTTTATTTACAAAAATGAAAACTACAAAATATCTTTCTCCTCCTCCTCCAAATTGTTGCTAAAATTGTTACTAGGTTACAAACAAGAGGGGCTTATATAGGCCTCCTCAAGGTATGAAAATACTAAAACCCTATATAAAATTGGCTAAGCATAGACAATTAAGCACACACCAAGTTTCGAGGCGGTCAGCATTAATTACGCAAGCACGACGAGCATCAATTTTCGCTAGGGTTGAAGAATTTTCGCCAATTAGCTTAAATCACTGTGTCTAGCTTAAAACAAGAAATTTCGCTTAAGGGTAAGGTTACTCGCTTAGCTAGCTTAAAATTTCGCTGTCAGCTTAAAATTCCTTTAGTATAGGCGAAATCAATTATTTTTGCTAAGGAACAAAGGCTAGCTTAAATTTTTTGGAGGTGGTCTACTAAATTCTGGTATTCGCTTAGGGTTGTGAAATTAAGGTTGCGAAATTTCCGCAATCCTAGCTAAAAATTTTCGCAACTCTAGTGAAAATTCCAAATTTTGTTGATCTTCACTCCTTCTTCTATCGCGAGATCCAATTTTCTTCACTTTGCCTTGATTTTCATTGATTCTGTGGCTGGTGATGTATCGAGACTTGAATTCAAACTTCATGATTCATCCCTTGTATTGAAATTGAACTCCAAAAGGCAAAACCTACAAAACAACTAAAATACCTCTCTAAAATTTAAGATAAGTGTTACTTTTTTTAAGAAGACTAGAACACTTCAATTGGCATAAATGACATGATTAGTGCACAAAGCACTCAAAACCTATCTAATATAGTATCTCAAAATAGCACTGGGTAATCTAATCACACCCCCAACCGAAACGCTAGTCCCTTAGCAATGCAAAACAAAAGGAGATGCATGTTGTGATTTTCAAAAAGGTTAAGAAATCCAAAAGGGTTATGTACATATAAACAATACCTTAAACTGAAAAATTGAAATCAAATTTGAAAACCGATATGAAAGAATCAAAACCATACAAGAACCATTTCAGGCCAAAATTGGTTCCATGATTCTCAACTTGAATTTCCACCTAAGTCTAATGGTTCTTTTTGTAACCAGATTAAGCCAATAAATTGCAAAATTTGTTCTTCCCCCAACCGGAAAGCAATCGACATGGCCTTAAGTCATTAACAACCTGTAGATAGTATTAGTTACACTCTTCTTTCTTTATTCATCTACATCGTGAGGGTGCAATGCTTAAACTGACTTCACCAAAGTCCGTAACGGGGGTCCACCGATGACTCCCAACCAATTAAGGTTTAGGGCATCAAGCCAAAAGGATCACTGACCACTAACTCTAAAGGCTTCACCCCGGACTCCGAATGACTTCGAAAATTAAGCACTCACAAGTCATTAAACTTCACCTATCCACCCATGTAACGAACACAAAATCGATGACTCCCAACCAATGAAGGCTTAGGCATCACTAAAGGCTGCTTATATACCCCTCGGACCGTGCTCGCCAAGACAAAACTTCACGAATTTTATTTTTCTTTTCTCCTTTTCTTTTTCTTTTCTTTGCTTTTTCTTTCGGAAGACAACATTGGTTCAAGTATGGGTAACACAAATCTATCCTAGGGCTGCCAACATGCTTAAAGCCATGCAGTTAAAGGAGGCGAACAAATTCACAGCCTATTGAAATAATCTGGAGTGCAGTGTGTGAATTAGCATAAAGGGGGAAATTTCAAGTTGAGCATGCTGGAACTTCAACTGACAAAAAAACTGTTTCAAGCATGGAATTTGTCCTAGCATATAAGTGACAAACAGTGATTCAATTTTCCAACACAAAGCAATTCAATTGTCCACTGTAGCACCAATTGTTCAATTGAAAAAGAAAAACATTTTACACAAGGTGAAGGGGCACAAAACATGATATGCAAAAGTCTATGATATATACACTCGAATAACTTTTGATATAGCCAAATGGCTAGTATATGGCAAAGCTAAACACAAAATATCACGCCTACTATGGCTAATACATAAATCCTAAACAAAATCACTAGGCGCTTGATGTGTCGATAACTATACAAAATCATAAAAGAGACCTAAATCCCACCTCACCGCCGTGGGCGGGTGGCGGGATCAGAGCGTACCGCCGCCAAGATATCCAAGGAGGTCGGAACCGCGGAGCTAGAAATGCCGTAGGTTCGGGGTGCGTTCCAAACCTCAACCGCACCCAACCATCCACCATGCCATGCGTATGTGCATCCGCCATCTTGTTTGAGGTGGCAATCCGAGCAATGGCCACTAGCTTCAATTTTCGCACGGGTCACAACGGGCCGACTTAGCTGGAGCTTCGTGTTTTGAGTTTGCCGCAAGGTGGGCAGTATGTACACTTGGTCACCCGAGGCTACTAGCAAGGGGTTGTTTTGGGTCAAGGCGGCTTTGGTAGTGAACCGATGTGGGCTCTTTCCATTCCTTCCTCCATTACCTCCTGGCCAAGATTGGGAGGTTTCTTCTTCCTTTTCCATGGCCCATATTCTACACATAATTGTGGGGCACCCCGTATTCCTCGTGAGGATTCTCTCTGGTTCCTCTTCAATTCCTCCCCGAGCCGCAATTGATCCCGTCTCACCCACAATAAGCAGTTAGTCAAGCACTCTTCCTCCGCATTCTCCTCCTCTCGACGAACAAACTGACAAAAGAGCTTAAAGATAGATTCCCGTCGGATGTCCACTTGATCAATTTCACTTTTGGAACCCATCTAATTCCTTGTTTATGAGCCTCAACCTGCCTCGCTTTCTTGATTAGCCTCGACGCCACTACCTCGCTTCCTTATGAAATCAGCCCACTTGTTTACTAAATTCAGATGGCTTGTTCAACAAGGGATAAGGGTGGTGGCTATTGCCGCTCGGGAAGCCGAGGTAAAATGTGGAGGAAGCATGAGGTATATAAGTCGAGGGAACATTATAGGACAGCACTCATCCATTGGTCTCTATATTCCCCATGACCTATATGGTTTCGATTTCTCATGTGTCACGCCACGCCATGGAAGGTTCCTATAGTCCCCAGCCACATGTAAGCTCTAGGGCTACCTCCCGACCGTATTGTTCTCTATATGGGACTCATTTTTCTCTCAATTCAAACCACCGAAAATGCAATCCCGCAGTTTGAAATAGGCCACACAAAACAACACGTAAAACGATTCGCAAAGACTTTTATATATATATGAGCAGCATATATATATATATATATATATATATATATATATATATATATATATATATATATATATATATATTTTAATAGTGAAATAAAAACAAAGAAAAAAATGACCGTATGAGAACAAAACAAAGGAAGTTATCAATGGTTATGAAAACTGCACTCATTTGAACTGGTTACAAAAAAGAGAGTAAAAGGTTACCCCACTGCGGATGTTGATCACAAGTACACTTCAACTTACCATATTAGTAGTTTGGCACCATCCCCTGCAACGACGCCATTTGGATTCGTGTCACAAGAGGGCTTCGAGCTAAAATCAACAAAATTTATATACACCTGTTCCTACTACGCCGTAGTCAAGCTATCAAGCAGATAGTGGTTCAGTATGAACACGGGGATGAGTTTTCATCCTAAAAATGGTTTACCGTTGCATGAAGGTAAGGCTTATTTGGACTCTTGAATTTTGTTTCAAAAACAAGTAATGGCTTGGAACCGAGAATTGTAAAAACTGAAAGTAAAGGTGAAAAAGTTAACTTTGAAGATTTAGTCACTAACTCGGGCAAGTTAGGTATAAACAAGTAAGAATCTTCTGTTTTATCCTCAAGTATGACATGCAACCTATAGTCCATGGCATAATCGCATCTATATTTAACTAGCAAACTCACCCATACAACTCCTATTTGAGTCATCATTGTAGCATGCGCTTATGGGTCCCTTTAAAACCCTAACATTAAGAATTATTTACTTCGCAGGCTCAGAAGACCATCTAAAGAACAACACATCTCACCAGACCAGATCCTAAAGCATGGAGAGACACACACAACAAAGAAATGTTATTCAACCCTAATTTGAAGAACCCTAACATGTAAATATTATCTCGTGAGGCTCAGAAGACTACCAAAGAATCACGCATTCTCCTCACCGAATATGTACTGATCCTAAAGCATGGAAAGTATTGGCCAAATCAATAACATTCAATGTTATGCAAACTGTTTTGAGAATATAAGGGCCATAAATACACTACCTGTGAGTTTTTAAAGGCAAGAGGACAACATGCATATGCCCCACCACTCAAGCTAGCCTTCCTCTTCAAAGAAAGGAGGCTTAGGCTACATCTCGAAGTTGTCATCCTCAAGAGGGTGTTTAAGTACTGAGAAAGTAAGAGAAAGAGGAGAGAAGAGAGGAAAGCAAACCTAAATAAAAATAATACGAGACTTCACACATAAATGAAAATTTTATGAAATATCTTCTCCTCCTCTAAATTGTTACAAAATTACTTAGGTTACAAAACAAGAGGGCTTATATAGGCCTCCTCAAGGTATGAAATACCAAACCCTATAAATTGGCTATTATAGGACAATTAAGTAATACACCAAGTTTGGAGGCTATTAATAATTACAAAGCATGACGAGGCATCAATTTTCGCTTAGGTCAAGAATTTCGCTTAATTAGCGAAATCAATGTGTCTAGCTTAAAACAAGAAATTTCGGCTATATGGCAATTTCGCTAGCTAGCGAAATTTTTGTGAGAAGCGAATCACTATTTTCGCTTAAGGAACAAGCATAGCTAAATTTGGAGTGGTTTAGTTAAATTTGGCATTTTTCGCTAGGTTACAATTTTCGCTAAGGTTGCTAAATTTTACAACTTAGCGAAATTTCAACTCTAGCTTAAAAATTCCAAATTTTGTCGATCTTCACTTTCTTCTACGCATCCAATTTTCTTCACTTTGCCTTGATTTTCTCATTGATTCTAGGGCCGGTTGATGGTCGAGACTTGAATTCCAACTTCATGATTCATCCTTGTAATGAAATTGAACTCAAAGTGTAAAGCCACAAAACAAACCAAAATACCCTCTAAATGGCATAAGTGTTACTAAGAAGACTAAGAACACTTCACTGGCATAAATGATGATTAGGTGCACAAAAGCACTCAAACCTATCTAATATAGGGTTCAAAATAAATTTTTGGGCACTAATCAATAGCGAAAATGGGAAATTTCATGTCATCAGTGACTCACAATCAGCAATCACAAATTATAGGCCTTAATAATAACAACACATACAAGAATTCAAGAATAGTTTAAATTTCGCTTAGCCTAGCTTAAAATTCCCAATTTCGCTTAGGATTGCTTAAATTTTCGCTATGATTGCGAATTTATCAATCCCAAATAAATTTTCGCAATCATAGCTAAAAATCTCGGGATTGCCCTCGCCTTATTTTGCTCACGCATCCTCTTTAATTTCTATTCATCACTTTGCCTTCACCCTTCACCGAATCTTGATATTTCATCTCCTCGGCTCGGTGAAATCATCGAGGATTCTCGTAGATCCAACACCACAGCTATGCTCATGATCGAAGTTCTCAAAACCCGCAAAACTATCCAAACAATTCGAAAATGGAATTAGTGAAACTAAGGGACTCGCGCACATCACCATGACCATATGATTAGTGTGCAAAAAGCACTCAAAACCTATCTTGAATAGGGTTCCAAATAGCACTTTTGGGCACTAATCATACCCCCAACCGACACGTTGCTGGGTCCCTTAAAGAATGCTAAAAATAATGGGATGCATACGTGCTTTTACAAAAAGTGTATGTGGTTCAAAAGTATATGTACGTGCAAGCTTTACCTTAGCATTACCAATTTACACTCGTATAAAAACCGCCATGAAAGAACAAAACCATATAAGAACAAGTTTTAGGACAACATCTGCCTGGTTAGTTAACCAATTTCCACCGGAATCTAATTGTTCCTAAGGTAACCAAATTTTTGAGCCAATAAAATGCAAAAGCTATTCCCTCCCCTAAACCTAGCTAACGCTGTTATGGCTCTAAACCGTTGACCAACCTAATAGGGCTGCCACGCCTTATTTCTTCCCTTGATTGCAATGTAGTGCAATGCTAAAAACTCGACAAAGTCCGTAACGGGATTCACCGATGACTCCAACCAATTAAGGTTTAGGGCATCGTCAAAGCGATCACTTGAACACAAACTCTCGCAGGCTTCAATTTCTGACTTCGAATGACTTCGAGAATTACACCTACAACATCGCTAAACTCTACCCATCCACCCGCAGCTTAACACTAAGTCGGCGATTCCAACCAATTAAGGCTTAGGCATCGAGCTTTAAAGGCTTTCACCATATACCCTCGGACTGTTCGGGTTTCATGCAAAGTGTCACGCTTTTATTTCTTTTCTTTCTTTTCTTTTTCTTTTGCTTTTTCTTTTCTTTTTCATTTGGAAGACTACATTGGTCTTCATACATGGGTAACACAAACCTATTATGGGTCGTCAACAAATTTAAGGTCGGCTTTGCAAAGTGGAAAGAGGTACAAAGCTTCTCAACCTATTGGTACAATCTGGTGTGCAGTGTGTGAATTAGCTAAAGGGGGAATGTTCAAGGTTGAATATGCTGAAATCTCAATTGACCGAAAACTAAATCATGCATGGAATTGTTCTAACATTAAGGTAACATACAGGGCTTCAATTTTTCAACTAAAGGCAAGAGCTGAAATACCAAAATATAGGTACGAGAATGATTTGCAAAAGTGTAGAAAAATGTAGCTCCAATAGAAGATGAAACAAACGGTTTGAACCAGGGAGGGAATGACATGGCTCGACAGGCACTCAGATTACACCGCAATGCAAAGAGGAAATGAGATTTTCCCCTCGCACCGCAACTTCGCAACATTTCAAAACAAAAATCGTGATAAGATAAGCCACCGCGAAAATACTTGAAAAGAAAATAGTAAAGTAGCAATTCACTAAAAACCCAAATTAAGACTTAAAATAATATAAAGTAAAAATTTCAACAAAAATTTGGAGTGGGTCTCCTGTGTCTCAGAACCACTCAGCCTGTGTAGCCATTGGATCTCAAGGGAGGGTCCAGAGAAGCTTCCTCCACACATGCACTGGTGTGGCGCCGCAGCCTTCATGCTCAACTCCATTGTTTCGCAACTGCCCTAGTGGCAAGTAATGATCGCTGGCAGAGGAATGGTGGATTTTACATTAATCGCTTCATTGTTCTCATCAATTCTTCCGCTTGTTAATATCATGCCTTCCTACCAGGTACCACTCGTGCAAACTTCATCGACGGCTCCTCATCCACCGGTTTTTGCTTGTTGCTCATGGAAATGTTGAGCTCCAGTGTCATATTGCCAAATGTGAGCTGCATGACCCCATTTCGACAATTGATGATGGCATTTGATGTGGCTAGAAATGGCTTCCCAATAACGGGCACTTGATTAGTGCCCCCTGCCACCGGTTCTGTGTCGAGAACCACGAAATCCATCGGATAGTAGAACTTATCTACTTTTACCAACACATCCTCCACTATCCCTTTTGGTATTTTCACTGAACGATCGACTAAGGTTAGGGTGATGTTGGTTGGTTTCAGCTCTCTAAAAACCTAACTGCCTATACACTGAGTATGGCAGTAGGTTGACACTGGCACCCAAGTCTAATAGTGCTTTGTCAATGCAGGTTCCTCCAATGTTAATCGAGATAGTCAGTCCCCTGATCCTTGTATTTCACCATTGTCTTGCATTGATGATGGAGCTTAACTTGTTCGCTTAAGAATGCTTTTTTCAATGCCCAACCCTTTTGATTTGCATAAGAGATCTTTCAAAACTTTTGCATAGGCAGGACTTGTCTGATGATGTCCAAAAGGGGTATGTCGACTCACCCGCTCTTAGGACTTCTAGGATGCCCGTCGTCGATGCCTCTTCTCGCTCTTAGTGCTTGGGGAAATGGAGGTGATGTGCGCTGCTTCATTGAGTCCTCCTTCAAGAAAATGTGTTATGGCTCCATCGCTTCCCCTTTTTTGGTTTCCTCAACAGGCTTGGGCATTGGCCGATCAACCTCTTTTCCACTTCTTAAGGTAATGATGCCTTGACTTCATCCATTTTTTGGGGGAGGGCTCCATTGGAATAGCTCGGCCATAGACTCCCTGATTTGGCAATGCCGGTGGCGGAACCTCCCGTTTCGCGATTTTCTATCTCCTTTGCATGGATGTCATAAGTCACAATTCTTTGGTTAAGGTTACTTTCCAAATTTTATCTATATTCTCTTGTTCATGGAGCTTTCTACATTTTCAATTTTTTGTTCAACTGAGCATTGATGCCTTTTGCTCCTCTACAAAATTTCCCACCACTTTGCTCGATTCAAAATGGCTTGCCTAACAGAGAGTGGCGGGCGCTGTCGATGAAGTTGTATAGGAGGTTGAGGTTTCCAGGAAGGGTTAGGGTGACTCCTCCAATTGGGGTTGTAAGTGTTGCCATATGGAGCATTTGTTTGCGGCTTGTTTTGGCCTACCACATTTGCATCCTCAGATTGGGGGTTTGGACATGGTTCTCCCGCGGTCATCGGATCGGGCAAATAAAACGCTGGGACTGGGTGGCATGGCTTGGCCATTGCCCGCACCTCATGGATCCTTTTTCTTCTAATTCCTCCAATCTTCTAGCCAAGGTAGATACCTTAGCTTTCAGCCCATATCTCTGAGAGGGCATACATGCCTCCACTTTGGTTCACTGGTGGCTTGAATCTATTTGCTTCCCTTGGGTTTGGCTCATCCCAACCCTTGGAGGTCTCGGCCACATAATTGAGGAAGTCCATTGCCTCATCAGGATTTTTACTCAAGAAATCTCCTCCACACATAGTTTCCAATAATTGTTTCATGGAAGGGGACATTCCATCGGTCATTCACTAAGATCCATGTATCAAATCCATGGTGTGGGCATGCACTCGATAATTTCCATAAATCTCTCCCAAAGATCAGAACTTCACCATCATGAGTCGCAAATGTGTAAATTTGCCTCTTCAAGTTGTTTGTTCAGAGAATCAAGACTTTAGAAACTCTCGCTCGTGCATCTCCCCACCATTTATGGTCTCGCCTTAATGCATTTAGCCAAATTTTTGCCTTATCCTTGGTGTGGTCAATGGAAAGGTTTAACTGGCGAGCTCCATGTCCACTCGATCTTCTTTGAAAGTGGCATATCAAAATCCCGGATGTGTGTATGGATTTTTGTTCTCCATACCATGAAAAGTTGGGAGCAAAAGTAACGCATAAGGTCTCACCGCTACATCCTCGCTAGTGGGGATAATGCAGAGGGTGCACTCACCTCAAGGGTGTACGTGATCCCTCATGGATCGATATGCATCGGGGCCCTAGCACCCCGTCGATTTTGTCGCTCCTCCCGGAGGATCCATTTCCAGCCTGTGGAGACCATTCCTCAGCCCCGTTCTCAGCGCCACCCTCTCAAGCCTACCCATGCTTGTTCCTATCCACGCATAAACCGTCCCGCACACTTCACACCACGTAAAAACAACCACAAAAACTCAACAAAAGGTTAAGGCTAGCTAAAATTAAAGCAAAGAAAACTGAATAATCGAAAATTTAAATCCCCTCGCAGCTGAACTCCGCAAGGAAAAAAAATGTTTAAGTCAAAAGGGAATGATTTACTAAAACTGCGGATATGAATCACAAGTTCAACAGCCTTCTACTCCCACTAGGGCACCATCCCGTAACGGCGCCATTTGATTCGTAAGCACGGTAGGGTGATCCTAATCAACAAAAATTTGTATCCTAGCCCCATCGCCAGTCAAGCTAATCCAGTGATAGCGGTCTAGGTCGAACACGGGACGGGTTTTCGTGAAATGAGAAGTGTAGTTGGAGTTGAAAATGGTATTTCTAGATTTTGGGTTTTGCTAAAAACAAGTATTGATGGTTGTAAATCGATATAAAATTAAAGGAAAATTTAGAAAAGAAGACTCTCAAGTTTGGTCACCGGATTGGATTTTAAGGTGTATTCATGCCCTGCTTGTTTCTCGCTGGTGATAATGACCTATATCGCTTCCAAACTGACCTGATCTCGCACCAAACCTAAACCCTAAATTACTCCTCATGAGATATGGTATCTGGGCATTCAAGTCCCTAACAAAGGTGCATAATGACCTCAAAGAGGCAAACCCATGACAACTAATAGGAGACAACTAAGTGGATTTATAGTGATCTAATGACATGATCCATCAGAGAATCCTAAGCTTCTTGCCAACACACATTGGCGAGGCCGATCTAGAAGGTTTCCAACCTAGGCACGCAGGAGCTAAATGCCTATAAATGCAAGTAGATAAATGAGAGGGTATGAAACTTACCTCCAAACCTCCACCTGACCCTCCTCTTCATGAAAAGTAGTTTAGCTAAACATCCTTTGAGTTGTCATCCTCAGTCAGGTGTTTCGGAAGCCAAGAAAATGAGAGAAAGAAGAGAGAGAATAGAGAAAACTATAACCTAAAAAAAGCCATTTGTATTTACGTGAATGAAAAGTTTAGGGTTGCTAAAAGAGGTGGGAAGTTTATATAATTCAACCCAAGGTGTGAAAATACAAAAATACCTAAAAACATAAGGCTGTCTATACACCCAAATCACTTCAGAATCCAAGCTTTATTCAAAGGCTATCTATAATTAGATCTATTATGAATGCCCAGCATGGAGGTCTATATCCATCAAGGTTAAAGCAACCCTTCCTCTAGCCTAGAGAAATCTCTACAGAGATAGTTAAATGGGAAAATTTCGCTATCACCTGACTGGCTAGCTAGCTTAAATTCCTAGCCTAGAGAAATCTTTATGCAGACAGCCAAACTGGAAATTTCTCTAGGCACAAAAGAAATTTCGCAGTTTTAAATTCTAGTCTAGTTTGTAATCAATTCTCGCTAGGATTTGCACCATTATGATTGCGAGGTTTTCGCAACTCACGAAATTCCCAATCATAGCTTAAAAACTCGATTGTTCCCGCCTGCTTTTAACGATCCCTCTCTCACTTTATTCATCACTTCATCAATTCTTCACTGAATCTTGATATTTCTATCGCCTCGGCTCGCGAATCATCGAGATTCTCGCATTCAACACCAATAAGAAGCTATGCTTGCTGATCAAGTTCTCAAAAACCTGCAAAACTATCCAAAACAATCTCAAATGGAATTAGTGTGAAACTAAGTGGACCTCGCACACATCAATCGACTTAATTCATATGATTAAGGCAAAGCACTCAAACCTATCTTGAATGTATTCAAAATACCACCAGGCACTAATCAATTTAAAACCCTCATGAACTAGAGTTTCCTACTTCTTTCCCGTACTAGAAGACCACCGGGGCTCTCCTTCCTCTTGTCACTGCCACGATCCGATGCCCGCGGTGTCCCCATCTCTCTCTATGGTTATAGCTCGACCATGAGTCACATCCCTAGTGAGGAACTACACCCGCCCCCCGATGGACAACTTCACCCCATCCTCAAATCCTCTCACCTTGGCCATGTCCGTGGCCACGTAGTCATCGCAAATGGCCAACTCTAATTAGGGCCACGCACCCATCACGTCATCGCCCCTCGTCACTCTAGGAACTCCCTGCTCGCATGCTTAAAAGGGCCGAGTACTTGCCCATGAAAAGCTCATGGAACTCTACCCAAGTCATTGCCTCTATGTCTCTAGAGGTCTTAACTCCAATCCCACCACATACTTGGGACTCACCTTTAACCGGAATGCAACTAGCTCCACTCGGGTCACGCCGAAGGCGACTTCCATAGCTCCAATATTTTCTCGACCGCCGAACCAATGGTCAACCACCATCGGATCCCCTCTTCCCGTGAATGTCGGAGGATGATGTGTCTTAAACCTTTGGAAGCTATTCGAACCTCCCTGACCCCAACAAAGACTAGCCTGCACAATGGTAAAAGCAGTTCATACTTCCATAAAGGCTTGATACCAAAAGCGGCCATCGCCCTCGACGACCCCACGCCCTGTCCTCGACTGCCTTCTACACGTTTCAAATGGCAATAGGGTTATCAAATTTATGTTTCAGTCTAACTAGTAGTGCACATGCCAAACACCAATAGACTTTATCAACATGAATTACACCGTTCATCCCTTTTTCCTTAGTGGTGAAAATTGCAAACCACTAATACAATTCAATTTAATTTCAGAATTATCATGCTTAGTGTGTTTTTCCAAACCCCTAAGGTTTTTTTTTTTTTAATCCTAGTGTTCCTTATACAGTTTATCATGTATATAATTCACACAAATCATAACACATAATCACACAATCCCACTCATGTAGCACACCATGAACTGTATAATGCATGTATGATCTACACCCGTGCCCCATCGAGTCCTAGGTATTCGTGTACCTAAGCTCTGATACCAAGCTGTGACGCCCCAAATCCCAGGGGTAATTTTTTTTTTTTTTTTTTTTTGCTACTGATCAACTCGCACGACAAAGACGGGTGGTCTATCGACAACTCGTCACGCTTGTTCGCATGCACTCGACGCGCCGCAGTAGCCCCGGGTCGGTTACACACACAATGTCGCATGCATAGTGAGCCTATCACGTGCGAAGCCGGCCTTGCACGCGGTCGCGCACGATGGACTTCGCTTACCTGACCCTATCGTGGCTAACCCCTATTGTGACACCATGCTCATCGTCGGCTGCCAGAGGCCACACCGCCGCACAGAGAATTTCTTATAAAGATCGGTGACTCTTCCTCTTAGCCAAACCGTGTCGCATATCAAACACTGCCTCGCACACGTACAAGAGGAGCACTATCAGCAAATGCAGGAACAACTATGTCATGACCTAGGCCATCCGGTCTGCTCGTGGGTCGTGTTGTAACACAAACGGCCATGTTGTGACATGGGCCCTGCTTTGTTGCGAGCGTGCGCTCTCATCCCACCGCAGGCATGCCTCCAAGTGCATCACACCTGCCGCGCCGTGTGCATGGCCTCGAGGACCCTATCACGCACCGTGACTTCCGTCAGACCCATCGCATAAAATCTCTCACGGACAGAACTAGAATTTGTCGCGATTGCAGAACCAATGGGTAGTAGCCCATTCTTCCTCTCTTCTCTGCACTTCCGATTTTCTTCCCTACATTTCATCAAATACTACTGTTTCTATACAATTTGTACTAATAGTATAATGTCTGGGAAAATATCAACACCATACTAAACCAAATCAAACTATGTTTTTTATTAGCAAAACTTATTATTTACATAGAAAACTGACATTCAAATTGAGAGAAGAATTGAATCGAAGAGCACTTGATGGACGATAATCCTCAGATATGCTCAACTCCGGATGTACCTCTAGTACCTGAAAATATATTTACCCAAGATGGGGTGAGCAATGCCCAGTAGAGAATTTTTCCTACAAGGGCTACTCCCTACCTAAAATGCACATGCAATGGCATAAGCACAACAAAACACAGTTCCATATAGAAATTACAGTCCTATATGGAATATTTCATGATATGCATGAGATGTGACTCCTCGTGCCCACAACCCGAGTCTCGACCGACTCCCTCACACATGCAACGCTAAGTGTGAAAAACAAGTCATTGGTGTTTCACCTAATGACTTGACTCATTGGACCGAGCTCCAATATTCATTTGAATTTCATCAACCCGTGTGTTTATTTATGAGTCAAGATTGGGTTCTCATGCAACATTTTTACTGGCCGCACACCTTCCCAACATTTTTACTTCTGGGCCTTCACCGACTCCAAGTGATCATATCTAACCACGAATGGAATTGGGCCTCTCACCCTAGGGGGGTGGGGGATCTAGCCCATCTTGCTATGCCTAACACACGTGATCCATTATTATTATTATTATTATTATTGTTTTACCCAATCGTGAGTCTCGATTTTGGACGCTCTCCTATTTCCAAGCTCACCACACATTCACCAAGAATGGTGAATCAACCATCACTATGCACCCACACCTGACTCAACGCGATGTTACCATGCATATGGAATGCAAGTATGACATATTAAGTCACATGCATAATTTCCAATTCATGGCATGGAATTCTCATTCATCATGTCAATACATCAACGAGTATGCATCGACATAAAATTTTCACACACTGCATGTTATTCAATTATTAAGCAATAACATGCAAAAGATCCTTAAATCGGGATCTTAATCCAACGAGACATCATCCGGCCTCAACATTCAAAACACGCAACAAAAAAATTTTTTTTTTTTTCAGAAACTGTATTTTTGTAGCGACAGCCATGTCGTGCTCGGGGTGCGGTTACGCGTGCCTAAGCTCTCAGTCATGCGTGTGCGCGCCGTGTCGCACCACCCGACTGAGCGTGTCACGAGCGCTGTGCGTGTGGCCGGCATGTCGTGCCAGCCGAGCGCTGTGCGTGTGGCCTCCTGGATCGGTCACGACCTAGTGAGTCAGGTCGTGACTCGCAACTAACCCGTAAAATTGCATTTTACGTATCTGCTATGGGCCGCCTGCCAGCCCTGAACATTTCCTCCTCTGATCCCAAAATTTTAGGACTGAGCATCTAGGCCATTCATGGCCCCGATGAAAACCTTGCCATTAAATGACTTTTAAGTTAGAAATAACACCAAGTAGGAAAATCCCCTTACCTCGAGCCATAAAATCTCGCATTTCGCTTTTACGGGTCTCTGGCCGCATGGACGCAACTTGCCTCTTGCTCAGATGAAAGCCGATGATCCGATTGCCGTCAAATCTAGAGAGAAGGTGGAGCTTCTCTCTCCTTCTTCTTCTCTCTCTTTCCTCTTTCTTTCTTTTTCCCTCCAATTTCCTCTCCCCCACCGAAATTTGGTTTAACTTGGTCAAGTGGGATGTCCTCTTTGCCGTATGTCACCTCTCCATTGGTTTTCTTGGATTTCCCTTATCCTCTTATCCATATCTTTGGATTTCCACCCTCTCAAGTTGTGACACATGTCCCACTTAGACCTTTGTTTGACTTGCTCTTCATTTGACACATGGGCTCCATATGAGCTATCCAACATTTGCCAAATGTCCCTCGTCACTCTCGCTGCCTCGAAAAACATGAAATCCCGACTGTCTCGGAATTCGACGGGGTAACTAGATTTCGCAAGACGATTCCAAAAGTGAAGTCCGTTTCGTCATCCGAGATCTAGAAAAATTCCGGATTTTCAACAGAAATTACCGATATACCTTTTTTTCAAAAAAATTGATTTTTCTCGGGTTTTACAATTGCACATTCCATAGAGTGATTTCTTCATTTGGTTTTCTTTGAAAACCCCATGGATCAATGCATATACCATAATGTGACGCCCCAAATCCGAGGGTCCCGTTGACAACCCGTCAACCTGCGGAATTCTTGTGGATTTCGGCCCGATACCACACTATTGTGTCCCATTTATTGGGATCCATCTTTTAACAAAAATTGAGCAGAGTCTCCTTTTTTTCGGGAGCTCTACCCAACATACAACCTGTATAACAGTATAATCATAACTCATCCAGGGTCTCAACAGAAGTAGTATTGACCACACAGGGTCCATCTATCCATATCCCTAATATACATCCCTTTATTGGGACCCATTCATTCACATTTAAATCTAAAATATAAAAATAAAACACTTAATTACAGTCCGTAAGAGTCCGATCACGACCCTCTTACCATAATTACATACCCGACTATTTGGACAATAGTCCCAAAAGACTTTAGTTACAATTCTTTTATACAAAATATTTTTTTACAAAGGTAACATTAAGGCCACACATCGGCCTCCTTCATAATCACGGCCTCGTCGGAGCGTCGTCTCCCTGTACACCCCTTGTACCTGAAAGGGGGTCCCACAATGGGGTGAGCAATGCCCAGTAGAAAATTCTCCTACAAGGGCTACTCTCCACCTAAAATGCACATGCAATGGCATACAACATCATATCATATTCCATATAAGAATGTAATCTTACATGGAATGGTTTCATGTCATGCATGAGATGTGACTCCTCATGCCCACAACCCGAGTCCCGACCTACTCCCTCACACCTGTAACACCAAGTGTGAAAACTAGTCATTGGTGTTCACCCAATGACTTAACCCATTGAACAACTCTCCAATATTCATTTGAATTTTATCCAATCCCGTATGTTTATTTGGGTCGCGAATTTCTAGGGTTCCATCGCAGAAGCCGTGACGCCTTCGACACTTCGCGAACTCATCGGAAACATGTCTAAACAAGAATAAAATTTGGGTCTTTCACCCTGGCGGGGGAGGGGGGATCTGCCCCATCTTGCTTCACCAAACACACAAAATTTATTATTATTATTTTATGCACCCGTGAATCTCAATTTTGGACGTTGTCATAATTTCCAAGCTTACTATACATTCACCAAGAATGGTGAATAACCAATACCATGCACACACCTGACTTGACGCGATGTTACCATGCATATGAAAGGCAATTGTGACATTTCATGTTATGTCATGTTACATACACAATAAGAGCTACATGCAACATTGATAAATTTCAGATAATTATATTTTCTACATATAATTTCCATTCATCACAATTTTCATGTTAATACATCAAGCAAGTATATATTAAAATGATTTTTACACATAACAACATTTTTTTTCTAGCAATAACACACAAAATGACCCAAATCTTAGACCCACATAAATAGGGCAACTCTCGTCCCTTTCATGGCCATGAACCATTTTGTCTCCATTCATCAACAAATTGTTGGGGGATACCGAAAACTCAACAAAACCCAAGACATCGGCCCCGAAAGATCAAAATCAAATTCAACATAGTCCGGATCACCCGATCTAACTTAAAATTCCAATATTCAAGTACTAAAATTCAATTAAACACACGCCGCCAAGCTCGAAGAACGCCCATGCCATTAAATGACCTTTAGGCTAAAAATAATATAAGTAGGAAAATTCCCTACCTCGTGGAGTTTGACGAAACTCCAAGATTTTGGTACCCACGCATAGCTCTCAATGAGTGGACCGACTTTGCCTTTTGCTCCGATGAAAACCCACGACCCGATCTCCGTAGATCTTAGAGAGAAGCGGAAAACATTTTTTTTTCCCTTTTGCTCTCTCTCCGCTCACTCTCTGTCTGTTCTTCATCTCTTCTTTTCCTTTTGACCTTCCTTTTTCTTTCCTTTTTTTTTAATTTGGATACATGGCTCACATTGCACCATGTGTCCATCTCTCATTCGGGTTCGTTTCTTCCTCGAAACAATTTATTTCTTTTCAGTTCAATTTATTTTAGATGAACTTAACTCAAGCCATTTCCTAACTTATGATATTTTCGTAAAATTCTTGTCCTTGGAGTCACTAGCGACTTATCACCTATCATAAAAATATTCCGACTGTCTCGTGACCGACGAAACTTTCAGTCACTCGACAAGGAGACAAATCCAACGGCGCATTCCATTTTGCCATCCGAGATCTAGAGAATTTTCTAGGCTTCCTTGAACAATTCTGGAAATTATTATTGTTATTATTATTATTTTGCCATTTTTCCTAAAAATTACTAATTTTCCCAGGTTTTACATTCTTCCCCCTTAAAGGAATTTCGTCTCGAAATTCCCACACATATATACATCAAATCACAAGCATATGTAATTTTCATTCTATTCTAATTCATTTAAACAACGTACCTTCATCCTTAGATAGGAAAGGATAGGTGGTACGCATCGTGTCCTCGCGTTCCGATGTTGCCTCCTCCACTCCTCGGTGTTGCTACAACACCTTCACTAGCCTCGCGGTCTTGCGTCGTAAAACCTGATCCCGACTATCCATGATATGCACCGGTCCCTCCTCGAAGGTCCCATCTGTATTCAACAACAATCCCTCCCCAATCCACTACATGAGTTGGATCTAGAGTATACTTCTGAAGCATGGAGACATGGAACACATCATGAACACCTGATAAACTAGGCGGTAGTGCTAACCGATAAGCAACTATGCCCACCTTCTCGAATATCTCGAAGGGTCTGATATACCTCGGTGCTAGCTTCGCCCACTTTCCGAACCTGACCACTCCTCTCTTAGGCACTACCTTCAAGAAGATGTGATCACCCACCTCAAACTCTAGAGGTCGACGCCGTCTATCGGCGTAACTCTTCTGTTTGCTTTAAGCCGTAAGAAGGCGCTTCCGAATCAAATTCACCTTCTCAGAGTGTCTCTAATAAGATCTGGACTAGTGATAGAACTCTCTTCCACCTTTGTCCAACAAATCGGGGATCGACATGGCCTCCCATATAAGGCCTCATGGGGTGCCATTTGTATACTCGCTTGATAACCTAAGTTGTAGGCGACCCACTGCGGTAAGTGCCCTCCCAATACTCTTAAGATCTAGGACGATGTTCGCATAGTTCCTCTAAAATCAGATGGTCCTCTCTAACTAACCATCACAATCAGGAAACCTCATGGCCTTTTGGAAACTCTTCCAAAAGTGTGTCGTAAACCTAGGATCCCTGTCCGATATAATAGAGACTGGAACTCCATGTAACCGAACAATCTCTCTAATGTACAGCCGACAGAATTCCTCTAGTGTTAAGGTCATCCGCACTGCTAGAAAATGTGCCGACTTAGTGAGCCGGTCCACTATCATCCATATGGCGTCATGCCTCCACAGTATCGTGCAAGGTCACAACCATCGTGACGCAAGGTTCCTCATCTTCCACTACCACCTCTAGTGGTCGAGTAGCCCTGGTCAAGCCGATGCTCGCCCGACCAAGTTGGACACATGAGACACCGTAGAAAAAATCTTTCACGTCGCCTCATCTCGCCTCCAGTAATACTAGCGACGAAGATCACGTCACATCTTCGTGCCACTTAGATGCACAACATATCAAGAGCAGTGGAACTCCCTGAGGATCTCCTTCTCACCCACAAATGGGAACCACAACCGTCCCTTATAATCGAAGACTTCATCTCGTGTGGGATAGCCCAACCTTCTTCACTTTGTACTCTTAATCGAAATCTTTGTGGCCCCAATGGACGATATCTCTCGCTCTTGTCCTTGGGACCCATTACCTTGCTTTAGTGTGTGGATGGTGTGTGCTTTCACTAAACTCCCTAGTGCTGGGCCGAGTTTGTTCAATCGTGACAGAACCTAAATTGTCCCATAGTCTCGAGCATATGCTACTCTCGGGAAGCTATACTAGCCAGTACTCCCCGTGACTTCCAACTGAGCGCATTAGCCACTACATTTGCCTTACTAGGATGGTAATGCAAAGTGAAGTCATAGTCCTCCAGATACTCCATCCATCTACGTTGCCTCATGTTGAGGTCCTATTGTGTGAAAATATACTTCAGACTCTTGTGGTCTGAAAATACCTCAAACTGCTCACCATACAAGTAGTGGCACCAAATCTTTAAAGCAAAGACAATGGCCGCCAACTCTAGATCATGTGTAGGGTAATTCTGCTCATGATTCTTTAGTTGTCTGGAACCATAAGCTATAACCCTCTCGAACTGCATCAAGACACATCTCAGTCCGTCCCTAGAGGCATCACAGTACACCGTGTACCTCTGTCCCTGTTCCGGGACTATCAGAATAGGAACTGAAATAAGCCTCATTTTCAACTCTTGGAATGCCTTCTCTCACAGGTCATACCACTCAAACTTGATCCCCTTCTGTGATCAATCTAGTCATAAAGGCCGCTTAGTCGAGAAACTCTCAATAAACCTCTTGTAATACCCTCGCTAATCCTAAGAAATCGCTGCAGATCTCGAAGACCGACTTCGACCTCTCGTAACTCATAATGTTCCTCAACCTTCGGTGGTCTACTAACACACCTAAGCCGACAAGACGTGTCCTAATACTCTCCCACCTCGCAAGCCAAAATTCACATTTGGCCGAACTTGGCATACAATCGTTGGTCCCTCGAAAGCCCGAGAACACCCACAAATCATCCTCATGTCATTCCTCAAATTGGGAGTAGATCAAAATGTCGCCAACAAGACCACAACAACCGACGGCAGTGGTCAGAATACCCTATGTATGAGATCCATGAATTCTACTGGCGTATTCGTCAACCCAAAAGGCATCACTATGAACTCGAAATGCCCATATTGTGTCCTACATGCTGTCTAAGGGATATCAACCTCCCTAACTCTCAACCGATGGTATCCGATGCAAAGATCTATCTTGGAGTAAACTCACTCCCCTCTCAACTGATCAAATAAGTCATCAATCCTTGTTAATGGATACAGATTCTTGATTGTAACCCTAATCAATGCACAGTCGAAGGGTCTTATCCTTCTTTTTCGCAAACAGAACCGAAGCGCCCTATGGTGAAATGCTCGGTCTAATAAAGCCCTTGTCCAACAATCCCTGTAGTTGGACCTTGAGTTCTTGCAACTCAACCGGTGCCATCCTATGAGGAGTCATAGAAATGAGCGACGTACCAGGGTGTAACTCAATGACAAAGTCCATATCCCTGTGCGGAGGTAATCTCGATAGCTCGTCCGAAACGACATCCTCATACTCACAAACCACTTAAGGTAGACTTAAATCCCGTTTCCCCTTATCCTCTAGGGTAAGGCTTGTTAGCCAACCCATCAACTGTCCACTCCTTCTGGAGTCATGCACTATTTGGGGTAAAGCATCATGCTTTCCCCCCTGAAAAGTCACACGGATACCGTCCGGTGTGTAGGTAATAATCCTCCTACTATCACGACGATGACCTGCAGCCGGGCCACCAATCCATGCTAAGAATGACATCCAACCGGAGCATGTCCATCACCGCTGTCCACCGCGAGCGTAATCCCGAGATCTCTAACTCACAATCTCAACATATTTGATCAATCCTCACCATAGTCCCTAAGGGAGAACTCACGTATAACGACTCATCCAAGGTCTCCACCTCTAAACCCAAAACATTCACACTGGGGATGCAGCCTATATAAAAGCAAAGAATGCGATGCACCATACCAAACAATATCTTGTACCATGTTTAGAACAGAAACATACCCCGTATCACTAATTGATCAACCGCGGTTCAGGTGATGGCGAGACACGCCTCAGGGTCCCCTTGATGGTTCGAGCCGGCGAAACCCAGTATCTCTGCCTATTCAGATAGCGTAAAGCACCCGTGGCAAAAGACCTCGAGACTTCGATATTAACCTTCACAAAGACCGGTGAGAAGGAACAAACTAGTTTCAAGGTCATTCTGGCCACTTAACGGAATGCACCTCGCCCCAAACTCCTGGATTCACAGGGTAATCCCGCTTCATATGTCCGAGTTGGATAAGCAATGGAAACATGGGCATAGCCGACTAGGTAAAGCCTTGGTCCTATTGCTATCTCAATAGTCGCGGCCCTCTTTGAAATACCTGAGAGCAGGTCTTCTGCCTTCCTTAAACTACAGAAAAAAAGGCCGATCTCTCTCCTTCCTTTCTCACTTCCTTCCTTTTCTCACTACACCAAGCTCCAAGCATTCTTTATATCCCTGCCAGCCATAGCCTTCCGATCATGGGAGTCCATGTCTCAGAGGAGTAAACCCACCCATCCCTGATGGACAACCTCAGCCACCTCACTTGACCTCGCCATATCCGTGGCCACATAGTCATCCCCAAATGCCAATCCCACCGAACTCACTACCTACCGAAAGCACAATCATACTTTGCTTCAACTCAAGGAACCTTCCCGAGCTCTTGCATGCCTACAAGAGATACGGAAAATCCACTCACAGAAGAACTTTGAACCCTCCCCATGTCATCGCTCCCGCATCCCCTCAGACTTGTAACCAAATCCCACCATATTGGGACTCAATCTAGTTTAAAACAAGCAAATTACCGGGCTTAGCACTGAGGTGATCTCCATAGCCTTTAAAACCTCTCCACCGCTCTTCTAAATCAAACATGATCATTCACCACCGATCCTCCATGGGAATGTCTGAGATGATGCAAGTATAAAATCGGAGGTTACTGACCTCCTTGACCTTATGTTTTCATCTACAATGAGTAATGTAAATGATGAATGCAAAGACTCATGGACGCTTACAAAGACTCAATATCGGGTTAAAGTGGTCGCCACCGCCCCGTGGGACACCCATGCCACTATTACATCACGCCCACTGCCACCACACAAGTTAAGAAAGCAATTTGAGATTCCTCTCTTTCATCATCACATTAGTGGTGCATATCGTTAAAACACCATAATGCAACCATTCCTATGAATCATGCTTATTCATTTTCTTTCTAAAACCCAAGGTTACGCTTCTGCCAACCCTAGTAGTGTTCTTCTTCAATTTCTATACACATATATTCACACACAACCACAATACACTCCCCGTATATACATATTAGAACAATTACAAAGAATCAATGCACACAATGCGTTCTACACCCATACCCACAAACGAGTACTTCTGACACCTAACTCTCGAGATTCAGTCACAGGCGATAATATCTGAAATACCGTACATTCCCAACTATTCCTACGCGAGGTAATCGCGTTAACCCGGCCATGAGGTCAGGCTTCGTGACGCCTCAAATCGAGGTCCCGCGCGCTGACAACCCACAACCTGGCACTTCACATGTTATGGATTTCATGACTCAACACGCACCGTATCTTATTTATCGAACGAGTATTTCACAAAAACTCAGTGAGAGTCTCTTGTTCAGGAGCTTAAAGCGTCACAGCGAAACTTGTATCCGCTTTACACATGACTTCATTTTACCAAAAACCAACATAAAACGTAAAAAATGATAAAGCAACAATTCTTCTCTAAAAATTTGATGTATGATAATGGTGGGGCATTTTATGTCATCGGGTACAAGACCTATAGATAACCGCGGTACTATCATGAAACCTATACAACAAAGCTTGGAGAGATTTCAAACGAAAGATTGTCTACCGGCGGTTGTCCCAATTTTGGTAGATACAATCCAATCACGTCTTAAAAAAAGTGATTTATGGTGTGAATCCGGGCCAAATACTGGTTTCATATGATTCGCATGAGATTGAAGCCTTACGATGCCTGCTCAGACAAGACCTCATATTTCATTTGTACCAAAGTGTTAACGCACACTGTGGCAGGCAGCACAAAGGGCGTGGGGAAAAGTGTGCGTGGGAAAAAATCCGGTGGCGGGACTACTGAAGACGCAAAGAGTCAGCAGAGGTATTTGTATGAACTAAAGATTACATGCTTATGTATAGAGCATATAGATAACTCGGATCTAGTCGCTATTCTACACAAAAAAACTTTACCGCCGTGTTGATTCTCGAAATCAATATCCGTACATTTTCATTGGCGCTAGTGAAGTCGGCTGGAGAAGCCTAGTAAGCATACTTTGATTACCACTTCTACTATGCAGTCAGTTCGTCTTATTTTGAGGCTCTTCACATGTAAGGCTTGCAGTTCATTTGTTGTGCTAAAGTTATGAATTTATTTCTGTGCCATTATTGGCTCTTCATGACAACTCTAGTCAGAGTGGCCTCTCACAAGAATAACAAGAGTGAGAGTCGAAGCAAGCACATCAACATCAAATACTTAGCCATTAGAGAACATGTTAAGGAAAGAAAGTGGTCATTGAGAATATTAGCAATGCTGGTTATTGATCACAATTTTGACTAAAGGTGTTCACCAATGAAATTCAAGAACCATGGGATGTAACACCGAGGATTGTTTCATCTGAAATCTGTATATAGCAGCATTTAGTTTATGAAATTTATATCTTAGCTTATTTTCTCATTTTTCATATGTGTAAAATTTTAATTCAATGAGGAATATATTTCATTTGTACTTAATAAATAGGTAGTTTTTATTCATCGTTTGTTACTACATTTATGAACTTGAGGAAGAAAAAATGTATTTGTGATACATAGGTGATAATAATTATGAT
The DNA here is from genome assembly GCA_016808115.1 of Tetrastigma voinierianum. Taxonomy (NCBI): domain Eukaryota; kingdom Viridiplantae; phylum Streptophyta; class Magnoliopsida; order Vitales; family Vitaceae; genus Tetrastigma; species Tetrastigma voinierianum. Next base: position 235,490 of record JAEQBH010000861.1, read on the forward strand.
CAAGAGGACTCATCTCTATGATTTAATGTATTTTGTTACTTCAACTTATTTTGATTAACACTGCACTAAGAGGGAATGCAATATTTCTTTTTTAAATATCTAAAAGGTAACCTTCATTTTGAGTTTTTTGAACTTTTGAATTTCTAAATTTGAAAATTTTCGAGTGGTAAGGCTTCAGCATCTTTCTTGGAAATTATGTGATTCTCTATGGTGAATCATGGCAGGGATACATGGGTCCTCTCGGTTACCCACTTGATATTTTCAAACTTCATCATATTGTGAGAGTAAAGCAAGAGAGATATAAACAATCATATGAAAGGTTCTTTTATGGTCCGAGTTTCGCATATCAATAGCTAGAGATCCTCTTTGGGTATGTTTCTATGTTAGAAAGTGCTATTTAGGAATGATGGTATGTATATATCTTACATAAGTGGTTAAGTACCGATTAATTCATTAACTATGAATGGATATATAGGTTCTCATACAATGTGGCAAACAAGTCACTTCCGACATTCTTCAAGATAGATATACACCAATGGAATCAACACACGCTGGCCACCACTACCAGTACTACCGCCCTTCAAAAACATGATGACGCCACCTGCACTTCGAGTTTTAGACACACCAATCATTTGATAACAATTACTAAAAATCTCATTCAAAGGAAAGGTCTTCTTACAATCCAATCAAGTTCTTTTTAAAGGAGGGATCCACAACGCACGGCTAAATGAGTATAACAAGAACCCAAAACTTTGGCATAACGACTTGGATCATATGGTAAAGACGGGGGATATCGATAGGTAAATATATGTAAAAGAATACGCCTCATGTACGCAAAGTGCACATGTCGATCGGCATATAAACAAAGTAAGAGTATCCCACGAGGATTAAAGGCTGGGCACCAAACCCGAATCGGCAACTTTATCCGATGACAGATCGATGGTAGAGAAAATAAGAAAACAACCAAAATCCTAATATATCATGCAACTATATGAAGTCAAAATGGGAAAAGCCTAAGGTTTAGATTTCATTTGATTAATCCTGTGCATTATGGATCACTTATCCCAATTAATATTCTAATCACCTAGACAATGTGTTCTACTATTGCACATGTGAATCTCTCTCATGACCCACATTCTAATTCCTAGCATTAGGTATTTTGCATCTCTACTCAACCCAAGGCCCTAAGAACTAAATAAACCCGAATCCACCTAATACACAATACCCATGAATATCTCCTAAACTGGTGAAATAAGATGTTCTACCCATGTTCAACTAACTCTTACTTCTTAGATCCGACTGAAACTAATAACACATGGTCAATGGTAGCTAATCAATACGATTAAGAAATGCATTAAAAATGCCTCAAAATATCAATTAAATATAAAACCCATGTTCAAATACATATAAATCAAGTATCAAACTACATCTAAAACTAGAAAAAATCTAAACACGAAAGAAATATTAACCAAAAAGAACAAGAAAATAATTTAAATAAACTTCTTTTTCTTCTTCAATCTTCTTCATCCAAGAGGTTCAAGCCTCCTAGTATGTTAAGTCCAGAAAGTTATATTCCCCCTTCCAAGAATCGCGTGTCTTGTGGTGTTTTTCCACCCAAAGGAACTTTCAAATGCTCCACTCCACCCAAAGCACATATGTGGCTTATATAAGTAATTTTTAGGCTCAAATGGCCAAATGAACCCAAGAGATGACTTTGATGCCAACGCCATGACATCATTGCGAGCTTCAGAGAGTCTTCAGCACGCTCTACGCTACTCCCATACGTCACGACGTATGTTCCTCCTATTTCTCCAACTTCCTGGCCATAACTTAGTCATCCAAACTCCACGGCAACTTTGTCTCGTTGGAAAGCTTAGAGAGTGTAGAATATGAATATGGCAAGAGAGAATGATTTAGAGTTGATGGTAAATACTGAATCCACAAATTGTACCAACTTATTAGATTTTTGCACCTTCAACTTCCAAAAAGCCATAACTTCGGGTTGGAATTGAAGTCCAAATTAAGTGAATAAGGACTCTTTGGAAAGCTTGGGAAGTATACTATCTATCCATACAAAGATTGGAGCTATTGGAGGAGGTTATCTTATAGCTAAACAGGTTGACATACCGTAGCTTCTATTGCATGCTATAGCGGAGTTTGTAGATTTTCCATTTTTTCGCTTCGTTTTTGCTCCAATTTCACTCGTATGCATTCAATGGTTGACCTAATCATAAAGATGAAAATTTAGGGCATTAGAACACTTATTTATATCTAAGTAAAACTACAAATAACATATATAGATGAAATGATATGTTATACTATCATACCCTCAAACTTAAATCTTGTCATTCAAGAAAAGGAAACACAAACATAAAAACAAAAACACTTATAGATAAGGAGTACTGAGTATGGTGCTAAAAGCTAAGAGAAAGAGATAAGTTATAAAGAAAGCCATGTTAATAAAATGATCCTCCCAAAATATTTATGATCTTGAAGACAAGCAGCATCTTAGAAGATGGTGATCAAGGCAAGCTCACCGCCCTAAATAAACCTTCCTAAAGTAAATGAAAGAAAAATGATGTTTCAGGTCTCAAATGTATAAAATGACTCTCAAACACTTCCTCTAAACAAGCTCAACTCACTTTTGAAAGAAAAATTAACTAAAACAAAGGAAACTGACCTTTATTCATAAAAGTGCGTTATAACAAACATAAAACTAGGTAGGATGCAATGCTAAAGAGACTAGATGAGCAGCCCATGAAATGGGAATTCATTGGCAACTCTCCACAAATTGGTTAGTGCATTGCATTAAGTTCCCTCTCAAACTTCACACCAACAATCAACTAGAAACTTTAGCACCTACTTGTGAGTAAACTCACTATTTCTTTCTTTCTTTGACATTTTTGCTTTTTTTTTTGTTCTTTCTTTTCTTTGTTTTGTTAAAGCATTACAATCCTCTTATTGGAGGTTTCCACCACTATATAGAAGTTAAGGTCTCTCAAGGTAAGTTCAATATGAGAAAAATGTGGTTAAAACTATGATAAATGACCTAGTGTGTGTATGTGTACACGAAGTTTTATTAGGAAATGGTTTCATGAAAAACAAGGGGCCTCTTCACAAGTTCCCCACAAACCAAAAGATGCAAATAAGTCCAGATCAATAAATGCATTTGTATCCCAAATTTGCCTAAGAAAATGAATTTGAGCACAATAAAGAATGATCAAAACCATTACTAGCACCAACCCAACTCATATGAGACACAAAACAACAAAATAAAGAGAAAGAACATGCAATAACAAACTCAAACAACTGGAAAAGAGATAATTAAAATAGGTATGAGAGATACAAAAGTTGATTTATAAATTTAATGAGGCGACTTGCTTAGAAATGCAGTTGTGCCTTCTTCCATAAAGCTTAAAAATGTGCAATGAAGAATCAACAAACTCTTCTTGATATTCACTAATCTTTCATGACTGCGATTCTTCAACCATTTCCTAATGCTCAAAGAAATACAACCATTAACCTCTTAAAATTGTCAATAAATTTTCCTCATAACCATGGATCTACATTCACATAAGATAATGCCAGTTAACACATCCCAATCTACACTGTTATCCATGAGCCTGGGTTACAACCCATTTGATAAGGTAAAAGACACTTTGCCAAAGAGAGCCTATGAAGTCCCCTGAAGTACATTCATCTCTTGATGTTCACTATTACCTTTACAAACACTTGGTGGTACAGGCATTACTCCTCTTTGAAACAACTAAGCGCTTTGGAAGACTCGCTACAAAAAGGAGTCAAAGCTTAAATATGGCAAAAGATCAACAACATTCAACTGGCTAACATCAATTTCTTGTTCAACCAATTTCTAACTCCTAAGTTGATTTCTACCATTCACAAGTCAACCAAATGTGTTGCGATTGAGATACACTCACTACAACTTCAAACTAGCATAACAATTGAGAATTCACTCAGAGCATTATATTAAATGAGGTTTTTGATGAACCAAGATGTAGTAAAGTGGTTTTCTGAAGTTTGGTTGGTTTTAGGAAAGAATTGAGTATGATTTAAAAAATAAAGATGGAAGTGGGATTGAAGGTGATGGAGAAGGTTTCTAAAGGATAAGAGTGCCTTATGAGTTAGACCTTAGTTTCAAATGAGGGGATGCTTAAAAATATGAATATTTAGAGGAAATGAGAAAGATGTTTAAACTACTTTCTTAAAATTCATTCTTTAAGCCTCCAAGATGCTATAAACTCCACTTTCAAGATTCTCCACCTCCATAGCCAACTTTCAACTCCAAAACCTGAAATCAAAACTAAAAACACAAGAGGATCAAGCAAGAAAATTTATTAAAAACAAACTTTAAAACTCAATAAGAAATGAAAAGAAAAGAGAACTTATCGGCCTGGGTGCCCGGCGTCACTACCTTTGTAGAGTCTTATCGACTTCTACCACCAGCAAAAGGCTGGTAATCTCGAACTATCGTTCCGTAGGTGGTAGTGAAAAAGTGTAAAAAGAATCAAAACTCAGCGCCCGAGTAACTTGAGCGCAATGCTAGGAGTTCAAGATCATTATTTTCTTTAGATTTTCCTTGCTTTCGCTCACAATGGCAACTCTGATTTCCTTAATCACCTGAATAATGGCTTCCCACCTGGGAATGAACATTTCAATTTGAACTCCTCACATCCTCAAACTCCATGATAGCCATCTCTGAATGGTCTCTTATAACTCTTGTCCTTTCAAGAAGGATTCTGAGAAGCTTGACTCCATTTTCACAACTAAGACTTAATCTTGTGGCACCAGCCTCCACCCCTAGCTTCTCAAGTCTATTATTTCATGAAAGACTTAATCATTGTATTCAAGTATTTTTCTTCCACCTCAAGAGAACACGGAAAGTCCCTCATGCTGTCTTCAAAGGACATGTTAACCATGATCTTCCTCATTCATGTGTGTTTATCCACTGCTCCTCGCATACTTTCCCTCTCTGTGAGGTTACTCACCCAATCAAGTTGAGTGCCAAGAAGTGGCCCCAGAGTCATCTCTCATCCACCCCAAGTGGTACGCTGAATTTGCAACATTGATCTTTATCTTTCCACATAATTTAAATTTTTATTTAGCCATAAGAATTTAGCTAACAGATGGCTAGCTCATCCAATTTCCACTTTAGAATTTGACTTTATAAAGGTTTGCTTACAGCAATTTCCTCCAAATGAATTGTCTTATCGCTGAAGGTTATAATAATACGTGAAAATTGAACTTCATAGTTCATCCATGGTTGCTCTCTAGGTTGGCCACACATCTCTGCGGGATATGTCCATCTTCATCTTGAATACCAAATTTAGGAAAAACTCCTGAGAATAGTCCATAGCTTCAGCCATTGATCTTGAAATTTCAGCTTGAACCATAATGAATTAATTAATGACCTCTTTCAAATTCATCCATAGTCCCCTTTATCTTGAATTGTCCATTTAGAATTCTATTATCTTCCATTTCATCCCTTCAGCCATTTCAAATGTGGGTTTTTCTCGAGCTGATCTTGGACTTATGGAGTTGAGAGTGTTATGACTTGTGTTCCATGAGGTGCTGGGGTGATGTCTCATCCAAAGTATTGATTTGTTCAAGCACGGGTACCTCCATACAAACACATGATCCATCAACTCATATGGTTGCTACACTGACTCCTCACTGATTTGTCACTACGATGCCTATCGCCATTTGCTCTATTCTTAGTTGGTGACTAAGGAAGGATATTTCAAATGTCAATTCCTTGGAAAGGATCCATTGTGAATTAAACTTTACAAAACAAAGAGAAAAATCAAAAGTAAATAGACAAAAGTGGAACAAGTAAGGTAACTAAACAAGTAAAACAAAACAAAAGAAGTATCCAAAGAAAAAGTATGACTATATAGTATCAATATTAGTAAAATGCCTAGTCTAATGGCACTTCGCAAGCAAAACTCTGATAGGCCTCGAATGTACAAATGGCGTAAAATAATACACCTACGCGGCGCAAGTGCACGCGGCCGTGATCAAGTAATATAATGAAAGTAAGAATATCGTTCTAATGAGGACTTAGGTTAATAAGTAATCGAAATCGGTCTTAGTCCTAACTTTATCCGATAATGATTGATGGTGGAAATATGAAAACAACAAAAATATTAATCTACCATGAAAATATATGAAATAAAATGGGAAAAGCCTAGGGTTTAGATTTCATTTTATTAATCCTTATGCATTATGGACCAATTTATTCCCAATTAATATTCTAATCACCTATTAATGGTAAGCCTCTCACTATTACACATGAATCTTTCCGATGACCCACATTCACTCCTAAGACTTAGGTATTTTGCATTTCTACTCAACCCCAAAGCCCTAAGAGCACAATAAACCCGAGAAATCTAATCTACCACACAAGACCACATGAATAAAACTAGGTGAAATGTGTGATGTTCTACCCATGTCTGTCCAACTTTCTACTCCTATATCTCGAATTGAAACCACAAATACATATTAATGTAGAAGCAATCATCAATACACATTAAGAACATACAGAACAATTAATAGAAAAATGCCTCAAATATCAATTAGAGAATATAAACTTTGTTCAAACATAACCGAATCAAACTATATCTAAAACCCTAGAAATAAATTCAAAACATGAGAAAGAACTAAACTAAAAAAGAAAAGGAAACATGAAATAAACTTCTTATTTTTCAATCTCTTCCACCAAGATCCATGCTCTGTTAAAACCTAGAGGACTTATTCCCTTCCTTCAAGAAATCGTCAGGTGTTTTCTACCCAAAGGAACTCCTACTTAAAATTAGTCTCCACCCAAAGCATGAGCGGGCGCGCACTATATCGTGAGGGGCTTTAGTCTCAAATGGGCCAAAATGCATTAAACATTGTCCCCCGATGTCGCGACTTTATGCCTCACGCGTAACCACCCTTATCATCGCCCATCGTATGCTCCTTTGTTTTCTTGCCAATGTCACGAGGCCATAACTTTGTCACCTGAACTCCACCTGCTAAACCTATCTCATGGAAAGCTTAGAGAGTGTAGAATATGAATATGGCAAGAGAGAATGCTTTAGAGTTGATGGCAAAGACTGAATCCACAAAGTGTGCCAACTTGTCATATTTTGAGCACTCTTCCTCATTCCTTTAACTTCCAAATGCCATAACTTGATCAATTGAAGTCCAAAGTAAGTGAATAAGGAATCTTTGGAAATCTTGGGAAGTCTTTCTATCCATACAAATATTCAAGCAATTGGAGGTTATCTTATAACTAAAACTATTGATGTGAAGGAGGTCGTTGTCATATTTCAGAAAGGGTGAGTTTGCCGCATTTTCACTTTCGCTTTTGTTTTGGATCCGATTTCACTTCGATTTTGCTTCGATTTCACTATGATTTCGCCTGAGATGCATTCAAATAATGATCATAATCATAAAGATGAAAATTTCAGCATTAGAACATTTATTTATATCTAAAATTAAGGAAAACAACACACAAAAGATAGGGTTAAAATGTGCATATAAAATATACTAATCAATATTGAACCCACTACAAGGAAAAAGTTAGTCAATGATGCACAAGTCATGATGAGTTAAAATGATTAAAGGCTGAGCGCGGTAATGACTTAAGATTGCATCTATTATAGACAATGATGCTCTAATAAGCATCATCTTTGATAGTGCCAAGATACCAGTTGATTCATAAGAAGCATCATCGTTGAATAACATTTTCTGCAAGTGAAATAACACTAACAATGACACTTAAAAAGAGGGTCATTTTATGACTTACTTCTTTAGCATTTTATATTAAAAAATATTTTATATCCTATTATTAAAATAATGAATTCTTATATTAAAATAAAAATTTAGTGAAATTACAACTGTTCACCTTTAATACCTTAAAATAAACTCAGAAAATTTAAATTTTCGGAAAAAATGGCAAAGAATAAATCATTGAATATCTGCGGCTTCGTAAAATTTCTAGCATCTGACGACAACGGATCACACGATTCCACTTAGGTAATCTAGTAACCTAAAAAGTTTTGTCAAAATTCGAGATACCTAATTTTTATGATTTTGGTGATGAGCGTCACAAAGATCTGGTATCAGAGATTTCTTACAAAAACTAGAAAAGTCGTGAAATGGTCATGTCTATTTATAAAGAACGAACTAAAAGAAATGAACTGCTTAGCATGTAAAATGAAACCCAGGATCTATATTACATGGTGCTGCTCTTCGGCCACTTAACAAACTTCTAAGTTAATTGGAATAAAGGAGTGGCAAAATGGGAGCTCCATTTCTTCTCGCTCACGCTGCCAGAGAGTGAGAAGATATGGTGTGTAGAGAGAAGCCTGACTTTCTCACAAGATCTGATGAGTTCGCCAAGACTTAAAGTCGGAGTGCACTTCGAGGCAAACGGTGGACACCAAAAATCAGAGTTTTCACCTGAGATACAAGCGGAAAGTCGGAGCTGGCTCCTTAGCCAGTCTTAGAAAAGCTTCGCCACCAAAGAGGTAGGAACCTTCCCACAAGGCTTATTTCCACCCAGGAGTCAGCGCTTGTCTTGGTCGAGCCTCAGGTTGCCTTCACTGGAGCCTGCATTAAAGGAAGGAAAAATTGATTTTTTCTTGTTCTCAAGCAGATGTCCAATAGGCTGTTTGAAGTTGATTTCGGCTTAGCTCTGGGATGGCTTTCAGGCTATGTTACACGATCTGGGGTCTCAATTGGGCAAGCTTGTCGCCTGTTGAAAGGTTTGCCCGAGATGAGTTTAAGAAAACCATGCACTGAGCTCCAAAGGTGTCCCTGCATGCAATTTAATAGGTTCTACGTATAAATCATCATTATTCATGTGAAGCCCAACTCGGGGCGCATATAATTTCTCTCTGCTCAACTCCACCTCAGATCGCCTCTGTGACTCCATGGAGGACCTTGGCATAGAACCATCTATATATAGATTAATGCAAACTGTTCATATTATGTCCAAAAATGATGAGAAACAAGCAGTAGCCCTTAAATGAGGTGCTGTAAATGTTGTCGCAAATGAATGTCATGCATGTGTACGAATGTCAACATTTTCATGGCTTATTGCAACTTCTTGATACAATCGCTGAATCTAAATTTATATAATCTTGACTCATGTAAAGTCCCCTTGAAATTCAACTGGCCATGTGCCCAGAAACGGCAATTTTTGGTAATCAGATATTTTTGAAAATTTGATTGCAGTAAATTCATGTGCAAATTGTTTATTGTGATGATATGTTCGCCTAATACCTTGAAACGGTGTATGTTGTTTGTTAATTATAGTGCATGTTGATATAACATCCATGAGGTTTAGGAAAAATGCAATACGAGAGTCAGGAAGATTGAGGCCATGGTACGGCTTGGCGTTTACCTGCAGGACATGGTGCCGCCACCAGAATTCAGCGATAAAGTAAGTCACCCATCGCAGCGACTTATGTCACCGTATGTGTTAAGTACGTTGGGCATGAATTGTATGATTTAAATTGAACTATGTTCAAAGTTGGATATAAATGTCCAATTGATGGCTGGGTTAATATGCATGAGTAGGCATATGCATATAATGACCATTATATATGAAGATAGTATGAACGGCAATGGCATTTGCATTGCATTCATATGGATCTTAACATCGTGGTGAAACAGTAAAGTATGGTTGCTGTCATTCACCATTCTTGGTGAACGGGAAGTGGACCTATATACTGACGGCGTCTACTGTAGCTCTACGGCTCAGGTTGTAAATCAACACCGTATGGTGTTGATGGTGCGGTTCGCCATGACAATGTCCAAAGAAATGTTTATTGGCATCGGTTTAATGGTATTTGGTTTGAAAGAGTTTTGGAGATCATTCCAAAGCTTTGCTGTTTTGCCTGATTGTCATCAAAGTTGAAGCAGTTTGGAGATTAAGTCCAATGTTCATTTATAAAACAAAAAGCTTTTGTTTTGATAAATGACCATTATTGGAAAATACACGGGTAGAGTTTCTCACCCCGGGGTCATAAGCACGTAGGAGTCGCCGGCAGGAGTTTGTATGGCCTCTGCACATGGGACATGTTGAGTCGCATCTCCATTCATGATATGTAGGTTTCCAATTTAGGATGTAGATATTTTCTGAGGGAGGGTTATTTGTTGCATGACCCAATATGTGCACTTAGGTGGGATTACAACTTTCAGAGGATTTTTACCTTACTAGGTATCACACCCTATCGTGGGACCCCTTTAGGCATTAAAAGTGGAATGTGTATAGGGAGACTACCACTAGAGGTCGATATTGAAGAAAGCCGATCATGGCTTTGATTTATATTTGAAACATGCATTAGAATGCTTGATTTTGATATATGTTTTGTATATAAGAGAGTAATGTAATTTAAACTCTATAATTAGTGGTTTTATAACAAATATGTAATATATGTTTGAGTATGAGATAAATGGGCCATACGTGGCTAGTTTTCATCAGATGTGACCCCAGCGAGGCCGCTTGTATAATGACGGCCATGCCACGTGAATTGTGTACACCAGACTAAGAGTTCCCGTCAAAGGAGACTCCCACCGACTTCTCTTTCGCTAAACTGGTCCCCAAAAGTGGATTCAATGGCAGGTGTCGCCACACCCGACATCCACAAATCCTCCGCAAGCACAACTGCTGCCAATAGGACCCCCTGGACTGGGTGTCAAAAATATCTAAACACGAAATGACACCATGATTCCAACCAATAATGTAATCACATATACATAAATTTTTTTTTATGAATAACAACTTATACATAATAATCACAAGTCATAAATTTCAATTTCTAATTTCTTGAACAAAGAGAACAAATATTACAATCTCCTCTCATATTTTTGCATCACCTCCTTTTAAGATAATGATTTCAGCCTTAGAATAAGCACTATAATCAATATAAAATGAAAAGTATAATGCAGAAAATAAACATGGTGCTTAAAAGTTAAAGTAATATTACCACCGATTCTTACTGTATCAGTAGAAAATACAGGCCAAAAAACCTAAACCAAGTTTTCTATTGATGTGCAAGCCTTGTTATGATTTAAAGATTCCAAGTTTAATTCATTATTCGGGATCTCAAATCTCATCTTTGATAGAGTTCAAGTACGTAAAACCATATGGTTATTATCGAGAAACCAAATCAAACATTGAAGGTAATATGGTAGGTAGACTATCATCAATCCTTAATATGAAAATCGAATCAATAATAATGGCTCGATGCCAACCTTACAGGGATGGCTTAATTCGATCTCGCCAATGCTTCAAGGTTATGTGTAAAATGGCATGAAAACAAACGTTAAGATACTTTATCAACCGCTTGCCTTTGTCGCGCCGCCATCATTGTCATTGTCCAAATTAAGCCTTCGCTCCATGAAACCAAACACTCCGTAAATCAATGAAAACATAATCTTAAAACTTTATCGATCTCACCCTTTGAAGCAGATAAACCTTTAGCAACTCAACCCAAGCTCAAATTCTCTCTATAAAATCAAATTATGGGAAAACATTTTTCTGTAACTTCAACATGCCTCAAAGTAAGGTCAACTGCAGGAGAGAGGATAAGAACTGTGATTTATACCTGCAGTATGACAGGCAACTCGTACACTTATTGGTAGAAGGTTACATATGAATGAATAATATGTTGTTATAGATGATTTCGCGCATATATGCATGTGTGATATATTGACATGAATTATTGTGAAATGGCATATTGCATTTCATATGCACCAGTGGTAACCTAGAACAAAAGAGGTAATGGGTGCATGACATTAAAACATGGTTGTCGAATGAATTTGATGGGAAGATTTTTCTCAAGAATCGCTTCGAGTCATTCTCAACAGCTTCATCTCTTTCTGGAGGATGACCCATGACCTGCTCGTGAGAGTTATCCGAAGAATTCACCTTCAAATTGGTCATCCAATAGAATTTTACCTAAATGGTATTATGTTTTTAAGAACAAAGGGATCTTTGTTTTGAAAATGCGTGTTTTCACACTTAGCTTGTGTACGCGTGGAGGAGTTAGTGTGAGGGCCTAGGATGCTGACGTGGTGTATCACATTCCCTAATTCATGTCATGTGACATTCGGTGCAAGGACTGTATGCTTTACTTTGAATGCTCGTGTGTTTGCTGTGGATGGGCACCAGCATGGGAGCAAACCTAAGTGACAAAAACTAACTATCGCAATACCACCTCACGGATCCCCCTCTCTTTCAGTACAGGGGGAGATTCAAGACTACGCCACTGTAGGCTCCCTGAGCTGAAATGGCTATGACTTTGACTTTATGTTTTTTAAAGTACATGTAACATTATGCTTGGGTGATATGTTTGCATAGAGGTAATTAACTCCGAAACTATTATAATAGTTAGTTATATTTTAAAGTAGTATGGATGTATGGGCTCAACATGAAAATTCCTTTACTCATGCTCGAGTCTGGTAGAGAGATACTCATTTTGCGGGCATTATGACACCCAATGGTTGCAGCTATCCGCGAGTTACGGCTGCTTCAACGAATCCCAATGTGCATCACAATGGCGCTTTTTTTTTTTTTTTTAGTAATTCCAAATTTTTAATAATTGCCAATTTCCAATCTATATATTTTTCTGTTTTTGCTTAATTTTGTTTATGTATTTTCCTTTCTAGACTAACAAATAACACATTTAGTTTCCTTTAGTTCCTTTTTGCTTTGAGACTTTATTACTCTTGGTAAGATAAGATGCCAAACCTAATGATCATTGTCAGATCATCCAAAAGAACAGTTAATAAACAAATAAATTTGTTTTGAAAATGATCGGATACGTCATCCGACGATGCGCTTTTCAGCTACGGGCTTGGGTGATGTGAGGGAGTTTGAGGACTCGAAAGAAGGGTACAATGATGAGTCACATCTCACCATGGCATGGTATGTAGATTCCAACCGCATGTTCTCGCTGGAATGTGAATGTGAAATGCTGGCGAATACTGTATTGCAAATTTGTGGGTGGAGTAGCCCGCGGAGGTAGCCTTCTATCAAGGTCACCCTTATGGGACAACGCTGCGTACAGGTGGTCACACGTGATCGCGGCTCAAACGAATGATCGTGAAGAAGGCCAACATGTGGTCTTTATAAACTTCGTGTGCAGACAAACCAATTAAGATTTACTTATATAAGAATTAATTAAATTTTCTGACTATCGCCAATATAATGAATGGTTAGTTTTTAAAGAGGGTTTGATCTGACTCTTAGCTGATCGTAGATTATGTGTGCATTACTTATATTTTTAATTTAAATATGAATGAATGGGTCCTTTGTAAGTGGATTTTATTTAGGTGGTGCCGAGTAACCTTGTCCACTTATAAATGGTAACGTCCGCAGATCAAGTCTTAGGTGCACGTCGGGTGTAAAGACTTTGTGTCGATGGCTACTAACAGACCCTCGTAAACGGGTCATAGTCATCGAGCCTAGGTATACACTACTGTATCGGATGATAAGGGCTCAGCCACATGATCTTTACATTGAGTTTTGGTGCTGTCACGCTTGTACATCGTAGAATATAGGCGCACTACCTAGGGATCAAGGGCATGGGTCAATACACCATCCATTGTACTTCGCGCTGGCGCCCGTCAGCGTGCATGTCGTGCCAGCGTCATGGTGAATCCGTTGGCTACATGGTATCGTATAGAAAAAGAGGAACACTATGGTTAGGAAAACATAACCTTAGAGGTTCGTAAAACCTAATCGATAGTTCGGATGTTACGTCTACAAAGAACATGCACTACTAGTTACTAGAAATGAATTTAATTTTCTATTTGATGTTACAAGTCGAGGAAGAGACGTAGTAGGCAATGGCACAGGCACAACCAACCACCACCGACCTTTACCAACAAGCCATGTGAGGCTATTAGTGTCGCGATTGCTACCATTATATGTGAGGTGTTATACACCATTGCACAACTAATGCAAATGTGGGCCAAGGAGGACCGAGTAAACTTCAAAGGTTTATGCACATAATCCTCCAACCTCATGAGAGTGGTAATAGATGGAGGCCGACTATTGGCTCTCGGGTGCGGATCGGAGGCTATGGAGATCAACCTCCAATGCCGCCACAAGATAAGGCTCAGCTGGCATTCCAACTAGAGGCGAATCCCGCTATGGTGGATCGGGTCACGCGTTTCTGGTGAACCTTTTAAATGACATGAAAGAGTTCCATGAGCCTTCATAGCGCGAGCTCCTTTACTTGGCATGATATGCAAAGCTAGGAGTTCCTAGAGCTGAAACATGAACGATGACGTTCAAACATTCCGCAGTCAACTGACTAGCGAATGTCAGCGGATATTTATATACGTATACGCTAAAGTGAGGGAAATTTGAGGATTGCTCAAATTATCCATCCAAAACGCGGAACTCCTCTCAAGATATGGGACTCGGCGGTCGATATAGCTATGATAATAGAAAGTGGAAGTGGATGGACGATGAGCATCCGGATGGTATGGCGATATACAGAGGCAGTTAAGATTTAACCCTTTCTTCTAGCTCTGAAAGTGAGAGGACTTACCCACGAGGGCTTAGAGCCAAGGCACTACCAGAGCGCGGCGCCGTGACCAAACAACCCAAGATGAGGTACTTCAAGGTCTTAGCAACAGCAGTGGTGTTTCAGTACACCAAATTGGATAATTTGAATGGATTGCCCTCGAGGTAGTATCCTGGGAAAGCAGTGGGACACTGCCATAGCCCCAACATCGAGGGATATGCACAGATCGCTTACCCTCCCTACCCTACCTATAGCGTGGAAGACACGCTCCCGGCAAATGGCAGGCACCCCCATTATTTTGTGGTACGCCAGCCACCCGCCAAAGGGCGCCTGGGTGGTCAGACAGGATCACAGCCGACTCAGACCGTGTCGGGTTCATGCCATGAGCACCGCCAGACCGAGCTCCGCAAACCGACCGCGATCCGTGCGCATTTCACTTTCATGCGGCGGATATTGTCATTGCGAAAGGTCGATTCATTCAGTGGCATTTCCACTTACCGCGCGTGGAAAGGTCTGGGCGCAAGGTTGAAACCCTGGAAAAGCCAAGCCGCATGAATTCTCCAGAACCAGTTTGAGGTTGATAAGATAGGCGCTGGATCAGAGCCAGACCTCGAGACCTACCACTTTGACTCGTGGCGGGCCATGGTGATACGCCCATTTTGTGTTATCTTTAGATGGACTAATGACAGACATCGAAACATCACGTGACCAGAGAGGGTTACACCCACAATCACTGCAGACCAGTGTTATGTTCGTGGAGCAAGTACGACTTTTACCCCTGAAACGGTGTGGTAACACTCGACTCGCACGAAACTGGTAAAATATGTCACCCAGAAGGACGAGGTAGAGACACAGGTGGATCTGATCTGCACTTTGTTAGATCTATGGTACCAGGATGCTTTCCGATGAACCACCATCACCCTCGGGTGATAAGGATGTAGACTTCAAGATTGAGCTGCAACTCGTACATCGCCTATTCTCGCGACCCATATACACTCACCGAGTTAGATCACAACCAAATCTGTGTGAATTATCGACAAAGGTTTGATTGACTAAACACTTCACCTGGGCGTCCACGCATTTCAGCTTACTAAGAAGAGGGACAAGACTCTTCGATCAAGACATCGCAATGAATAGGTTACCAACAAGAATTAAAAAACAGAATTTTTCGTGACTACAGCGATCGATTGATCAACGAGAGGGGGTTACGCTGGTTCATTCCGCGATAGATCCCCAATCACCACCTCGCTGAGAGTTAGGAGGATCACCTAAGATGGGTAAGCTGGAACGCGATATACTCGCATCGCTGATGCCGCTCTATCAATACTGAAATGCCCAACGATATCTGGCATCTGGCAGCCGTGGTGTTCTACCCCACTCCAGATCGGGCCTAAATGTAGAGTTTTAGATGAAACTTGATCTACCCAAGCCCAAGGAGGATCAATGATGGTCACTTGAGGGTCATTCTCCAAACCTTGAGAGAGCACCACAGCGCCAAACCAGGTGAGCCTGGGCTTATCGAGAGAGACTGGGCAATTTTTCACCACTGGGCATCCAAGGGACCAAAAAAGGAAGGTTCAGCCTAAGTATATTTGAGAGTACGCCACAGTCGGTCTCTCACTGACACGCAAATTTTTAGGATTGGAAAATACAGAGTCCATCGAGGCCTCCAATGATTTTCGTGTCGTTTACGAGGTCGACCAGAGGTCAAGCTCTGCTGGTTCACCGTGAGAGGCCCAAATTGGGGAGAATATTTATCAAATTCCCATTCCACATAGTCCCAAGAGAGAGACAGACACAATGAACTGTATTCAAGGATTGAGGACATGTTTTGATGCAATCCTGGAGGGCGGCACATGCTTCATAGGTAAAAGAACCATATGGAGTTAATTCTACACATGACATGAATTAGCTGGCCACATTATTCATGCCTTAAAGGCTTGAAGTATACTATTTATAATTTCTTTTGAGGCCATAGTGTTTTTGATCATGAGTCCAAATTACTCGCCATAAAGGGACTCATATGAGGCAAACTGGTGAATTAGGAATATCATAGATTACGATTTCACTTCAGATTATCTAATCTATGAAATGTGGTCACGCACCACCATCCGAAAGTCATGTATGTCATAGTATAGCTTCCGAGTGGTAGATGATTAAAATTCGTATACCACCAAAGACAAATGAAGATCGTGCTCAAGGTACACTGGGAGTTTAGTGGCTGCGCTTCCCTACCGCAGTTATGCTACGTGATGCAGGCAAAGAGGGTATCGCCCATCGTGGACTGCATGCCGTCGCACGACGGGGCGCCTGACCAGCGTAACTTAGATGGTAGTCTTCGCATAGTGGGACTCGCTATGGTTCCCAAATGGCAGATCCGGCGAGATCCGGCGAGTCCCACGCTTCCCATTCCATCATATACATCCAGTGTTCTAAGACGTATCAATGATCTGGCGTCACGATAATAGGAGGGATGAAGAAATGACGTGATAGATTTCGTCGATGGCGTTCTCCCACGGCACAGCGGCTGGGCGGCACTAGAGAGGCTAATGAAGATTTACCCAATAACGGTGAGCCGAGGTGCCGAAGGAGTTGTGACTCACTTGCCACGAAAATTGCGGCGCCTTGTGGCGATGTGGGTGATAGTGGGCCAGGCTCACTAAGTCGACACACTTTTTGGCTATCACGGATGACCTTCACCTTTGGAGGAATTACGCGGGTTGTATATCTGAGAAGATAGTCGGTTACACATGGAGTCTTTTTAGTATCTATGTGCTCCGGATGGAGACCACCCCAGGTTTACGGCTCATTTTTGGGAGAGTTTCCAGCTAGCCTTGAGGACACGGTTGATGATGAGCACAACTTTTCATCCCCAGACGGACAGTCAGTCAAAGAGGACCATCCAGATGTTAGAGGACATGCTATGGGCATGTGTCCTGGATCTCAAGGGTAGTTGGGAAGAGCACTTACCCTTGAGGTAGGTGCCTACAACAATAGCTGCTCCAGGGCAAGCATATAGATGGCACCTATAAGGCATTGTGTATGGGAGGCCATCGATCTACGGTCGTTGAGCAGAGTGGGCGGAAGAGAAGCCATGATAGGTCGGAGTTGATTAGAGACACCTCTGAGAAGGTGGATTTTATACGGAAGCGTCTTCTCACAACTTAGAGCCTACAGACGACAGTAACCTCTAGAGTTTGAGGTGGGTGATCATGTATTCTTGAAGGTGATGCCTAAGAGAGGAGTGGTCAGGTTCGGCAAGCGGGGAAAGCTGTCACAGTGGTATATTGGGGCCTTCGAGGTACTCGAGAGGGTAGGCACAGATGCATACCAATTGGATTTACCACCGAGTTAATCGAGTGTGCATGCAGTATTCCATGTCTCCATGCTCCGAAAGTACACCCCATATCCAACTCATGTGGTGGATTGGGGAGAGCTTGTAGTTGATACCAATGGAACCTTTGAGAGGACACATCCGTATCATGGATACTTGAGGATCAATTTTTCGAGAAGCAAGACCATGAGACTAGTGAAGGTGTTGTGGCAGCATTGTGGAATAGAGGGGCTACATGGGAACGCAAAGACACTATGCATTATCCCTTCTTGTTAAAGGAAGAAGGTATGTTTTAGTCATTGATATTAAATATTTGTTGCATATCACATGGTGTGTGCGTTGTGTCACAGGAATTTTTGGGACAAAATTCTTTTAAGGGGGAAAGAATGTAAAACGAGAAAAATTGAATTTTCTGAAAAATGGTAAAACGGTAAATTGCCAAAATAGTACAAGTTGAAAACCTGGAAAATTTCTAGATCTTGGATAACGAAACGGACTTCACCGTTGTATTCTTCTTGCAAAATCTAGTTACCCAAACAAATCTCGTCGAATTCCAAGACTATCATATTTTCACATTTTTCGGGGTGACGGGTGTCTAGTGACTCTCGAGTACGAGATTGTTTACAAAAATCTTGAAAGTTGAGAAATGACTTGAGTTAAGTTCATGGGATATAGATTGAACTTGAACTGAGACAGAATAAGTAGCTTCGGGCTTAAATCATACTCGAACGAGGGTGGACACGTGGCACGATGTGGGCCACACATCCAACTTAAACATAAGTTGGAATGAAAATTAAGGAAAAAGAGGCCCATTTTCTGGTTTGGCTAGGGAGGAAGAAGAGAAGATGAGGCAGGCTTCCTCAGAAGATCTCTGATTCCATTGGTCGGTTTTCGTCGAGCCAAGAACTAAAGTTCATCACGTCGACGAGAGGTACAAGTGGGTACCTAAAAATAGGGATTTCCCCAAAGTACCAAGATGGGAGATTTCGGGAAATCAAAGTTGTCGGGTCTAGGAGGCTTTCTACCCATGTATCACGCTCTTAGAGGTAAGGGACTCTTCCTACCTTGGCTTACTTTCCATATTTGGGCCGGGAAAATAGGGTTTTTAGGTTAAGGGCCTGTTTGGCAAAGAAAAAATGGGATTTTCGGGTGCAACTCGATGTTTCTTCTCATAGGAAAACCTTCGTTCGCCTAGGCAAAGGTGTGAATCTCCCCACGGGAGATTGGTACTACGCTTAGGCGTAGAAAAGGCCCGCCTAGGCGTAGGGGTCCGCCTAGGCGTAGAAGTCCTTTGAGGCGTGGACATGCTAACTAGGTGAGCGGGGGTGAAAAGAATGCAAACTTTGCGGTCCGCTAGGTGGCGTTAACTCGCTGGGCAAGAGCCGCTCCGTACGAGGCGGAGGCGAGGCTACTCTGGCGGAAACTATACATTGTCGGGGCTTGCTTTGTGGCTGTTTAAAATTGATCTCATGGCCTGGTTTGTGATTGTTGTGGCTTGCTTCGAGGGCCATTGTGTGACTTGTTTGAGCGTGTCATTGCTTGAGTAAGGGTGGCATGTTTGGATGTCAATGTGTGTGCTCTAATACGTTGACATGATGGATAATTAATGTCTGATGGGCATGACGTATGGCGGTGTAGTGTGCTACTCGACAATGTAGTGACCTGTTTGGGATTCGATATGAGTACTCCAACATATTGACGTGTGATGAATCGTAGTGTGCAATGGCCATTACATGGCTTGCTTGTTTGTGTGTCATTGCTTGATCATAGAATGACATGTTGAGTGTGAATCTTTATATATGCTTGCATGATATATTAACATGAATGATATAATGTATGGAAGTCATATGCAGATGATGTGATTATCCATGACACCCAGTAAGTGGTATAGATTATGTTGTCCATGTAGCATTCATTATGCATGTGACATAATATAACTTGCAATGGCATGTTGCATTGCATATGCACGGGGACATCACATTAAATGGGTGTGAGTGCATGGTTGGTAAATCGACACTGCGTTTGGTGTTTGATTGGGTGGGCTCGATTAAATGGGATAACATCCAACAAAGTCACACGGTTGATTGAAATGGTAAAGAAAATATGTGCAGTGTCGTGAGATCAGGATGATCCCTCTCGTGAAAGACGATTATGGTCAGACATAGTTCCCAGCGGTGAAAGGCCGTAAAAGTGTCTAAGTTTGCGGAGCCTACGGTGGGACACCAAAAATCCGCTACCCATAAAAAGGCGCATGATTTTGAATATAAAATGATCATTGTGATGTATCATCCAGAAAGCTTTTGGTTTTGTAAACAAGCGAGAATTTGTTTGAAAATGATCATTGGATGTCATCGAGTGGTTTTCACACAGGCTTAGGCGTTGTGTGAGGGAGTCGGTGAGGACTTAAGCGTATGGTACATGATGAGTCGCATCTCATTTCATGGCATGGCATGTAGGATTCCATATAGAATTGGCATGTTCTCGTTGGAATGTTAAGTGAACATTGCATGTGCACTTAGGTAGGGAGTAGCCCTTGTAGAAGGTATTCTCCTCTTGGGGCGTGGCTCCTCCTTATGGAGACTGACCCTTTGGTACCAGGGTCGACATACGTGAGCAGTTGCTCGGGAAGGGCGTAATTATGAAGAAGACCGACATGTGGCCTGGATAAATCTTTTTGTAAAAGTGCTTGGGACAAACTAATTCTAGAATTTACTTTTGTATAAAAGCAATTAAATTATTTTGGACTATTGCCAATATAGTCTAG
Organism: Tetrastigma voinierianum; assembly: GCA_016808115.1. Taxonomy (NCBI): domain Eukaryota; kingdom Viridiplantae; phylum Streptophyta; class Magnoliopsida; order Vitales; family Vitaceae; genus Tetrastigma; species Tetrastigma voinierianum. The sequence continues at coordinate 256,140 of JAEQBH010000861.1, forward strand.
AATGTAATAATGGTAAGAGGGTCATGATCGGACTCTTACGGATTGCATTTATGTGCATTACTTTCATATTTTTAATTTAAATATGAATGAATGGGTCCCAATGAAGGGATGTATTGAGGTGGTGCAGAGTAACTCGGTGTCCACGAGTAAATGTGCGGTTTGATGCAAGTCTTATGTGCCGCGATGACCTAAAGGTAAGGCTTCCCGGCGGGTTGATGGCTGATCAGCAGGACCCACGGAAATTAGGCGTCACATTCATGAACAAAAATTGATCACGTAAGTGATATGGAAGAAGCGAACAACATTAAAAGCCTGGCCAGATTCTCAAGCATGAGAGAGTAGAGATCATGTGGAAAAGTATGAAATTAAGTGGGCCTTGGTGGAAGATCTTTTGTGAAAATAAAAAGATGGTAGAGATGGTAACAGATTCATTTTCAAATCTCTAAGAAGAAGATGATTCTCAAGGAGAAGGAAGAAAGCATCGTGACAAGTCCCAGATTGAATGTTACAGATGTGGAAACTATGGTCACTACAAGAATGAATGTTATACAAAGCTACCAAAGGAGAGGGCAGATGTAAAACCCGAGAAAAATTCAATTTTTCTGAAATAAGGTAAAACGGTAATTTCAGTTCAAAACCGGAAATTCTCTAGATCTTAGATGACGAAACAGACTGCGCCGTTAAATTCGTCTCGCTAAATCTAGTGACCTAGAAAAGTTTCGTCAAATTCTGAGACAATCGGAATATTTTACGATTTTATGGGTGATAGAGTAAATCGATGACTTCAAGGGCCAGAGATTTTTTACGAAAATCTCAAAAGTCAGAAAATGACTTGGGTTAAGTTCATTTAAAATAAAGTGAACTGAAAAGAAATAAATTATTTCGGGATAAAAACAGACTCGAATGAAGTAATATGAAACATGTATTCAAAATGATAATAATAATAATAATAATATAATAATTTTATAATAATAATAAATAAAAAAACGAAAAAATATCAAAAGGAGGAGAGAGGAAGTGTCGGGTGAATGGCGTTAGAGTGGAGAGAGAATTTTTATTTTTAATTTTTCTTCTCTTCGCTTCTTTCTTAGATCTATGAAAATCGGACCGTAGGTTTAAGTGCGGGGCGAGAGCAAAGTTGATCTGTGTGTGAGCTGCGCGTGGACACGAAATCTTGGAGTTTAGTCGAGACTCAGAGGTGAATTTTCCTACTTGTGTTGTTTAGCCTAAAGGCTATTTAATGGTTTGGAGATTGGCTTAGAGCGTGAAAGACCATGGGAATTTCGATCCTCAAATTTTTGGACTGAGTGTAGGAATTTGTAGCAATTTTTGGGACTATTTTTGGATAGTCCAGGCTGAATTTCGGGACTATTTTCGGACAGTTCGGGCTGAATTTTCGAGATTGTTTTAGGCAGTCATGGCTGAATTTCAGGACTATTTTAGGCCGAGTCTCGGCATGTTGAGGTTTGGTTTTGCTCCTGAGATTGATGTCTTTGGGTTTTGTGGCGTGTTTTGGTATCACAATGTTCGGTGATGAACCGTGAAGGCCAAAGAGGTGCCACTGTTTTATGGAGTCTGAGATTTGGGCCATTTGTGTGTTGTTACTGAAAATGAATAACATGATTGAGTTGTTTGTGTCATTGTGTGACAAATCGTGACCTTTTTATATTTATCTATGATTGAGCCATTACATGGCTCGTTGGAGGCTAGTCGTGGACAAATTGTGTCATCGCTACCTAGGCTTTAAGGATTGATGTGTGTCATTGCAGGAATTGGTAGTGACTTGTGATGTCCATGTATGTTTGAATTAGTATGTTTGATTTGGAGTTGTATGAACCTTAATATGAATCCACATGATGCATAGATAAATATGCACATGAGTATGTATGCACATATAGTTCTCATTATATATGTAGCATGGTATGAATGAGCAATGGCATAGTGCATTGTACATACCGCAACATCGCATAACATTGGGTGTGAGTGCATAGTTGAGATGGAAACTGCTTGTGTTAAGTGTTAGATGGTGTGTAAAGTAGTACACGGTTGTGGATCAACAACTGCGTATGGTGTTGATAAGTGGAGGGCTCAGGTTAATAGGCCAAATCGAATAGTCGTACGAGTTAAGAAAATGAAATGGCTCGTTGCATTTCATATACTTGCTTTAGGGCACTGAACAATAGGTAGTGTGAGGTGGTTTCTTGAGGAGAATTTTTCGGAGGAGGTTGATCAGCAATATTATTTAGCCAGTGTGTCCACTCTGACATGGGAGGGTTATCCGTATAATATCAATCGTCGGAATGCATGATTGATATACGCCAGTTGTCTATATAATATCAATCGTCGAGTGCGCTTGATTGATATACATCGGAGGTTGTCCACAAAATAGATTAGCCAGTCTATCAACTATTTATATCGGAGGGTTGTCCACGGTTAAAAACAAATACCTTTGTTTGGAAATGGTTTTCATTCATGGCAGAATGCATGTTTGAGGGAGTCAGTGAGAACTCGAGGCGGATGGATGTAAGAGACCCGCGATATCATAGTTCTGTATGGGTGTAAGAGACCTGCAGTATCACCCGAAATGTTATGTTTCCCAAAGAAGACACACGGTCATGTTTATCACATAGACTTCGGGTTGTGTAATAGGATTCGGGATTGACTTGGGATTTGTTGCCCATTGACACTTGCATTAGGTAATGGAGCTAGTGAGGGCTCGATACTTGGGTCATTGGTAATACTAGTGACAGTTGTCACAGTTGGCGTATGCATGTGAGACGAGTCGGTGAGTGACTCGGGATATATTACTCAATGACATATTGAGTGATGGAGCAGAGCTCGGTACATGGGGCATGGTGAGTCGAGTCATTCATGGCATGTGAACATTCAGGTAGACATGTATGTTGCACTTGGATGTGTTTGATTATCGACCATTGCATGTGCATAGGTGGGGAGTAGCCCTTGTAGGAATTATCACTCTTTGGGCATTGCTCACCCGTGGGTAAGGACCCCCTTTCGGTCTGGCTCAGTGCGGCGGTTGACTGCATTCGGGACCGCACATGAAGAAAGCCGGATTGTGGCTTTGATATATATTTTGTAAATATATATGGGTTGTATTTATTTGTATAAGAGTGATGTAATTTAAACTCTTATGGACTATGGTTTTATAGTCATGTGCTTATATGTGTGAGTATTGATGCAGGGGCCCAAGTGGCCATTATTTTACTCGCATGTGGACCTTGTGAGGTCATATTGAACTGTTTGGGACAGGTTTTGTACTTGGGTAGAGCTCCCTGTACAAAGGAGACTCTGCCCGATTTTCATGAGTGGTGTTGGGTTACCCGACATCCACACGACTCTTCATGAGGTGTGGGTTGTCAACGGACACCGGTTTTTGAAGTATGACAGAAAAATCCAATTTTGTTGAGAAAAAGGAAGAAGAGACACTTTTAATGGCCTTTCATGCACTAGAGTAGCTTGATCAAGAAGCAGTACGTTGACCTTTAGTTGCAACCACATGAGTGGATGTAATTCTTCTTTCTCCTATTTAGATGAAAGTTTTGATAAGTTGTAAGTTTTGGAATGAATCGAAGCGTGAATGTGAAAAGGAAATATTCAAATCAAGACTAAATGATTTTATTGAAACTATTTTAAATGTATTTTTATATTCTGATTTGAAAACAAATCTTTTGAGTCTTTGGTTAATTTACAAGATAAGGGATCGCAATCTTTAAAGGGAATGTGAGGTGTATATGATCCAAGAGAGGCTTCATAGTTGTAATGAAAATGACTCCCGAATAGAGTTTGTTTTCCTTTAAAGATAAAAAAATTGTACACCTTGCTTGTTTGTTAAAGAAGATGGCTCATCTTGAAGGTGGCATCATAGATGTGGTCATTTAATTTTAAGAGAGTGAAATCTCTTGACAAAGAAAATGGTTACTAGTCTTCCAGCAATCACTGCTCCATCAAAAACTTGTGAAGAATGTGTTATTAGTAAGCAGCAAAGGGATACATTTCCTAGAGGAAAAGCATAAAGATATAAAGTTGTACTTGAATTGATTCATTCATACTTGTGTGGGCCAATCAATCCAACTTCAAATGGTAAAAAAAAATATTTTATATCATTTATTGATGATTTTAGCAGGAAGACTTAGGTTTATTTCTTGTAGGAAAAATCAATGCCTACTAAGCATTCAAAATTTCAAGGCTCTAATAGAAAATGAGGTTGGTAAGAAGATCTAAATATTTAGAACAGATCGTGGTGGAGAATTTTGCTCTAAAGAATTTAATGAATATTGCGAGGAAAATGGTATAAGGGGGCAACTAATTGCTTTATACACACCACAAAAATATGGTGTGTGTGAAAGAAAAAATAGAACAATTCTAAATATGGTTAGAAGCTGCCTAGGTACCAGAGGAGTTCTGAAGCTTTTTTTTTTTTGCCTAAAGCAGTGTTATGCTCAGTTCATGTCCTAAATAGAAGTCCAAAATTTGTTGTGAAGCACATGACACCTCAAGAGGCATGGAGTAGAAAGAAACCTTAAGTTGATCACTTTAGAGTATTTTGGTGCTTAGCATATGCACACATACTTGATGAAAGAAGACAAAAACTTGATAATAAGAGTGAAAAATGTCTGTTTCTTAGGGTAAGTGAATCTTCTAAGGCTTACAAATTATATAATCCTATGACAAAAAGATTGGTGATAAGCAAATAAATAACCATATAATTTGAAATCCAAGAACAGCCTTGTAACCACTTGTGATGCATGATAGAAAAGAAAAAAACACAATTTGAGGAGTGAAAATACAAAGAAAAGACGGCTTGTAGATGATGGATTATGATGTAAAGTTATTGAATGCGAAGATGATCATGTTCACTTTGCATTACACGTGAATAAGTGATCAATCCATATGAAGAGAATTTTGTGAAAGAGAAGAAATGGAAAGAGGAAACAATGGACAAAGAAATCGAGGTCTATTGAAAAATCATACTTAGGAGTTGACAAATTTTCCTAAGGAGACGAAGAAAACCATTAGTAATTGTTAGATGGGTTTTAGGATAAAACTAAATGAAAATTATGAAATTGACAAGCTTATAAAGCTTGGTTTTTGTAGCAAGGTTATAACAAAAGCTTGTAAAGATTGATTACAAGGAAATATTTGCTCTTACAGTCACAAGACATGATACAATAATGTTAGTAATTTCATTGTAGCTCAAAACTCATAGTCCAATTTTCGAATTAGATGTAAAGTCATCATTTTTACATGGGGATTTTTCGAGAAGAAGTGTTCATTGATCCAACCGCTTTGAGATTTATGAGAAGAAAGAAAAGGAAAGATAAGGTTTACAAATTGAAAAAAGGAACTTTATGGTGAAACAAGCACCCGCGAGGCGATACAGTCATATGAATCTTATTTTACCAAATTAGGATTCTCATCCATCCTTTTGACTACACCAGCATGAAAAAGCGGAGGTAATTTACTTAATGTGTCTTTATAGTTCATGACTTGATGTTTATCGGTAACATTGTGAAGATGTTTGATGAGTTTAAAGAAAGATCACATGATGAAAGAGTTTGGAAGTGGTGATATAAGGTTGATCGTTATTTTTTGGGACTAGAAGTCATTCATAAGAAATCTTGCTAGTAACTTCCATTTATCAAAAGAAGTATGCACGGGAGATTCTTATAAGGTTTAATATGATTGATTGCAAGTCATTTTGGAACCTGCGTGAACTGGTTCAAAGTTGCCTGAGATATTGATGTAAGAGGAGGTGGACAACGCTTATTTCAAACAAATTGTTGAAAGTAGTCTTATGTACTTAACCTCCACTGACTTTGATATTATGTATATGCAGTACGTTTGATCCAATAGATACATGGAAGAAGCCACACGAGATTACATCTAAATGCGGCTAGAAGAGTCATGTAGATATGTGAAAGGTACGATTGATTATGGTGTGTTTACAAAAATAAAAAAATGGTCTCTTTGTCTTGTTGGTCCCGCTGAATGGCGATTATGCAAGAGATTTAGATGACCACAATAGCACTTCAGGTCATGTGTTCATGCACAATTCAAGTGCAATATCATGGACCTCCAAGAAGCAACAAATAGTGACACTTTCTACAACTAAAGCTGAGTTTGTAGCAGTAGCTTTAAGCTCATGTCAAGCTTTGTGGCATAGAAAAATGTTTGAAGTACTTGGGGAAGAACAAAGGGCCACTGTCCTTTATTAGTAATAACATATCAACAACAAAATAATTAATCGAGAAATCCAATCATGCATGGAAGGAAATGCACATCTTGATATTCGTTTCATTCTTAAAGATCTTTGTAAAGATGAGAAGATTATTCTTGATATTATAGGAGTGGAGAACAAATTGTAGATATTTTGACTAAGCCATTAAAATAACCAGCATTTGAGAAGCTCAGAAAAATGCTTGGTGTTTACTCCGCCCAAAGTATTGATCAGGGAGAAGAGCTACATGAAGAAGACAACATGATGAAAAAGAAATCCTAAATTGCTTTCAGCATGAATAATTTAAGGGAGAGTGTTAAGAGTTAACCGTTCTTTTGCTTCAATAATGCTGACATGGTCAAGCAAATGTCATAGTATGTAGGAGATGTGGTTGAGGATGTTCATCACTTTGATTTTTTATTAGTTTGTAGATTCCTAATACATGTTGGTTAGTGAGGAATGCAAAGATGCGCACATATTGATTAGTGATTTAATGTATTCGGCTATCATCTATTTAATTTGTCATTTAATATATAGGTGATGTGATTTCAACATATTTTTACATTTTTAGTCTATGACCTTCTTAACTTCAATTTTCCCATCATAAGCAGTTATCTGTGTGAACTAATAGTAGATTGTAAAACTCCATAAAAATTTCTTAAAAGATATTTTTGCAATTTATGAAAGGAAAAAAAAATAATAAAAGAAATTAGTGAAATAGAAGAGAATGGTTTAGTGCCTTGGTTTTAGTATGACTTATGCTAAAAACTTAATAATGGGGTGAAGGTGTGATAGTGAAACCAATGGTAAACATTGTGGCTTAAAAATAGAAGGATTATAGGTAGACAAGAGAGACTATTAGTTAAAGTGCTCATTTACTATTCTTCTCATGACGTCTCTATTGGCATCACTATGAGTGCCTCACTTTGCATCAATGTAAGTCTCTATCGACATCACTTTGGAGTCCCATTTTTGCATCCTTTGGCATGGTATCGGTGATGATTAGTAGTCGGTAGTATGATTGGAAATGGGTGAGGAGGAAGAAAATATAGATGACGGTGAAAGAAAGGAAACAAAGAAAAGGGGATAGTAGGCGTGAAAATGGTCTTTTAGGGTTTCTTTGAAATGAATTATAGAGATGGGATTAGAACATGGATGGTTCAGGACGACGAAAGAAAGGAAACAAAGAAGAGGGGATAGTAGGCGTGAAAATGGTCTTTTAGGGTTTCTTTGAAATGAATTATAGAGATGGGATTAGAACATGGATGGTTGATTTCACAAATTTATGAAAATCCATTTTTTTTTAAAGGTAAATCCTAATATCTTATCATCTAAATTTGTATTACTTAACCTAAAAAGTCAAAATATGATACCTAATATTATTTTGTTTGTCAATTTATCAATTAAAATTTCAATTATCTTGATTTTCAAACTTAGACAAATGAACTAATTATCTATAATTAAAATAAATGTTAATTCAAATATATTAACTATTCAATTCATAGTTAAATAACATAAATTTATGTTTTATTTGTTAAAAAAAAACATAAATTTATGTTTTATAGTTAAAAGCGACATGTTAAGGATTCTATGTGTTTGAAATTGTCTTTATAGGAGACAATTTATTTGATATGAGAATACCTAATTACCTTAAACTAGGCAATTAAATGTTACGAGGTAAATTTAATTAAAAAAATAATTGCTATATGAGTGAAAAAAAAATTTAATGCTACTTATGTTTTAGACTTCTAGAGAAAACCTTTAACTTATATAATACTATATATTTTGAATAAAATCTGTAAATAAAGTAAAACCACTTTATTATAAGATATGTTACTTATATTATTAGTATTATTTATACTATATATATATATATATATATATATATATATATATATACTCTGCTCTCATATATATATATATATATATATATATATATATATATATATATATATATATATACTCCATTAGTAAAACATTTCTTTTCAAAATGAACATTTTTTTGACTAAAAGTTTTTTCAACGAAATGTTTATTAGAAAATTAAAACTTTTATCTCTAAAAAGATACAGAATTTGTCTTAAGAATTAATTAAATGACCAAATTTATTTCATTTCCAAATCTTTTTAGCAACAAAATAATATTATCTATAAAATATTTTGCCCATAAATTATAAAATTGCATTAAATGATATGAGAACCTTTAATAACAAAATATTTTATGCAAAAATCTTTTTATTTATGAAATTTTTTTTTCACAACACATATTTATATTTTTATAGTTTTAAATCATAATATAGCCTAAAATTTATATAAGGTGGTGATAACAACACATATTTTGTTATATAGTGTTATAGGTGAGCTAACATTAGATTTAATCATAATAATGAAGTTGTTGATTATCACCTTATCTTATATGGCTGCTTATCATTAATTATCTAAGAAAATATTTAGTATCATATTCAGGTAGTATAAACATATAGATATGATAATTCATTGTCACCTTATCTTATATAGCCTAAGAAAAACCTAATCTAGTAATAGCACATTAGAATTCCTCTAACAAATGTAATAACCTAACAAACTTTTATTGAGGTGGTAGAATATCACCAAGGCTTCTCTTCTGGTGAGTCACATATCAATCCTTCACAGTTTTTAGTGGGGTGATTATTGGGAAACCTCATAGACTCTTCTTTATCCATATTGTTATGATATTGTTCACTTTGAGCTTTAAGCCTTCATGGTTTTATTTTTGGCCTTTTCCCCTAAATACTATAGGAAAATAGGTTTTTCACTACTAATCTACATTGTTTTGGCCTTCAAACATTTAGCAAAATGGATATTTTCAATGCATAGCAGTATTTGGGGATAGGTGTATGATAAGAATCTCTCGTGTAAAAATTTGTCACAATAAAAACTTTGTGACTAGTACCGATGAATTTAGACTATTAAGCTGCCAGCTAGTTTTATTAGTTGAAAAATTGAAGTAATAAAAAATTTAATAATTGTTTTAAAAAAAATCTCATTTTTCTTATATTGTAGGTGTTGTGTTCTATTAGACTTGGAGGATCCTTTGATCTTATATTTTTTTTTCTTAGTTTTGAATATTAACTTAAACAAATATTGTTTCTAAGAATCAAACTCATGACCTCATGTATGGAAGGAAATGATGTTGTCACTAGACTAGTTTTATTATTTGTAATATCGTGAGTTACTTTTCATTTATTAAATATATAATAATAATAAATTTGTAAATATTTTAAAATAATATATATTATGCATCTCTCATAGTTTTTATAATATTAATGACATTGTAAAAATATTAATCAAAATAAATTCATATAAATGAATTAAGTTTGATTATATGCATTTAATAACCAATTATAAACTATAATTTTATAAAATATTTAAAATAAAATATATTTATACATACATCTATTATAATTTTTATATTTTATTAAATATACTCCAAATTAGATAAATTTCTATATGTTTACTTTTAAGTATTAAATATTATTATTGATCATTAAAAATAAATTGTCACTTTACATAATATTTAAAAAAATAAACAACTTTAAAATTTTTAATTAATTTTTACATAATTTATCTATAATTTTATCAATATTTTCATAATATTAATTTGCAATGGAACAAGCGTGTCAATAAAAATACTTTTACCGACGGATATTTACTATTGTAATTATAATTGAAAAAAAGTTATATAAGCAATGAACAATTTTAATTTTTATGAAACAAGTGTGCTAGTAATTTGTGATGGTTTAAGTTCGTTGCCAAAGTAAATCTAGGAGATCGGCTATACTCAATTTTCTTTTTAGTGAAATTCACAAGTATTCTCATTCCTAACCAAAGTGGGACTTTGAGTGCACACCTAATAAGTAGAATTGGATTTCATCCAAAATGCTCTTACAATCTTCCAACACAAGACCTATAGTGGAGATCATATAGCTAGGTTGAGGAGCTTATAATGGAAAATACCAGAGAAAAACAATATGTTTCCAGTATGACCCTGATGATCCCGTTCTCCTTTAGCCAAGAAAGTGCCTCATACTTAGCTCTCACCTCACTTTATAAATGCATCCTTAAGTCTTTGGGCAGCATTCTTCTGACGCCAAACTCCTTACTTCATCTCGAGTAATAAAGTCATATGTGATGCCCCCAATTTCCGGAGGTCAAAATTTAGATTTTTTTTTTTCTTTGCACAACCAATTTTTTTCCATGCATTTCCTCCAATGTCACTGCCTCTATACAACCTGTACTGACATTAGAAATTATGAGAAATTACTAACACTACATTGTACCAGTCTGAAACTAAGTTTTATTACAAAACTTATTCTTTACATAACCAGAACTGGATATTCAATCCAGAATATTACAAAACACATAAATAGGCCCCACTCCGGCCTTTTTCAGAATTAAGTTCTTGGATCAATATCTTCTCGATTGTGCCTCCGATGCACGAAAATATTTCCCCACGACGAATTGAAAGCGATGCTTAGTGAAATTCTCTACGAAATTTGCTTCCGCCTAAAATGCACATGTGCGATACATAAAACATCCGTCATATTCCATATAAATAATGCAATCCTATGTGAAATATTTTTGTGTCATGCATGAGATGGGACGCCTCATGCCCTGGCAGGAGTCGGCAGAGCTCCTCACACGCAATGCCAAGTGTGAAAACCAGTCATTAGTGTTTCACTAATGTCTTAACTGTTGGACAACCCTCGATATTCACTGAATTTTTATCAAATTCCGTGTGTTGTTATAGGCCACGTCTTTTCGAGGTCACATCTAGCAGGGATCGTCAAGCTCCCTTGGAGATATTTTCTTGGCTCCTTGCTTGGTGATCATGTCTATCGGCATATAAATTTTGGTCTCCTTTCACCACTGAGATCTTACCCCGTCTTGCTCACGCCTAAACACCGTGATTTGTTATTATTGTTTTCTTACAACCATGAGTCGATTTTAGGCGTTGTCCATTTCGAGCTCACCACATTCACTAAGAATGGTGAATACTTGATACCATGCACCCGTCCATTTCGACCACGATGTGACCGTACATATGAAATGCAATCATGTCATTTCATGTTATGTCATCTTCATACCGCGTTTATAAATTCCGGATAATTATATTTCCTATATATAATTTTTATTTATCACAATTTCCATGTTAATACATCACCAAGCACGTATTAACATGATTTTTTTTTACACACAACAGCATATTATTTATTTTTCCAACAATACACACAAAATAGCCCAAATCCCGGACCCATATAAAATAGGACATCTCTTGATCCCTTCACAGCCATGAACCATTTTTGGTTCCATTCGTCACCAAATAACTATGATACCAAAACACATAACAAAACCCGAAGACATCATTCTCGAGATCAAAACCAAATCTCAACACAGTCTAGGACTGCCCGGAACCAGTCCTAAAAATTCCCAATATTCAGTCCTAAAATCTTGGGACTAAATCACAGCCTATCACGGCCCCGAAGACAACCTATGCCATTACATTGCTTTTAAGCTAAAAATATTCAAAGTAGGAAAATTCCCCACCTCGTGGAGTTTGATGAATCTCCAAGAGTTTGGTACCGCAACAGCTTCACGTGCGTGGATCTTCTTCTCGGATGTCGAAGCGCGAGAAAATCTCCCTTTTTCTCTCTCTATTCGTTTTCCTCTTCTTTTTCTCTCCCTGTTTGCTTCTCTTCCTCCCTTATCCAACACACTCCTTCCTTTGTTTGCTCCCCATCCTCTTTCCTTTTCATTTTCTTTTTCTCTTCTCTCTCATTTTCTCATCTCTTTCTTTTCTCTTTCCTTTTTCTCTTTTCTTTCTTTTTCTCTTCTCTCACTTTTCTATTTCTCATTTTGATTTTTCCCTCAGCAAGATTTATCAAAGTAGGAAACTTCCCCACTTTCCTCTTAGCCACTTGTGATCATCTCCATGCTTTCTTGATTTTCTTATTTTTGTTTCTTCTTTATTACATAATTCAACATGGCTCAATGTGAGCCATTTATTCAGTGCACCATGGCTCATGCATGTGTCACTTCCTTAGGTTTTCATGTGGCATCACATGGTCATGTCATGTGTCGCCCGATACCCGGTGTCTCGAAAAATGTGCAATTTCGACTGTCTTGGAATCCGACAAAATTCGACGAAGTAACTAGATTTCGCGAGAAAAATTCAACAGTGAAGTCTATTTTGTCATCCGATATCTAGAAAATTTCCAGTTTCCAACCAAAATTACCGTTTTACCCTTTTAAGAAAAATTGAATTTTTCCCGGGTTTTACATTCTTCCCCCCTTAATAGAATTTTGTCCACAAAATCACATACTACTTTAAACACATGCATATTCAGTAATATTCTAGTGCCAAATATTAGACCACGCACCTTCATCCTCAAATAGGAAAGGATAGGTGGCCAGCATCGTGTCATCGCATTCCCAAGTTGCCTCCTCCACTCTTCGGTGTTGCCACAACACTTTCACTAGCCACACGGTCTTGCGTCTCAAACACAGTCGGAGCTATCAAGATATACTCATGGTCTCTCCTCGAAGGTCTATTTGTATCAGCAATAATCTCTCCTCGATCTGCACACCCACGCCAGGCTGGATCTAGAGTGTATGGAGCATAGAGAGTGGAGACACCTCATGGACACTGATAAACTAGGTGGTAATGCCAGTGATGCTACATGGTGTGCTCACCTCTCGAGTACCTTGAAGGGTCCAATATACCTCGCGCTAGCTTCCTCAAACTGCCAGAATCCTAGCCATATCTTGGGCATCTCGGCCCGAGGCGTGATCACCGCAAACTGCAGGGTCGACGGCGTTTATCCAGCGTGGCTCTTCGACTTCCCACCTATTAGCGGCAGGTGTGCGGGCCATCACGAAATTGTAACTTGAAATATACCTAGCGGTTTTGGACTTGTGTAGGGTATATTAAAAGCTAAATAGAATTTTCGGAAATAAAGCAGAAAGACAGAATTAATAATAAAGCCAAGGAGTAAATAGGTAATTTACTACTTGAGGACTGTGGTCATAAAGGGAAAGACTAGGGGTTAATATATGGGGAAATGCCCCAAAAGGAAATGTAAATAGAGAAGTTATGGGATTGAGGCAATTAGAAAGTTGGAATAGAAATAGGAGGAGAAATGGGGACCAAGATGCAAAAAGGAAAGTTAAAAAGAAAAAAAAGGGTTTTGACTTGGCCGAGCATAGCCTTAACAAACATGGATAAAGACCAAATTTGGTCTCCAAATAGACAGGCAGTAGAGAGGGAGAGAAGAGAAGAGGAAAGAGAGAAAGAAAGAAGGAAAGAGGAAGAGGAAGAGGAAGAAGAAAAGAAGAAGGAAGCCAAGCTCAAAAGGTATGGAACTATAGATTCTTGTATGAATTTCCATACAATAGCATGGTTATTAGTTGTCCCCCCCGAACCTGGGGAGCATGGGATTTTATCCTAATCAAGATTTATTGAAAATAGGGTGGTAAAACCCATATGGTACATGTAGTTATGGATCTCTCTTTTAAGTTGGATTCATGGGTAAAGTCAGGAAATATTGAGTTAGGGTTAGAACAACAGAGCCTAACTAATCATCATATTTGGGTTGAGTGGGTCATAACCCATATTAGAATGGTATTGGGGAGAAATTCATGGAAGGTTTTGAAAGAAGATAAGTAGTGAAGAGGATTTGAATAGAAAGAGATGTCAAGATAGAAAATGGAAATGGGTTTCAAGTGTATATGAGTATTGAGTTGATTTAGTATCAACATATGGAAAAAATGGAAGAAAAACACACATTCTGGGCAAAATTCGGGATTGTCGAGTGCGAATGCTATATTTCTATTTCGACCAATTTTCGTATTTTAGCCATAAATTTCTCATTTCTTATCCATTAAAATGTTAAATCCGCATTAACCATTCAGAATAACTATGCCAGTATCAATTCGAATTCTATGTGGCGAAATTCGCTCAAAGTAGGGCCGTATTCAAGCGATTCTGGATTCAGTTTTAAGATTAGCCGGTTGTTTTGGACGTAACGTGAGTTTCGATGCCCCGATTTGGGTGATTCTAATTGGAGAAGAACCGTGACACCTTACCTTCAAAAGAGTATAAAGAACCGTGTCAATGTAGTCAGAACGCTTGGGAAAATGGGTATAATCAAGCAGTCGATGTGTAAAATGGTAATAATGATTGGCATGAAAATCTATCTTGAATTTGGATGAGTCAATTGGAATGATTCCAATTTCTAAGTAAAGTAGATTCATAGAGGAACAAGAAAAGGATTTGAATTTAGGGCATTAAGGTCATTTTGTAAAGAAAAGGGTAATTTGGTCATTTCCTTGGTTACGTATTTTTAAGCGTGGTTAAATGAGATTTAAGTGAATGTGATGTGGTTGGGTGAAATTGAATGTGTATGGTGGATTAAATGGAAGTTATGGTTAATGGTTAGTTATGATTTTCTTGAAAAAGGTGAAAGAACTATCGGACGGAAGCAGGAATTATTGTGGGAAGCAAGTGGGGATTGAGCGGTGAGCGGTGAGTGTAAAACTAATATTTTGAAAATTGAGTTTAAAGGTAAATGATTTTAATGTAAGAAAAGGAAAAGCTTAATATAAATGTTTATATATGGATATCCCATAAGAATGTAGCCAAATGTATAAATGTTTGCACACTAATATATATATTTATAGTAAATGTTTATATATGTATGCATATGTTAAGGCATTATGGAAGTTTAAAAATGTGTAAAGAATGCATATGTATATTTGCATATATATGTGTTTTAATGATAAAGTAAAGGATTTAAATGGATTTATAAATGTATTTTGAAGAAAGGAGTGAATGATTTTAATGTTAAAATGAAAAGTTTAATGTAAGAAATGTTTATATATGTATGCATATGTTAAGGCATTATGAAGTTTAAAATGTAAAGAAGAATGTAAATGTATAAATGATAAAGTAAGGAGTTTTAAATGGATTTTTAAATGTTGGAAGAAATGTTTTTCTTGATGGATTAACCCCCTTTTAATTTGTATAGTACAAAATGTCAGTAGAAATACCTTAAAGCGTGTAAGGATTTGAGGTAAAGCTATAGGTTACTAATTGAGGAGGGAAATAGTGTTTAGAGTAATATCCATACGTGATAAGGTGCTATGGTGAGACCCTATGCAGCGTGAGGTTTCTCGCGGCGTAGTGGTTATAGCGGAATGAGGCGTCCTCACTTGAGTCGAGTGCCGAGCTGTTAGGTGTGTTTATCCCTAGGTTCCATCCAGAAAGAAAGAAAAGAAAAGAAAGAAAGTTAATACATAAAGTGATTTTGAATTATATCGTGTTATTACTTTGATATATACTGAAAATGTTATAAAGATTTGAGAAAGAAAGAAAGAAAGAAAGAAAGAAAGAAAGTTAATGTATAAAGTGATTTTGAATTCTATAAGTAATATATACTGAAATTGTTATCTTAAACAAGAAATGCTCATGAGCTCCTTTAGCTCACTCTTTCCATATCTTTAGAACCTTTTGAGGCAGGCAGTCTGCCGTTAGAGTACCCTCTGTACGATGGTCGAGCCATCGAGAACGGCAGTTTGTGATTGCATTGTATATACATTTTGCATAGTGTATAGGTTGAATATTTTGTCATGTATATATGTATATATTTTGAAAAGGAACTACGTGGGCTTTGATCCTCGGTGGGCCAGTGCGTAGGCGGTCGACCCAAGTCGGCCTCCAAGCCCAGTCTTTTATAAATGTATGGAATTGAAGAAGTTTTAAATGTTTTGATGATTAGAGAATGAATAAATGTATGGGTATATATTATTGTTGGTGGATTCTGGACGAAGTCACAAGCGGAGGATTGAGAAGTTGAGGATTGAAGATTAGAAGTGTTTTAAATGTTTTTCGCGAGGTTTGTAAATTTGGAAAAGTCAGAAAAGCAGAGGACACTCAGCCAATTTTAAGAAAAATCCAAGTGTTTGAAAAACCAAATATAAAAAAAAAAAAAAATTATCACTTCGCTTCATTATTATTTTTCTAAAGAAGATATGTTAAGGATTGTAAAGGGATTAAACCGTGAATTTTATTTGGTTGTTTGAAGGAAAGTTTCTATATCCATTGGAGTGCGGGAGGTCCCTCGGGTTCATGAGGTTAATCAGGGTCAGGGATCCTTCAGAAATCCCAGTAGTGACCTCCTAGCGACTAGGAATTCTTGTGGAAGCGAAACCGTATTGCTTCTTGAAAAACTCCTATAAAAATTTTCACTTTTATAAATGTATGATTTGTTAAAAATCTACAGGCGACATATCACATTTGCATAAGGAGATATTCAAATCCACATACACACAATTTACACTTTTCCAAATATGGTATTGGCGACCCAGAGGCAGTCCGACCGGTTAGTCAGAACATAAACCGGGGCGTTCGTTTAAATCAATTTAAAGTCATTAATCAAATCCATTTAGTTATCGTTTTATTTAATTTTAGTTTTCAAAAGTGTCGCGACCCGAATTCCTGACTCGACCCGGTTGGCGGATCCAAGCCGAAGCCCGGTTTACTCCGACATTTCCAATTATCTTATCAAAACATTTGGATTATTTTATTCATTTTTTAAATTTGTAATTTAGGAAATAATTCATTTTAGCAAACCGTAAAACATTTACAATTAACAAAAAATTCATAACGTTTACATTTAACAAAATGCCTTTACAAAATAATGATCGAGTTCAAAGCCCATTTACAAAATGTCAATGTTGAAGAAAATGGGTAAATATATATGCCAGACATACTCAGAAAATTCCTTCTATGACTACGAGCTCCTCGATCTTAGGTCTTCTTGATATCTATCGCTCGGTACACAGGCATTGATAAAAAACAATCGCTAAGCATTTTCCATGCTTAGTGGTTCTATCTGATTCTGTATTCCATTTTTCGTTCATATAAATCATGCATTTATCAAAATAATGCCTTTATACAATATCGATTAATAATGTAGATCTTATACAAATACACTTTTCAATACCATGCGATTGTTGTTCGGTTTTGTGATTCCACATATAACTAGAATTCGACATCCTGACAGTTAGGTTGGTGAATCCTGTGTTGTCATTGATGGCCAATATGGTTTCACATTCAATAATACCGTCTCATATGACTATAAATTCGACATTCACAGCCGGTCGGTTGGTGAATCTGTCTGTTGTCATTGATAGTAATGTGTTCGCGTTCAATATTACCGTCTCACATATGACTATAGAGTCGGCATTCCGCAATGATTGATTTAATTGAATCATCATGCAATGCATCATTCGGTAACAATGTTTTCGCATTTATCAATTACGGTTACCTTCTTGTAGTCGGTTGGTGAATTCCGTCATGTTGAATCGTCGATAAAACGGTTCAAATCGATTTACTTTTATGCAATAAATTCGCTTGTAGCTGAATCTGCGCGTATGCCAATATTTATCAAACATTTCAAATACTAATCATTGAGATCAATATATATGTATATATGTAAATAGAGAACAATATGAAAATAAGGAATGAATAAGAACAAACTAGAATAAAGAACAAGTATAGAACAAACCAATTATCGATTCCGTTTCTTTCTCGATGTCAATCCTAGGTCGAGGTTATAAGTCTTCACCGCTACAGTCGAATCTGATTTATTCGCTCTTGGTGATTAAGCGAATAATCATACTAAACGAATATCGTAGAAATGTGAAACTTTGTGGGCGGCGAGGCCTACGGTACGTTTTTACTTAGTCCTCAATTCTGTATTCCTCTAAGGAGTCTACTTTACTCATAAGTGGAATCATTTCAATGGGATTATCCTAACTAAAGTTATGGCATTTTCATGCCAACTAATAGAATTCTGGAATTACAGGGACAGTTTGTATTGCTCATTTTCTGGGGTCTTAACTTCATGTTTGACTCTAGGTTATTGTACTCTTTTAAAGTTAAGGTGCTAATGGTTCTATTCAACTGGGAATGCAGTTAGAACCTTAGAAACTCAAGTGCGATCGAAACAAGCCGGACTACTCTATGTTCAAGCTGGAACCAAATTTGGCTTGCATAGTATTTACTTTGAGTGATTTTAGGCCATTTAGGATCGAAATTTGAATGCCTATTCTTTAAGTTGGTTCTCATGAAGTCTATTTTCGTAGCCACTTGAATCTCAAATCGGATAAGAAATGAAGCGAGTTATGGCCAAAATCACGCGGTGGCTTGGGAAGCGAGCAAGGTGTGGTACTAAGTGTACCCAGTACAATTTGGCTTAATTGGGGTGTACGGTACACTACTGTTCATGTCTTAGGTACACCTTAGAAATACTTGATTTGTTATTTTTTACGCTTTGATGTAATTAAACTCCGTACAACTTCTATAATTCATAATACCTCCAAAAACTGACTTGGAATTCATCTAGAAACAATTCCACAACACTTACTTAAGTGGTGCTATGGAACCCTTAGAAACATACAAAACCTTGGGTGAAAATCCAGAACACTACCTAAGGTCCGCAATTCTTTATAAAACCACATAAAGGTGATGATTCCATGGTTATTTTCCACCAATTGGGGTTTACTCTCATAACTAACAATTCAAAGGTTTGTGTGATCTTTGCACACAACTGAAACGAAAAGACATCTAATCTCATACGAAAGCCACAGGAATCCAAAATACACTTGATCCTAAGACATACATACCTTGAATCCTTCTTGAACTCCTCCTCCTTCTCTTCTCTTCCTCTTCTTGGCTCTCTTCTTTTCTCTGTCGTGGAGGCCCTAGCTTTGGAGACCAAATGAATTTTTGGTTTTTGTTTTTCCCATTATTATAACATCAAGTCTCTTCTAATTACAATTAAGTCCTCAACTCTTTAATTTTGCAAATTGTCACTTATGTAATTTGTATTGTGGCCCATCTCTACACTTAATGATTTTCATATTCATGTCATATTTGCTAAATGACCATTGTACCCTTGTTCTCCTTACCAAAATCCGGGTTCACTAAATTTATCACTTCATAACTTGTCAATTTACCAATTTTTTCCCTGAAAAATCCGAGTTTGACTCAATTCATACCCAGAATATATAATAAGATTTATTATAAAAATTCCTAGAGGTATTTTTGAAGTGTTACAATGGCAGCGACAATATTCTTTCAATAGAGGCCTCGGGCTCGATACATTTCCTGAAACTATACTATGTACATACATATGCTCAATACACACAAATTAAAGTATTTCCTTACAAAATATTATTAATAACAACCTTTATTACAAATGTCGGGAGAATCCTACTATGCTCCCGGTCAGACGTGCTGTACCTAGAAAATAGTTTTAAACAGGAAAATAATGAGCTAAACGAGCTCAGTGAGTGTATGCTTTATAAAATGTTTTCTTTTGAAAACATCTCAAAACTGTAAAACTCTCTTTTACAAGATATTTTCCAGAAGCCTTGCTTGCTTACTTTGCTTTGCTTTGCTTTAAAAGTTTCTAAAACTTTTTATAAATCTCTTGCTTTCTTGCTTTACCTTGCTTTGCTTTAAAAGTTTATAAAACTTTTCTCAAATCTCTTGCTTTAAAAGGTTATAAAACTTTTTTATAAACACGGGAGCACAGGCTCAATAGCATGCTAAAATAAAATGGGAGTGCGGAAAACCTTAGTTTGTTTTAAAATAAAAGCGGGAGCCTGGGCTCAATCGTTTGCTTTAAAATAAAAACGGGAGCCTGGGCTCAACCGTTTTCTTTAAAATAAACACGGGAGCCTGGGCTCAACTGTGCACCAGTGGTTGACTTCAAAACTGTATAAAACATGCTTTTAAATCATCCAACCCTTTGAGTCTTTCCTTGTTGTACCTTTAGTGAACATGGGAGCACGGGCTCGACCATGCGATTGGAAGGACACAGGTCCACATCACCTAGGTGGAAGAGCCTTGGCTCGATTCCCCTTTTTCCAGTAAATATGGTGGAATTGACCTTGGTCTCCGTCACAATAATTTAGTTAACGCGTTAACCCTATATACTCTAGTACGTGGCACGGTCTCCTTTAAATGCCATGATGCATGAACTAAGTTTGTCGACCAGGCAAATCTAAAATGCATGAATGATATCCTAACACCACCGTGCACGTACGGAATACCTCTGACCGGTATGCTTGCTTAGAACTAGGGATTTTTGTTAGGCCTGTTTTAGAAAATATACTTTTTGCTTGCTTGCTCTTTGAAATATGGTTTTACAACTCAAAACCATTGTTTGCTTGCTTTTAAAAAGTATGGTTGAATACATCAAAACCATTACTTGTTTGCTTTTCACATATGGTTTAAATCAAAACCATTGCTTGCTTGCTAAATCTCATTGCTTGCTTAAAAACATGGTTTACAGTCAAAACCATTAAATACCAGCATAAAACAGTTTATAATAATACACTAGTATTTGAAAAATAGGTTTAGAACACTCACTTTTTTGTTTACCAACACTTGAGCACGACTCCACGCTTTCCTGCCTTTGCTTTGGCCTACACACTCCAAGCGAATACGTGAAAACGTGTCCTTTATTGTAATTTATAAAACTTAACGTGCACTTCACATCTGAGTCACTTTTAGTAACTAGCTCTTACTCACACTCAGCGAAGCCGCCTCGGCGAGTGCCATTCACGTTTTCATTGAATTCCAATCTTCTTTGAACCTCTTAATCATTTAGTAAGGTTCCAACATCACCCATACAGTGTATGAATTTAAAAGCAACTATCACGAAATGCAAAATCTGGGCATTTTGGACCTTGTGGTAAGTGCCACTATGTTTTAGTGGTGCAACACGATACGTATGGTGTTCTGGAATGCCGCTGTCTTAATCTGGGGTACGAATGGGTTCTGTATGGTGAATCTTTGGTACCACCACAATTTTGATAGGTACCACCCTCGTGGTTTGGCGAGTGCTGATTTTGCATCTTTTGGTACCATTTTTCTTCATACTGCTTCTCCATTCCATCATACCTCAAGAATCAACATGGAATTCATCTAAAACCACTCCATAATACTTGAATTGGTGATTTGGAACTTCTTATTACCAACCCTAGGTAAAAATTCCAAGAATTCAACCTGTCCACCAATTCCTACAAAACCATGTAATTTTGATGGATTCCATGTTTATTTATACCAATTAGGGTTTTTCCCACAAAACTTCAAGAATTCTAGGGTTAGGATGATCTCTCCCCAAAACCTTAGAACAAGGAGCAAACTAATCTCCATACGAAACCACAGGAATCAGAAATACACTTGATTCCATACAAGAAAACATACCTTTGTTCTTCTTCTTCTTCTTCTTCCTCTTCTTCCTCTCTTCTTGTCACCAAAACGTGAAGCCCTAGCCAAAATGAGACCAAAATGAGTTTTGGTTTGTCTCATGGCCTTTTATAGTCTCATATTTCTCCTAATTATAATTAGGTCCTCCATCTATCAAAAATTGCAATGTAACTTATGTTATTTCTACTTTGGCATACTATCTTCTTTTCTTATGACCTTTATGTCCCATTGGATCAATTACCACTTTACCCTTGTTCTAGTACACAATTCCAAGTTGTAGAATTATGATTTCGCGATTTGGAGTCTGAAACCACAGCTCGAAAATACCTGATGACACTTGGTGCCCATATGCCCCTACAGTTACTCATACCGTACACCTTCTCGGGATGAGGAGTTACATCTTCTGTCTACTCTGAGCCATAAGGAGGCGCTTCTGAATCAAATTCACCCTCTCAGAGGTGTCTCTAATCAGATCTGGACCAATGATGGAACTCTCTCCCATCTTTGTCTAACAAATCAGGGATCTGCATGGCCTCCCATATAAGGCCTCATAAGGTGTCATCTGTATACTTGCTTAATAACTATTGTTGTAGGCGAATTCCACTAAGGATAAGTGCTCCTCCAAGCTACCCTTAAACTCCAGGATACATGCTCGTAGGATGTCCTCTAAAACCTGTGTGGTCCTCTTTGACTGACCATCTGTCTACGGATGAAATGCAATGCTCATCATCAACTGTGTTCCCATGGCCTTTTGGAAACTCTTCCAAAAGTGTGCCGTAAACTTGGGATCCCTATCTGAAACTATGGACACTGGTACTCCATGTAGTCGGACAATCTCTCAAATATACAACCGGCATAATTCCTCCAGTGTGAAGGTCATCCGCATTCCTAGAAAGTGTCTCGCAGACTTAGTGGCAGATCCAGCATAAACCATACGACATCATGCTCCTGCATTATTAAGTGTGCAGAGTGGTCCACAAATCCATCATGACATGCTCCTAGTTCTACTCAACTACTCTAATGGCTGGAGTAGCCCTGTTGGCTTCAAATGCTTAGCCTTTACCTGTTGACAAGTGAGACACCGACGAACAAAATCTCCAACGTATCTCTTAATCTCTCTCTAATAATACTGGCGACGAAGATCACAGTAGATCTTCGTGACACTTGGATGCATATAAAATTGGGTGCAATGGAACTCCTTGAGGATCTCCACTCTCAATCGGTCGATTTGGGAACCACGGCGAGTCCCCTATCACAGAAGACTACCATATGTGGATGGCTGAAACATAAATCACCTTATACCTGCACGTACGGTCACGTGGACGATATCTACATGTCACGCCCCTTGGGACTCTGCTCGATAGGAAGTTGTAGCCACCCAGGCTCCCCTAGTTCCACTGAGCCTAATCGACATCGCGTAATCGAGCGCCCCCTGATCTCGAGCATACGCCACTCCTGGAAGCTACACTCGCAAGTATACTGTGACTTAGTGGCCAGCATCAGTACTTGCATTTTCCTTAGGATGGTGATACAAAGTGAAGTCATAGTCTCGAATCTTACATTATGTGTTGCCTCATGTTGAGATCCCACTGTGTGAAAATATACTTCAGACTCTTGTGGTTTGAAATTACTTCAAACTGCTCACCATACAAGTAGTGGCACCAAATCTTTAAGGCAAAGACAATGGTTGCCGACTCTAGATCATGTGTAGGGTAATTCTGCTCATGATTCTTTAGCTACTGAGAACCATAAGCTACTACCCTCCCGGATTGCATGAGACACATCCCGGTCGAGATCCTTAGGAGGCATCACGATTGCAGGTGTACCTCTGTCCCTGTTCCGGGACTATCAGAATAGGAGTTGTAGTAAGCCTCCTTTTCAAGTCCTGGGATGCCTTCTCACATTAGTCATCCCACTTAAGCTTATTTATGCAGATTGATCTAGTCATAAGTCTTGATATTCGGGAGAAATCCTCAATGAACCTCTGTAATACCACACTTGATCTCCTATATATATAAACATATATATAAATATATATATATATATATAAACTTCATAGAAAGAGAGAGAGAGAGAGGGGCATGGCAATCTCAGAGGCCGGCCCGGCCTCTCCCAGCTCATAGCAAGCCTCTGCCTTCTCGGGTCTCTTGACACACTGAAGCCAGACACGTGTGTTGTACTTGTGCAAAATATACTGGGATTTTTATAATGAATTTTATTATATATTACGGGTATTAATTGAGCAAACTTGGAGTTTTAAAGGGAAAATTGATAAATTGACAAATTGTGAAATGTAAATTTAGTAGGAACTCGGAAATTTGGGCACTACGAAACAGGAAAAAATTGAAATTATATAGGGATATAAAAATCATAAAGGGAGTAGAGATGGTAGTAATAGAAATAAAATAAGTTGATTTGCAATATTTAAGTGATCGAGGACCTCTTTGAAATTAGAGTGAAGAATGGGACTATAAAGAGAGATAAACCAAAATTCACATTTTTACCTGGTCTCAAATTACCCTAGCAGCGAGTAGAAAGAGGAAGCGAAGAAAAGGAAGAAGAAGAGGAAGAAAGAAAGGAAGAAGAGAAGAAGAAGATCAAAATTCAGGTATGTTTTTGCCTTGGAATCATGGGTATTTGGATTCTTAAGGTTTGGTATGGAGATTAGTTGCTCCTTTGGTCTAGGGTTTTGTGGAAAGGTCACATAAACCCTTGAATTGTTGGGGTTATGAGAGTAAAACCCCAATTGGTGGAAAATGAACATGGAATCATCAAATTATATGATGTTTAGAAGAATTGATGGACCTTTGGGTGAATTCATAGGATTTTTACCTAGGGTTTTGTGGTATAAGGTTCCAAACCACCAATACAAGTATTTTGAAGTTGTTTTGGATGATTTCCATGATGATTTTTAAGGAATTAAGGAATGGGAGATTATATAAGGAGAATTGGTATCAAAAGTGGCAAAAGAAGCAAATCTGGACAATTTCCGGAACATGTCTTAGAATGCAATTATGGGGTGTACCGGTACACCCCGCGAGGAGGCGACATGTACGGTACAGGTCCGACTGTACCTGTACATGGCAATAGAATACAGCTTTGGCCAATCGGTGCGGGTCCAGGGGTGTCTGGAATACGGGTGTGCCCCCTGAAATTTTCAGTTTTGTAGTTTTGCGTATTTGAGCCTAAATTCATACCCAGTTAATATAGGAACGCTGATAAAATGATTAAGGAGTTGAATAAGATTGGAACTCGACGAAAAGCGTAGCGTACCTCGCCGCCGAGGCGAAGCTTTGTTTAGTATGATAGTTCGTTTAACCACTAAGAGTGATGAAATGGTAATTGACTAGGTGCGGGTGAAGATGACAACCTGACCTAGGATCGATATTGAAAGAGAAAAGGAATCGACAATTGGTTAGTTCTATGATTGTTCTCTAGTTTGTTCTATAATTGATCTCTATATTGATCTCAGTTTGTTCTTGGTAACTTAACTCTTATTTCAAGTACTATTTGTGAAATTCTCATATATATGTATCGATTTGAACGATTAGTATTCGAACTGTTTTGTCAAACAACTGCATGTGTGCATGTATTTGACATATGAGTGAAATTACCGCATGAGAGTAAATGGATTTGAAATATATCATTGAATGACCGACATGGCCAGGATTCTGGCGAATTTGTCATGAAGAAATCATAAATATTGAATCTGAAATCACATTGCTCTTGAATGACCAAAACGAGGGCGGGATTCGCAGAATGCATGCGTGAAGATGTCGACTTCTATAGCCACATGTGAGACGGTAATATCCAATGCGAAATCACATTGCTACTGAATGACAAACAGGACAGGATTCACCAACTGAATCTGTCATGAATGTCGACTTCTATAGCCTTATGTGAGACGGTATTTATGGACCCTACCCGATCCACGGGTCGGCACGACTCGCTTTTAAATGGAAGGAAAATGTAAAAAAAATGAAAAGAAAATGTGGGTTGATTTTCGAGTTTTGGAAAATCCGTCCTCGAGGAGGACAGTTTTTCTTTGGAGTCGCCACTTACTTTTTGTTATTTTATAAAGGGAAAACAGTAAGAGCAAAACCCGCAATGAATCAGTATGGAAAAGCGGTGCGAAAAGCTAAGATTCTGGGATTCAGGAGATTCGATTACCTATCGGAAGGTACACCTCATATGGTAGCACCCCTCCCCAGGCAGGAACTCGGCCTCTACTAGTGAATTGGGTATGTGGAGCATATGGGTCTGAGATCATATAGTCTCCTAGGCTAAACATCTGACTTAGGTCGGACCAGCCCTAATTGGTATCACAGCGTGCTTAAAAACACTGACGAGAGCCAATAGCGTGTACTGTGGTCCTGGCAGCGATACATCAAAGGTTAGCCAACAAACCTGTAGTATGCATGACACCCAAACACCGAGCATCCATGTGAAATTCATTTACCCGACATTAAAGTACGTACACGTGATCCACTGTATTGTGCATAAGAGTGGTCAAGGCTGAATGCATCCTGAATGTCAAAATCAAACACCATGCGCATATGAAAACAAATGCAGCCTAAGCATGCGGGGTCATGGCCATGCATAGCGAGGAAATAGGTAGAATAAATAATACACCATACATCATGTTTAAAACGAATATTGGATCGTACGAAAGAAAGACGAAATTTGAAAGGGTAAGTGATTTTCTTACTTTGTACACATTCCCTTTAAAAATCCCACAAACTAAACCATACATACCAGTCACATTGCCCGCTCTTACTTTGTTCAAGCCGAGAGCTGAACTCAGACCCTAAAGGCAGCCTACAGGTTCCTTGGGGCAACTAAGAGCACGCCATGATAGATTCGAGACTGAAACATGCTAAAATAGGGGCTGCCCATGAGTTGTCTTGCACAACCGGTTGAATCGGTTCTCAACAAGTCCAAACGATTGAGAAAAATTCTGAACCTTTGTCGAAAATTCTCCTGAGTCAGGAATCAACAAAATAAAAGGAATGCGATTCCGATTTGAATGACGAGAACTAACCCCGAGCAAAGAAAAGTACCCAGCTATCGTGCGGAAAACCTAACCTAATGAACCGGATGGTTCGGTTTCCCAACAAGTCCAGATGATTGAGAAAAGATTTCAAAAAAATTCAGAACCTTCCTTACAAAGTCAGGAATTCAAAAAGACAAACAGAGTGCAATTCCGACTCGAATGACGAAAGAATCAACACGAAAATAACGCCAAACTACCCAAACTGCCATTCCAGCAAGCCGAACCTAATGAACTGGCTGGTTCGGGTTCCCCCAACCAATGAAATCCATTGAAAGCTCTCAAAATTTTTCAGAACCTTCCTAAAAGAGTCATGAATCTAACAAAACAAACGGTGATCGATTCTCAGCTCGGATGAGTGAGAACCAACCAAAAAAAACTAAACTACCCAAACTACCGTTCTTGCAAACCTAACCTAAATGAACCGACTGATCTGGTTTCCCAACTAGTCCATCTCGTTGAGAGATGCTCTCAAAATTTTCCAAAACCTTCCTAAAATATTCAGGAATCTAACAAAACAAACGGTGATCGATTCTCAGCTCGGATGAGTGAGAACCAATAAAAACAAACAAACTACCCAAAAACTGCCGTTCCTGAAGCCTAACCTAAATGAACCGACTGTTGATCTGGTTTGCCCAGTCCATCTCGTTGAGAGGCTCTAAAATTTTCAGAACCTTCTAAAAAGATTCCAAGAATCTAAAACAAGCGGTGATCGATTCTCAGCTCGGATAGTGAGAACCCGAAGCTAAAACGAAACCAAACTACCCAAACTACTATTCCTGCAAACCTAACCTAAATGAACCGACTGATCTGGTTTCCCAACCAGTCCATCTCGTTGAGAGAGGCTCTCAAAATTTTCCAGAACCTTCCTAAAAGATTCAGAAATCTAACAAAACAAACGGTGATTGATTCTCAGCTCGGATGAGTGAGAACCAATCAAAACAAGCCGTTGTTCTCTAAAACCTAGGCGCAGCCGAGCGTGAAGACGGCTCTCACGTATAAGCGTGAAAACCAGCTCAAATGGTTGAGGAGCAACCTCAAATTTGATCAGAATGTCTCTTAAAGAATAGAGTGGAGCCAGGGTCTATTTCTTACCTCTTCCACAAAACACAGAAAAGAAACCAAGCTAAGCATCCAGCAGAACGTGTGTTTGAGCCCGGAAAAGTGTCCCTCCAAAGGTCCCTTCCACTTTGATCTTTCTCTCCTTTTGTACTGATTCCCCACCTCAGCTTCTGAGCCTACCTGGTGTTTTCCACCTTCAAGCTTTGAAAAGAGCTCAATCAGTCTCGAAAACAGCTTCCCCATTAACTCCTCTCCTCATTTTCCATGCAAAATTTGAATATCTTAAGTTTTCGGCTTGCTTCCTCCTGATATCCATATGGATTCATGGTGGGCTGCATGTAACTTAAGCCAAGGCCCAAAATGGACCAACAATACTGCCCATGGTCGAGCTGGAGCTTATGGGCCCGAACCACAAAGGATTTGGGCTCCAAAATCACAAAAAACAGCGCTCCACACAAGCTAGCCCGACTAACCGGTTGAACCAAATGCCAACCAGTCCATCCGGTTGAGGAAAATTATGAAATTTTGATAGAATGTTCCCTGAAGAATAAGGAGACTAATTAGTGCCCAAAAAGTGCTATTTTGAACCCTATATTAGATAGGTTTTGAGTGTTTTTTGCTCGCTAATCATGTCAATTATGCCAATTGAAGTGTTCAAGTCTTCTTAGTATCAGTATCTTGGATTTTAGAGGTTATTTTTGGTTGTTTTGTAGGTTTTTGGCGTACTTTGGGAGTTCGATATCGAGACATATGATGAATCATGAAGATTGAACCCAGTATAAGCCATCAGTGTACCAAAAATCAAAGAGAGAATGAAGGCAAAGTGAAAAATCAATGCGATGGGGAGGATGAAACGTGCGTGAAGATCGGCAATTCCCGGGAATTTCGCTAAGATTGCGAAAATTTCGCTGGGATTGCGAAAATTTCGCAGCCTTAGCGAAAATTTCGCAATCTTAGCGAAATTGACAATTTTCGCTAGACCCAAAATTTTCGCTAAAGCACTATTCCTAGCGAAATTTCACGTTTTCGCTACTCACAAGAATTTCGCTAAGCTAGCGAAATTTCGCTATGTGAGTACGAGGAGATCTGTGAGAGATTTCTGTTTTAAGCTATCTCTTGGTGATTTAAGCTACCTAGCGAAATTTTAAGCTAGCTAACGAAATT
Organism: Tetrastigma voinierianum; assembly: GCA_016808115.1. NCBI lineage: Eukaryota > Viridiplantae > Streptophyta > Magnoliopsida > Vitales > Vitaceae > Tetrastigma > Tetrastigma voinierianum. The sequence goes on from JAEQBH010000861.1 coordinate 284,973, forward strand.
TGTATGCATAGCGAAGTCTTGCCTTGTCACACTTTTGTAGTGTCTGGCAGACTTACAATTTTGGTGTATTACTCCCTTGTCCCTAATTTGTAAATTGGTAGGCTTTATGGTATTTTCATACATTGGGTGGCCTATATAAGCCCCCTCACCATTTGTAACCACTAGCGACAAATTGAGAAGCAATTTTTGGCAAAGTTTTTGATACACAACAAAAATATCTCGTAGCTTTAGTTAGGGTTTGGTGTTTCTCTCTTCTCTCCCCTCTTTCCTTATTTTCTTGGCTGCGAACACCTCTTAGGATGACAACTCAAGAGATGTGGCTAAAGCCTCTGTACTACTGAAGAGGAAGGAAGCTAGCTTGGTGGTGGGGCATATGCGCGAGTTGTCCTCTTGTGTTAAAAGTTACAGTCTTGTGTTTATGACCCTATCTTCTCAAACTAGGGTGAATATCATTTAATGTCATTAATTTGGCCAATACTTACCATGCTTTAGGATCTGATTGTATACTTATTGCTAGATGCCTTGTGGTTTTTAGATGGTCTTTACGAGCCAGCGAAATGATGTTGAATGTTAGGGTTTCAAGCGCAAAGGGGCCGTAGATGCATGTTACAGTGTTAACTCGAATAGGGTGGTTTCTAGGGTTAGGTTTCTTAGTTAAACATAGATCCAGGTTGTGGCTTGGACTATAGGTTCTTGTCCTGCGTGAGGGATACAACCGAGACACTTGTTTGCCTAAGTTACGGAGTTAGTGACTAAATTTTCAAAGTTAACTTTTCACACATCACTTTCAGTTTTACAATTTCTCAGCGAGTTAAAGCTACTTGCTTGTTTGAAACAAAAATCCAAAGTCCAAATAAGAAAGCCTTACCTTTTTTACACTTATGCAAATCATTCCCTAGGATGAAAACCCATCCCAGGTGTTCGACCACTGAAGCCAGAAGCTATCTTTGCCATTAGCTTGACTACGGCGGTGGGAGAACAGGTATATAAATTTTGTTGATTCGACTCAGCTGCGTAGCCTGGTCGAATGGCGTGGGGATGGTGCCAAACTACTTTTGATAAGTTGAGTGTACTTGTGATCAGCAACATCACAAGTGAGTAACTTTCTTTGCCTCTTTTTGTAACCCGATTGCGAGGCTGCCCGGTGTTCATCACTTTGCGATGCTTTGCCTTGTTTTGTTCTTTTTACAATCGATTTTATTTTTATCTAGCAATAACCCTTTTTGCGAGTTTGTTGGTACTCTTTGTTGTCTCTACAAATTTTGTAATAGGTGTTTATGCTCGATGGGATAGAGACTTGCATCGGGTAGACTACATAGAATCGTACGCAACTTGACCCGATCAGAAATTGAAGTGGGATTAATGCCTGCGATCGCCGTGGATCTTTGTTTGCCTGAAGAACATCGAGTCAGCGGTACTGATAGATCCGACCTTTATAGATCGATGAGGACCACATCCACCCTCTGATTAGTGCCCCCTCCTGTATCATACCTCCTGCTGAAGATGTAGTGGTGAGGCCTATGATGCACCCTACTCCCGAATACCATGGTATGGAAAATGAAAATCCACTTAAAAATCATATTGAGGATTTTGAGGGAAGTATGCACTAACCTTTAGGAAGGAATGATGGACATGGATTTGCTTAAGTTAAAGCATTTTCCACTGACCTAAGAGACGAGGCGAATTTGGTTAAACTCAGAGGGCTAGAGCCATTAGAAGTGAAGGGTGAGCTGCGGGCGAATTCTGAGAAGGAGATTCTTCGTGCTATTAAGACCCGGCTTGTTTGAAGGGAACCAAATTTACACCTTTGCAGCTGAGATGGTGAGGTTTTATCGAGTGTTGGAAAGATTGCATGAGACCATCGGTGCATGCCCACATCATGGGTTTGATACATGGATCTTGTAAACCATTTCTATGGTGGTATGTCTCACACGCCATGAGGCAGCTTTTGGCTCTCATGTGTGGAGGAGACTTTCTAAGTAAGCATCCTGACGAAGCCATGGATTTCTTAAATTATGTGGCTGAAACTTCTAAGGGTTGGGATGAGCCTAACCCTAGAGAAATGGAAACAATGAGGCCCTCAGCCGACCCTAGGGAGGATTTATGCTTTGCCGAGGAGGATATAGAAATGAAAGCTAAATTTCAACCTTGGCTAGGAAAGTAAGGAGCTTGAAGGAAAAGGCTCACGTGAAGTGCGGGCCGGTGATTGAAAATCCTGCACAAGCCCAATCCACCGATTTCAATCCTGTACATCCAGTAGAACGGTGTCCTATGGCCCCTTCAATGAAGGATTTGATGTCAAAATGTTACCAAAATCTTGTGTAGGACAATATAAACCACCACAACCCAAATGCCCCATATGGGAATACCTCTGATTCGATTGGGCGTCTCACCCTAATCTTTCACGAAACCCACTCCCTTGCCTATGTACCCCAGTGCCAAACCACGATTTGGTTCCGATTCAACCCACAACCACCACCGTCCTCATCTCTGTGGAACAAGCCATTTAAATTTGGTAAGGTGGTGGGTAATTTTGAAGAGCAAAAAGTTAATGTGCAAGCGGCACAAAGTTAATCTTGTAGAAATTACGAACAAGAATAGATGGGTTAGAGGCAATCTAAACCAGAAAATTGATAACCTACGATATTGATCTGAATCAACAAGTTCTTCGGAGGTGCAAAGAAGAGAAGTTCCCTTCCCAAACAGTGCCAAACCAAGGAATCCATGAGGTAGGATCATCCAACAATTGGGGAATGGATGAGGTGAAAGGCTGCTAATCACCTGAAGTGGAAAAGTTAATCAGCCCGTACCTAAACCTGTTGAAGAAACCAAGAACGGAGAAGAATTGGAGTGAACACATTTTTGAAGAGGATTCAATGAAGCAGCGCATGCCACCTCCATTTCCCGCGGGCATAGAAGTAAGAAGAGGCATCTCAACAAGCAGGCATTTTAGAAGTCCTAAGGCAAGTGAAGGTTAACATACCTCTATTGGACATATGTCAGTCAAGTCCACCTTATCTGAAATTTACGAAAGATCTTTGCACAATCAGAAGGGATTAGGCATTGAGAAGAAGGCATTTCTCAGCGAACAAGTCGGTGCCATAATCCCAAATACCTGTCAAATACAAGGATCCGGGATCTCCCACAATTCAGTCAATATTGGTGGGAAGTGCATAGACAAATCATTGCTTGATTTAGGAGCCAGTGTGAACCTTATGTCGTATTCAGTATACAAGCAGTTAGGTTTAGGTGAACTTAAACCTACCAACATCACACTTTCATTGGCCGATAGATCGGGTTAAAATCCTAAGGGGATAGTTGAGGATGTCTTAGTGAAGATGAACCAAATTCTACTACCCGGTAGATTTTGTAGTCTTGTCTTGAGCGGTGCAAGTGAACTTGATCATGTTCCAATCATGCGGGAAGACCATTTCGACCCTGCGACCAATGCAATATCAAATTCTTGGGAATACAAAGTCATGCAACTTACCTTTGGTAACATGACCTTGGAGTTAAACATCTTTCATTTGAATAACAGCGAAGTGTAGAATATAAAAATCAAATAGCGATGAAGTTGTTTCAAATGGTAGAGTATGCGGGAAGCATAGTGTCCGGGAATTCGCGAAGAATGTCTGACCAGGAGATGAAGAGATATTGGTCTTGCCATCAACACTTACTTTATAAAGCCAATTGCTCGATTCAAAAGCCGTCGAGTGAGGACCGCTTCAACAATTGGACATGACACCATGGAGTCGACCCGGACTGCGGGGTTGAGAGATCATTCTCCTTGACCTCGCGAGTAATTTTGAAATTGACACGGTCGGTGTTTTCAAAAACCGGATTGCGATTCAATGATTTTCTTTTGTCTTAAATTAGTTAATTTTGATAATTTCGGTTATTTTGAAAGTTTCCCTAAATTCGCAGTTTTTCTTTAAATAATTTTGTTTATATCTTATAGTATTTTGAATTCAATTTTAATTATAGTTTTATATATAATAATTTTTTTATTATAATAATTTTTATTTCATATAGTACTAATAATTAATCTAAAAATTTTGAATTGCAGGGAGGCAAGCTGGGCCAAATTCGCTATACTAGCGAAATTAAGTGCAAAATGACTCTTCGGCTGCCATCTCGAACATAAAGGGGGATGGCCGATCATTCGCCGTATTTTCCCTCTCTAGTCTCTTCTGAGCCACCGGTGTCTCGATACTGGCCGCTGACGGTAGACACCACCAGCCGATTGCCTGCAGTGAGCCACCGGTGCCTGCGCCTGGTAGCCTGGCATCCCCCTTGCCTGCATCCAGTCTCGGCGGCCAGAGACTGGCCAAGTGACGAGCCTCCAGCGCGCTGCACCAGCGTAGCTCTGCGACCAGTACAGGTCTGCTAACATTTGCTCGGCCGTCCGTTCCCGCGCCAGCTGCAGGCGGTTATTGCGCTCACCTGGCTGCCGCATCTATAACCGCCTCACGCTCCATCGGTTGGTCCTTCTGCAGGGCCCTTATTTGGCTATTCAGGCGGTGTGGTTAATAGCGATGAGCTCGGTTCATCCTGTTTTGGTGGCTTTCGATCACCTCCGGTGAGCCTCGATTCGGTATTGGTGCCGTTGCATTTTCGAGTGGCGAGCCCTCTTCCGGAGTTTTGTTCAGATTTGGATATGGTTCATTATTCGAGGTGGGTCCCGCCTTTGGTCGCGAGGTGGTCGGTACGGCGGGGGCCCGGCCCGGCTCGGTCCGGCTCCGGTACCATCACCAGGTCCACGAGGGGGCGTGCACGAGGAGCCTCGGGGTTTCGTCGATACCGAACCGCGGATGGGACCGGGCCCCATCACTGTGCCTCAGAGGAGAGTTAGGAGGGCCCGGCCCTCTAAGCGGGCCCGCACATCGGGCCCCGATGAGTCATCTTCCTCTCGGCCGCAGCCATCACCAGTCACATCGGCTGCAGAGGCGACATCATCGCCTCAGTTGTCACCAGCCTCCAGGATCAGGAGGCCGTTATTGGGAACCCGTTCAGGGGAATGCGACTCCATCGTAGAGATTTTCATCAGGAGTCGTACTATGATGTCCCAGCGCTGAGGGCTGATCCCAGGTTTAGGGAGTCCATGAGATTGATCGAGGATTATTCACTACTGCCTTTCATGACTCAGGCGTATTGGCCTGCAGTGGTGGCTGCCGAGTTCTATCACTCTACTTGACATCTCGAGGAGGCGAGATGGTCAGCGTGAGCTTCGGTTCTCTATCGATGATCGGCCAGCGGGGTACGCCCGGAAGCGGCCCGATATTTGTGACTTTGGGCTGCGTATATCGCCCGGTAATGCGGAGGTTATAGGGTGGGCCCCACCCACCTCATCGAGAGATGGTTCGAACAACGGCGGAGACACTACAATTTGGACGGTATTTTATAGGAGGCGACTCATACCGGATATTCTTGTCGACCGTTTGTCGGACGAGCGTTCCGCTTCTGACATTACGTGCAGCGGAGGAGCCATCTTGGAGGCTCTTTCTGGGATCTCGGAGGATATTTGGGTTGATCCCTACAGTGATGATGACCTCCTTGATGCATTCGAGGGAAAAGGTCCATCGGAAGGACCTGAGTGCGGGCGGGGCGTTCGCTCGATGCAAGACTACTCTGCCAGGTTCTCGAGCATATGGGATTCCCCCCGGAAGGGTAGAGGATTGAGATGAGTTGAGTGTGCCCTGCGGTTACGTACGGCGGAGCGGAATTGATGACCATGCGTATCTTTCCATCTACAGCAGCGGGACCGGGAGGAGGTCTTGGAGGTCGGGTGGCCGGGACTTCATAGGCGATGTGCCTGCCCACGGGAGCCGAGATACGGAGGAGTCCGACTCAGTAGATGTCACCTCATCTCCTCCTCCACACACCACATCCATAATTGCAGCGAATCTGCCCCGACCCATCTTATTCGACACACCACTCACAGTATGTTCGCATGCGACTCGCGAGAGATGGCAGTGTGATGGATACTATTGTCCGCTGTGACTACAGGCTGGCCGGGATCGGAGGCTGGCGGTCATCTGCTCTATCTTGAAGCCAGATCATGGCTTTCCTCCCAGATTCTTCCTCGTGTTCCTGATCAGAGAGGAGCCCGCCCACGAGACGCTGACCCTATTTGGATGTATTTAATAACGCGACGGCCAGAGCCTACTGAGACCACCACCACCACGCGATGGGGTGGTTGGGTTTCTTTATGATTTTTGTATAGTTACCGACATCAGCGCGATTTTGATTAAGTTTATGTAATTGGCCGTAGTAGGCAGTGATAGTGATTTTGTTATGTTTAGCTGTATTCATGTATTAGCCATTTTGGTTATATCAAAAGCTATTCAGTATATATATACAGATTTTTGCATACCATGTTTTGTACCTCCACCATGTGTAAATGTTTTTGTTTTCAATTGGACAATTGAATTGCTTTAATTGGACAATTGAATTGCTTTAATTGGGCAATTGAATTGCCTTTTTATGGAAATTTGAAACCCTGTTTGTCACCTTTATGTTAGAGCAAATTCCATGCTTAAGCTTGATTTTGGTTAATTGCAGTTCTAGCATCCTCAAGTCAAGACATTTCTCCCTTAAGCTAATTCACACCTTGCACACGGATTGTTTCAATAGGTATCGGAATTTGTTTTGCCTCGCTTTCGACTTTGCATAGCTAGGCCCCTTAGGTATGTTGGCAACTTAGGATGAGTTTTGTACCATTTGAAGACCAATGTAGTCTTCAAAAAGGAAAAGAAAGAAAAAGCAAAAAGAAAAAGAAAAAGAAAAATAAAATTAGTGAAGTCTTGCCTTGAAGCAGAGCAAGGTCAGGTGGGGTGTATGGCGAAAGCCTTTGAAGCCGATACTGAAAGCCTTAATTGGTTGGGGTCATCGATTTAGTGTTCGTTACATGGGTGATAGAGTGGGAGTCCTAACGATTTGTGGGTGCTTGATTTTCGAAGTCATTCGGTCCAAGAATTGGCTTGTAGAGTTTGTAATTGATGATCCTTTTGGTAAACCTTAATTGGTTAGAGGAGTCATCGGTGGACCCAGTTACCGCGGACTGGTGAAGTCGGATTTTAAGCATTGCACCCGACATTGTAGTTGAATAAAGAAAGAAAGAGAGTAACTTCGCCATATCTGATTTGTTCAACAACTTAAGGCCATGTCGGTGCTAGGTTGGGGAGGGACAAATTTTGCAATTTATTGGCAATCGAGTTATATAAAGACCATTGGACTTGGGTGAAATTCAAGTTGAGAATCATAGCACCAATATTGACCTGAAATTATTCTTGTATGGTTTTGGTTCTTTCATGTCGGTTTTCAAACTTGGTGTCAATTTTTCGATTTAAGGTAATGTTTATATGTACATAAACCCGCCAAACTTTTTTGTAAATCCTTGCATCTCCTTTTTGTTTTGCATTACTGGGGACTAGCAGCGTTTCGGTTGGGGTGTGATGGTGCCCAAAAAGTGCTATTTGAACCCTATATTAGATAGGTTTTGAGGTGCTTTGCGCTCTAAATCATGTCAATTAATAACATTTAAGTGTGTTCAGTCTTCTTAGTAGCATCATAATGCCGTTTAGAGGTTATTTTTGGTTGTTTTGCAGGTTTTTGGTGTACTTTGGGAGTTCGATATCGAGACATATGATGAATCATGAAGATTGAACCCAATTGTCAACCATCAATCATACCAAAAATCAAAGAGAGAATGAAGGCAAAGTGAAGAAAAATCAATGCAGTAGAGGAGCAGGAGGCAATGCAGTGAAGATCAGCAATTCCAGGGAATTTCGCTAAGATTGCGAAAATTTCGCTGGGATTGCGAAAATTTCGCAGCCTTAGCGAAAATTTCGCAATCTTAGCGAAATTGACAATTTTCGCTAGACCCAAAATTTTCGCTAAAGCACTATTCCTAGCGAAATTTCATTTTCGCTACTCACAAGAATTTCGCTAAAATTTGTGAAATTTAGCTAACTAGCGAGTATGAGAATCTGAAATTTCTGTTCCTTATCTTGGTGATTTAGCTACCTAGCGAGAATTTTCGCTAACTAGCGAAATTTGTATGCCTCATGAAATTCTTGCCTTGTCACACTTTTGTAGTAATGCAAATGAGCTGTTACTGGTGTGTTACTCCTTGTCCCTAATTTAGCCAAATTGTTAGGCTTTATGGTATTTTCATACATTGGGTGGCTGTATAAGCCTCATTTTGTAACCCTAAGCAACAAATTGAGGAAGCAATTTTTGGCAAGTTTTTATTTTTGTAAATATCTTTCGTAGCTTTAGTTAGGGTTTGGTGTTTCTCTCTTCTCTCTCCTCTTTCCCTTATTTTCTTGGCTGCCAAACACCCCTCTTGAGGATGACAACTCAAAGAAGTGCTTGGCTAAGCCTCTTTTCTTTGAAGGAAGGAAGCTAGCTTAATTGGTGGGGCATATGCACGTTGTCCTCTTATTAAAAGTTACAGGTACTGTGTTTATGACCCCTATCTTCTCAAACTAGGGTGAATATCATTTAATGTCATTAATTTGGCCAATACTTACCATGCTTTAGGATACAGTGTATACTTATTGCTAGATGCACTGTGGTTTTTTAGATGGTCTTTACGAGCCAACGAAATGATGTTGAATGTTAGGGTTTTCAAGCGTAAGGGGCCATAGATGCATGTTACCTGTGTTATCAAATAGGAGTGGTTTCTAGGGTTAGAGTTTGCTAGTTAAACATAAGATAGGTTGTGGCTGGACTATCAGGTTGCTTGTCATAACGTGAGGATAAAACCAGGGACACTTGTTGCCCTAAGTTACCAAGTTGGTGACCTAAATTTTTCAAAGTTAACTTTTCACATCACTTTCAGTTTTAATTTCTCAGCGATTAAACTACTTTGCTTGTTTTGAAAGCAAAAATCGAAGTCAGTAAAAAGCCTTACCTTTTACACTTATGCAAAATCATTCTAGGATGAAAACCCATCCCTAGTGTTAGATACTGAACACAGCTATACTGCGGTAACTGATACACGGCGGTAGGAGAACAGGTATATAAATTTTGTTGATTCAGCTCAGCCCCTCTTGTGGCACGAATCAGAGACGAAAAAAAAAAAAAAAAGCGATTGCACCATTCCAAGTCCGGATGAGGGAGATATGATTGAAACAGGAGGAGTGCTCACAAAATCACCCAAAAAAACAATGTTGTATACGTATTGCCCTGATGAACCAGTCAAACCGATTAGTCAAACGGTTGAAAAAATTATGAATTTTAACGAAACCTTCTTAGCGAAATAAGAATCAATAAAACAAACATTGAACAATTCTGAGTTCGAACAAGGGAGATATGATCGAAACAAGCTCAAGTGCTCCAAATTTGACATACTCTAATAAACTTTGATTGAGCTAAATCCTCGGGTGGGCCCCACTTGCTCCCTATGTACGATGCAATAACTAAAAAAATAAGCCATGATGACACTCTAAAGTGAACTACATACGCACTCAACGGACCACATACAAGCCCACCCGAGGCTTAGAGACAGACTAAGCCTAAAAGGGCCCTAATGGTGTTATATGAGAACGATGGGTGAGTGTGACACCCATAGGATAAATGCAAGTGTTGAGGGGCAAAATTGAGGTCTAATATTATTGAGCGTGAAATCACATTGCTTTCGAGATGACGAAGCGGTAGGATTCACCAGCGAGTGCGTCGTGAATGTCGACTTCTATAGCCATATGTGGAATCACCAACCGACAATGCGAAAAATGATTTAAAATGTGTATTTGTATAAGTATCTTTTACTTTACACATGAATATGGTATAAACACATTATTTTGATATACGCATGATTCGTATTAAATTGATATGGTATAAACGCATTATTTTGATAAATGCATGATTTGTATTGAACTGAAATGGATTAGAGAACTGAATAGAACCACTAAGCATGAAAATGCTTAGCGTATTGTTTTATCAATGCGTAGGTACCGAGTGATAGACATTGAAGCAAGGGCTTGGAGATCGAAGGCTGAGTCATAGAAAGAAGCTGTGGATATGCTCCATCATATGAAATCAGGGCGATCTTAGAAGAGATGAGGAAATCCGGAGCAAACTATAGAAGATCCGGACAAGCAGCGAGAAAAGGAAGGTTGAATCGGTGAGTACCGGAAAGGTAGAATCCCAATGAGTGCGAAAGTTGAATGCGGGCGAAGTGCCAGGAAGAGGGTAATCCGGGTGAGTCAGGAAGGTAAAATCCGGATTGAGTGCGGGAAAGGAAAATCCACGGTGATTCAGGAAGGGTGGGATCTGGGAGAGTACCGGAAATGGGATCGGTGATCAGGAATGTGGGATGGGAGTGCCCAGATGTCTGGGATCCGACGGTATCGGAGGAAGTGAATCAGGTGAGTCTTGGGAAGGTAGGATCAGTCTGGGCTGGGATCCGAGGCGATCTGGGAGGTAAAATCGGGTGAGTCTGGAAAAGTGGGATCAGGCGAGTAAATAGGAGGAAAGGTAAAATCCGGGTGGTCTGGGAAGGTGGGATCCTAGAGTGGGAAATGGGGGATCCGGCTGATCATAGGAAATGTGGGATCCGAGGCTGATGCAGGAATTGTGTGTCAGGCGAGTATCGGAGAAGGTAAAATTCGGGTGAGTACCGAAAAGGTAGGATGCGGGATGATGGGAGAAGGGGATAGAATGAGTGGGAAGAATTTGGGATGAATCTGGGAAGGATCGGGAGAAGGGGTAGAATCGGCGGAAATGCCAGGAGAACCACAGTTAAAGGGATAGGGATACTTGAAAACTAAGGCTCTGAACAGACTAAAATGAATGGGGATGACCTAAAATGAAACCTAGAGCATAATGGAGAGACTTAGGATGTAGTTGAGATACTGACCTTGATGACAAGGGTATGCCCGGTGTGGCGTCGAAAGTGCCATAATGATAAGCGAGAGCAGAACTTAATAACAAGGCGGAAATAAGGGGTATGCCCTTGGCAGGACAATCTCACAAATGTGACCAAGGGTGAGAAAGAAGAGGGTTATGCCTCGGTCTGGGGTATCAACGCCATGTAGAAATCTCCTTAACTGCACATGCGGTCAAAGTAAGAGAGCTGAAAACATCACAATCACTCATTCGTGAAAAAATCATCCACTTTCATTCCATAAAACTAATATAGGGTATGCCCCAGTGTGCACATCTGATATGCAAGTGCCTTGATGAAAAAACTCTGTCGTTTACGAAGAACGATCATCGAACAAGCGAACAAGACAACATATGGGGTGTGCGCCAGTGTGCACCCCTATTGAGTTGACGAATATGAGCAAATCTTACCCTAGGCCCTTAGAAGAACTATGTTGTATGAAGAAACCCGGCTGCATGTAGAGCATACTCAAACTTTGATGCCAAAACATCTCTAGGCTAAATGGGTTGCCAGTGTACATGCGTAAAAGAGCGAAGTAACAAGAAAGGATATGCTTTGATGTGAATGTGTCAAGCATCGAAGCTAAGATGTTATCAATGGCCCCGATTCTCTTGTATCATACGTATCTAATCATGGATTTAAGAGGTAAACAAAGCGGAATGGCAATATGTGACCCTCGATACTCCCCAAGAACAGAGACTTATCGACATCCCGTACTCAATCATTAGCGAGAACACGTCAGGTATAAATAGCCGAAGCAAACCACGAAGTCTCATGGTCTGTGAGGTGGTCTTCGACTTCCGGACCGTAATGTAGACGGGGGTGAAGGTGAATGACATGATGGAAACAAGGCCCAAATACTTAATAAATCTTTGCCAAACCCTTTACGGAATGTCGAATATCAAAGGATCATGTGAGCAAGGTAGCTCAACCAACATCGAATGAACAATGTGAAATGACAAGTGAAGTGCGCAAAGGACACATTGCTTAAGAAGCGAGACGGCGATCAATAAGAGTAGAAGAAATGAAAGGGATAAGAAAATGATGAATGGATAAAGCAAAAAAAAAAAAAAAGGAAGAAACAAGCTGGGATACAAATGTGGCAATGTGTGACAACGACAGACAACTCATCCCGGGGCGTCAAGGTAAGCAGAGTCACTATAAGATGGGAGTGGTGATGTGGGGTAATGATCAGGGACACAGTCTTGAAGCAACCCAAACCTCATACCCAATGTGTTACCCAGATCCATGAAGAAAGATCGTACAATGCTTTCACTCAACCCTCAGATGAATAATAAATCTCTCAAACCTAAATGGGTAACGAATATCAAACAAACACACTTTTTTTTTTATAGGAGGCTCAACAAATAGTAGAATACCACCTTGCTGGTCAATAGAAAGAACCTCGAGCCTCGAGCCCAAATGGTCCTTAACCTAAGAATCCCGGGGATCAAACCTATATGACGGAATAAAGGGCATGACAAACATTTGGTAGCTGCAGGACTGAAACACGTCATAAATCCTTAAAAGGAGATAAAAGTGAAATGAATAGATATGATAGAAACTAGACTCAAGGCTGAGACGTGAAGATGCGAAATGGAGGAGAAAAGAAACAAGCAATGATGCGAAGAACAAACGAAGAATGACACAATGCTTATAATGCTCCGCGGATCAATTAATATGTAAAAAGCGCGCGGCGAGCTGACCAGATATTAGAAAAGTATGCAAAATTTGAATGAAGAATAGGCCATAATAAACCGTGAGGCTCAAAAGGGCTAGCAATAGGATATATCAATGTATAGGTGTGCAAAAGGAATATGGCTACTCAAAATGATGATGGCCACCCATCCTCCCAACCATGATCTCGGCGTAAAACCTCTTCGGTGATCCACATTGGTAGCTCACATGGGCGATTTCCGTCCCCAGTCTGTCAGCAGTGCTCCTCTTAGTCAGATCTTGGATGACATAAGGCCCGCTCCAATTCGGTCTAAACTTACGCTGGGTCGTTGATCAATCTGGAGGACCTTGAACTAGGTCACCTTTTGAAACTTCTAGGCGACCCTTTTTCTGTCTGCGAGTCATTTTCCTCTGATAAGCCTGAACATGATCTGCTGCCCTCAATCTCCTCTCATCCAAAAGGCTGAGCTGATCATAACGGGACTGAGCCCACTCAGTCTCAGATATCTGATGCTCTAATGCTACTCTTAAGGACCCCATCTCAATTTCAACAGGCAGCATTGCCTCCATGCCGTGCTCTGAGAATAAGGTGTAGACCGAGATGGAAATCTGAGATATCTGATAAGCCCACAATGCGAAAGGGAGCTTCTATGACCAATCCCTAGAAGTCTCAACCATCTTTCTCAAAATCCTCTTGATATTCTTGTGTGGCCCTCAAGCGCCCCATTAGTCTGTGGCCTATATGTAGATGATCGATGATGCTGAATACCATACTCTTGGACCAGTGTATCCACTTCGCCTCTGAAATGCGCTCCTCTATCTGAGATCAACTCATGAGGGACCCCATATCGATAGATAATGTGCGATCTGATGAATTTGGCCACTCTGGCCGCTGTCAATCCAGCATAAGAAGTAGCTTCCACCCACTTAGTGAAATAATCAATAGCCACCAGGATGTACTCATGTCCACTAGAAGACTTGGGTGAGATCTTCCCAATAATATCAATACCCCATGCGAAAACGACGAGGGATGTAAGTGCATGCAACTCGAAGGTAGCGCGTGTATCAAATCTCCGGTGCATTTGACACTCGGGACATCTACGTACTCACTTGCGACCAATCTTGTCTCCATAGTCAACCAAAGTAACCGATCCTCATGATCTTACGTGCTAGCATGTGGCGCACTCCCATGGGCCCGCGAGACCGGCATGAACCTCTCTCATCATTCGATTTGCAGAGGCGTGGTCCAGACATAATAATAACAGGCCATCGGGTGATCTCCTATAAAGGGCATCCCCACAAATAACAAATCTGGTGGCCAACTGTCTCAATGCTCTCCTATCCTTGGGTGTGGCTGTTTCGAGTGCATACATGTGGCATGATAAATATCATGATACCATGGTAACTCATCCTGATTCTCAATATCTCAATCAAACAACGATGACGGGTGCGGGCAGTCACCAAATCATCAATGGTCGCGCATAGTCACTCCCGCGGGAATCTCTCAACCCGCGAAGCTAAGGTGGCTAAAGCATCAATGGCTTGATTCTACTATACTAAGTAGATGTATATATCTTAACTCATCAAATACGGTAACCGGTAGGTCTAAGTAAGCATGGTAGGGCTTGACTTCTCATCTCGAGTCCTCGGGAATACCTTGAATCTGTGTATAACTAAGTGGAATCCCCATGGATCTCCGACTATCTAATGCCAAAGATCCATTGCTGATCTCTAGGCACATATTAAGCCTCATACTCAACTATATTGTCGTCAACGGTGATGATCAGAAAATACTAATCGGTGATGCGGGAATGTGATCACCATGTGGTGATATCAATAAGATACCCGATGCAAACCCAGTGATTAAGCGGCACCATCGAAGTACAGTACCATCCTGTGCTGGTCATTGAAACAAATTGTTTCGTGAGAAAATCATCGTCAATCGATCTATCATCGAATACTGGAAAAGAAGCCAAATGATCTGCAACAATGCTTCCCTTTATCAATTTTTGTGTCACATATTGAATATCAAACTCTGTCAATAGAACCAACCATCTCATGAGCCTATCAGTTAGAACAGGCCTATCAAACAGATACCTCAACGGATCCAATCGCGAGACTAAAAGTATGGAATACTCTGTCACATAGTGCCTAAGTCTTCTGGTGGCCCCGAGCAGCGCTAAGCAGAGGGAGCTCAATCATAAGGTATTTGCATTAAGTATTCCATCATCCTCTTACTTAGATAATAAATGGCTCGCTCCTTTCTGAATCATCAAGTGGTACATGCATCCCAAAGTTATATCGAAGCTGACAAATATAGACGAGGGGCAGCCAGGTGTGGAGGCAAAACTAGGAGAAAGTAAGCCTCCTTAATCTTCTGGCAGCGCCGATCATCATTCAGGCCATAGGTGGTTCTTCCCTCTCGAGACGAAAAGATAGGCTCGCATATGTCTGTCAGTCTAGCAATGAAACGACTGATGTATTGTAGTCTGCCTAAAAAGCCTCTGATCTCTTTCTCAGTCCTCGGAGCCGGAATGTCAAGTATGGCCTTGGTCTTTTCTGGATCAACCTCTATACCACGCTCACTAACTATGTGACCTAGCAATTTCCCAGAAGTTACCCCAAAGGTGCACTTCTTGGGGATCTCAATCTGGTGTCTGATCCTCTCCAAAGAAGTCACGTAAGGCTGCTAAGTGATGCGCGCCTGCCTTGGGATTTCAACTATCATGTCATCCCGCGTATACCTCCAACATCTTTATGCATCATATCATGGAATAGGTAGTAGCGGCTCTCGATAGGTGGCCCTGCATTTTTCAACCCGAATGGCATAACCGGTAGCGATGGCACCCCATTCGATTGATGAAAGAAGTCTTCTCATCTCACGGAGCCATCAAAATACGATTATACCCGGAAAACCCATCATGAAGGGCTGACATAGGGTGCCTGATGCGTCAACTAACATATCAATGTGTGGGAGGAAAATCATCCTTAGAAATTTGACCTTATTCAAATCTCGAAAATTAACACAAAATAACCTTGCCATCCTTTTTAGGAACCGGGGCTGACATTGCTTGGCCACTTTCGGGATGCTCGACCAGCGACGAAGCCAACACGAAGTTTATACGAATTTCTTCCCATAGCTGCCGAACTCCATCGAGGGTGTAGCCTCCTCAATTTCTACTTAACTGGCCTAGCATGTGGCAGAATAGGCAGGTGATGCTGAACTATAGTGGGGTCAAGGCCTGGCATGTCCTCATACGACCATGCAAATACATCCAAGTATGACCTGAGCATGTCAATCAATTTACTCCTCTCATCCGGAGATAGGGAAGAGCCAATCCTAATCTCTCTGGGCTGATCTGGTACACCAAAATCTATCCACTCTGTGCTATTAGAAACGAGTGTAACTTTCCTGTCCTCTGTATCAAAATTAGACTCTAACTGACCACCTAGTGGGTCATCTGTGTCTCCCATATCATTAACATCGTATCATGCTGGGGCGGTAGATGCGAAATCAAGGAAAATCTTTGTTACCGCAATGAATACTCAGCTCTTTCGTGTCGTATTACCATTAGAAATGTCATCAAAGCGGGTGACAAACCCGGACATAGTGTCAAAGAAAGAATTGGGTCCACAGTCGGACGCTTCTCAATGGCTTGATATCATGAGTAATATCAGTAGCAATAAGCCCATCATCATCAAACTCAAGCATAGAAATTCCAAACACATCAAAAGCGAATCGGGGCCCGGGTGGGGAAACATCCAGAATGCGGCCAGTGTCGATCATGTCCATTGCGTCAGTGTAAGCGTCATAAAGTGTCACAGCATCAGAATCAATCATAGAAACTCCAGAGCATGCCAAAGCATAATAGGGCCGCAGCGAGTATCAAGGAAAGCGGCCGGTGCGATCATGTCCATCTGGGTGTAGGTATCGGAAGAGTCACTCTATCCCGAGTTTCATCCCCCGAATCCATAGGTAGATCATAGTCAGGATCTCCTCGGAAAGCACATGGAAAACAGTTCATCGGGTGATGGGGTGCAAGCGTCACGGCCCTCAGTGGCTTGGTGGTCTCGGGGTAAACGGAAATGCACGTCACTGGGGCATGTGGAATACGAGATCTCGACCATCTTTAGAACATGGTCAACTCCCTCTGTGTGGGGTACATACTCTGATCCTCTGGAAAAATAGTCAACCAACTGAAAAGTGTATGGGCGAAGGGGATAATCGAATGGAATGCCAGACATGCGAGCTCTCACTCTCTCTCTATGCAATTGTGCCATGTGTCGCGCATCATCACGTGGTGGGATGTAACCTTGACCATAAGATATGTCATGATCAGCCCCGTAGTAGTAAACTCGTGGCCCTGGCGCGACGACCAATCCCGAATAAGCATATAAGACGTACCTCTCATCATGCTAAGCACCAAAGTGCTCTTATGTAGTCAGAATGACATGGGTACCATGTCCGTAGGTCATCTTCTAGGCTAACAACCTGAACTTCGTCGAAAGTAAACCTAGTCAAATGTAGGTCATCCCCTCACTTTGTGGCTGATGCAGCAGTTCAGAGGAAGTAATAACATCTCTATCGAGGCTATTATCGTGATAATACACCCCTCATGTTTGAACTTCAACTTCTGATGAAGGGAAGATGGTATAACACCCGCCTCATGAATCGGGCGACGAAGTAGGTTAAAGGATGATTGGATCCTCAAAACAAAGAGTATGGAGTATATGACCGGACCAATCATGACATGTGTGCTCAGTGTACCCAAAACTGTCCTCTGAGTCCCATCATAAGCTTTGACGATCTGTGTGGATGGCCCAAAATCGGATGGTGAAAATCTAAACGATAGCGTTAACCGATTGAATGACGTTTGGGGAGGAGCCGTTGTCGATGGAGCGTGGCACCCTTTGACCTAAACAAACAACATCAATGAATAAGGGACGAACATAGCTTAATCCCTCAAGTGGTAAATCATTGTCAGAAAATGTTATGCATGTAGCCCTATCCGCTGTTAGAAAGTGGATCAGTCCTCCGGGGGTGGTAGTGTCAGCTCGATCTAACTAAGGCCACGATCAACGCATCTCATGTCTTGGATGAGGCAGTAACTTCAAATGGAAATCGTGCACAGTGGTCTTGAAGCTGGCGTAAAATTCATCATCTTCCCTTTGAATCTCGCCTCTAGCATCGAAAATGCCGTACAGGTCTATCAACGGGTGGGGCACAGGCTACCCTCACTCCTAAATGCTGTCCCGGAACATCTCATGTATTGGCCATACTCTACGAACAGGAATGAAAGGTGTCATGGGAGGAACATGTTGCAAGTATCACCGTGATATTAGCGTACGTGGGGAACATCATGCGGAATCAATCTAAATGGCTGAACCTCTTGACCACAGGTGTATACTGCCCCAAAATGCGAAATTTGCATCTGAGCTGATTGGCTGAGGAACCTCTCCATCCCATCCCATCATGAATATCTCATATCCTGAATACTCAATCAAATGTACACCCCTTGGGGGTGGAGGTAAAACTCTAGTGTCATGAGTGGGTAGCGTGCAGGTCATGGCGGGCGTCCTAAATCAACGAACACGATCAATCAAGTCCTGAATAGCGTTCCTCAGTGCAGCACAACTATCTGTATCATGACCAGCTCTTTGATGATAAGCACCGGTGAAGATGCGCCTGAATCCCGGGTGGGGTAGGGTAGTGGTGATGCAGGTGGTAGTGGAATAATAAAACCCCTTCAACCAATCTTTGAAATGCTCGACTCCAGTGGCATCGGGTTGTGTAAGCCTTTGTGCGACCTCGTGAAGCAGTGCTCTATATTGTTGATGAATGCTGTCATAGTGGCCTCTAAAGGGCGCTGTGTAGCATATGCGCTATGTGGTGGGCGATGTAGGAAAGTAGGCCCAACCGGCCTGAAAGGAGTAGCTGGTCTATACTGATCCCGCTGTATCATCTAGTAAAGTGTGCGAAAGCTGTCTACGAAGCTTGGAGGTGGCCGTGGGGACTGTGTCTGTCATGCCAATGGCACCAACATCCAATAGTGCGGGTCCCAACCACGGCTTCTTCCCCTTTAGTCGAAGGAGAAGGAGTCTGCCATAATCTCTTGATATGCCCTCCTCAATGCCATAGAGGGCTGAACCAATGATCGAGAATCTGTGCGTAGGAAGCCCGTGAGATGCATGAGCGAGTGAAGGCTAACGCATAATCATCTTTGATCGTCATGCCTCGAGGTCTATCTATGTCGTGCTATCTTCTCCCTCCATCGGGAGATAAATGAAGTAACTGACTCATCCGGCCTCTGCCTGAGGGCCTCCAACTCTCTTCGGGATATGTCCACTACAGTATTAAAAGAATATTGTCTGATAAACTCTTGTCCCAAATCAGCCCATGTCCTACGCCTCGAAGGGTCCAATGATGCAAACCAACGGCGGCTATAGCGACAGGAGGAAAAGCATAATCATACGTGCCTTATCAATCTATGCCGCGCATAACAGTAGCTGTATAATTGCAGAGTGAATACGGGGGCACCCTATCTGATGTACCTCTCGATAATCAGGCGTATGGAACTCGGCTGGCAGAGAGTGCATACAGGAAGGTCATCATATCCGTCCCAGCCCTATAACTCCTTCGAAACATACGGGACACGATCCTTTGCTCAATCCTATCGATCACGGGCTTTGAGTGTCATCAATAATCGTGCGGGGGAGTCACAACGAGAATGTGGCATGGTCTCGAGTATTACCATGTGAGACAAAAGTTCCAACGCCTTGAGGCTGGTCAGACCATTGGTGGTGGTGGAAATTGAGCTGTATAGTCTACTACTCTGATGGGTCAGAGATAATGGTGGGGGTGGTGGAGGTGGAGCGTGGTCACATTTGTGCGGTGGGTCCAGATGATGAGGTGGTGGTGGTGGAGGTGGTAGATTCATGCGGGGTGCTCCGAAGTGGCGATGGTTGGGCTGTGCCCGTCGATCCCTCGTCGATCCCGATATAGCATCCGGAGAGATGCCATGAGGCATCGATAATCTCAGCCTGGCAATTAAACGATAGCGTCTTTGTTCTAATTATTTGTGTGGATGCGAATCTCTAACGAGTGCATCCTGTCCGAATCGGCTCGGGAACTAGGTCACTCTTAATCAATAATCTGGAAGAAGTAAAGAGGGCATGTCAGTCCCCGTGACTATCAATCCGGAAATCAATCCAGTATGCAATCCCACAATGAAATCCTCTAAGGGAATGAGCTGACATGTGATGTTAACATCTAATCTGATAAATGGCTCCACATGCAGGAGCGAGATTCTGACATGGTAATACCTTAGGGGTAAGATGGCTCAGAAGCTAACAAAGAGAAGAGGCAAGTCTTAAAAGGCTAGATGACCGTACCCACAATGATACACAACCGGAGATCCTAATCAATAATCAATCAACAATCACAAGGACACACTGGCCATGCAAGTATCCATGAAATCTAGCTCAGGGCTATACAGGTCTTCATTGCTCGGACATCCGTCATCTCTATAGTGCTCCCATAC
The DNA here is from genome assembly GCA_016808115.1 of Tetrastigma voinierianum. Taxonomy (NCBI): domain Eukaryota; kingdom Viridiplantae; phylum Streptophyta; class Magnoliopsida; order Vitales; family Vitaceae; genus Tetrastigma; species Tetrastigma voinierianum. Next base: position 305,082 of record JAEQBH010000861.1, read on the forward strand.
ATCGATATAGCCCTTATGCTATACCCTATTCCAAACCCCCCAGCAGTCGAAGGCAAACAGTTGGGAATGACTCCCAAGCAACTCAAGCAATCAATGAGGAATAATGACCTAAGACTAGTGATTCAGAAACAAGGGGATATAACCATGCCCCATAAACACAAACAAATCAAGCAGTCATGCAATGAAAAGGGTAGTCATGCAACCCGATTTGTCATCTTGTGAACAGCGAAGCCTATCATAATATTTTGTCGATCCTCTAAGCCCACAATTCCAAATATCATAGCTAGATACCGATCAATAATGAGAAAAGCATGCTATAATCCAAAGGTGAACACACAAGCATAAACAAATCACAAATGTAGGCGAATACCCGATCAAATTGTGTATGATCATCGATTATCACGTAACCGAGCCTACGATGAGAGAACCATGTGCTCCAATAGACCCCATTCAAGTTCAAGTTTGATCCTCTTATGAAACCAGAGATTCTGGGTTCGATCCCCAGTGGAGTCGCCAATTTGTGGACCCTACCCGATCCACGGGCCGGCGCGACTCGCTTTTAAATGGAAGGAAAATGTAAAAAAAATGAAAAGAAAATGTGGGTTGATTTTCGAGTTTTGGAAAATCCGTCCTCGAGGAGGACAATTTTTCTTTGGAGTCGCCACTTAATTTTTGTTGTTATTTTATAAAGGGGAAAACCAAGTAGAGCAAAAAACTAATGACCTCAGTATGGAAAAAAGCGATTACTGCCAAAACTAGATTTAAGATTAGGGGTCAGATTACCTATCGGGAAGGTACCTCATATGAGGTAGCACCCCTCTAGGCCCGGAATTAGGCCTCTACTAGTGAATTGGGTATGTAGGAGCATATGGGTCACAGATCATATAGTCTCCTAGGCTAAACGCTAACTTAGATCGGACTGACCCTAATTGGTATCTAGCATGCTTAAAAACACTCAACCAAAAGGGCAAATGGCACGTACCTATGGTCCCTGGCCACGCGTTACATCAAAGGTTAGCCAACAAACATAGCAAGTATGCATGACACCCAAACACAAAGAATCCATGTGAAATTCATTACCTAACATTAAAGCACATACCTGTGGTCCCTAGCGTATTTGCATAGGAGTCGAGTCAAAAGGCTCAAATGCATCACAAATGTCAAAATCCAAACACCATGCGCATATGAAAACAAATACTTAGCGCCTTAGCATGTACCGAGGTCCCTAATACATGCATAGCGGGAATAGGTAGGGCAAATATTACATCATACATCATGCATTTAAAACCAAATATTGGATCCTTACCAAAAGAAAGACGGAGCGAAGGAGGTAAGTGGTTTGCTTACTTTGCTTTTACATTCCTTTAAAATCCACAAACCAAACCATACATACCAATCCCACATTGCCCACTACCCCACTTTGTTCAAACCGAAACTGAACTCAGACCCTAAAGGCAGCCTACAGGTTCCTTGGGGCAACTAAGAACACGCCATAATAGATTCGAGACTGAAACATGCTAAAATAGGGGGTTGCCCATGAGCTATCTTGCACAACCGGTTGAATCGGTTCTCAACAAGTCCAAACGTTAGAAGAAAAGATCTGAACCTTTGTCAGAAAATTCCTCACAGAGTCAGAATCCAACAAAACAAAAGGAATGCGATTCGATTTTGAATGACCAGAACTAACCCAAACAAGAAAAGTACTAAACTATCGTGGAAAACCCTAACCCAATGAACCGGCTGGTTCCGGTTTCCCAACCAGTCAAATGATTGAAAAGATTTCAAAGAATTCAAGAACCCCTTAACCCACAAAGTCATGAATTCAAAAATAAACAGGTACAAATTAGACTCGAATGACCAAGAATCAACACAAATAACGCAAACTACCCAAACTGCCATTCCGGCAAACCGAACCTAATGAACCGGCTGGTTCGGTTTCCCAACCAGTCAATCCCGTTGAGAGAATCTCTCAATATTTTTCAAAACCTTCTAAAAGAGTCAGAATCTAACAAAACAAGCTGATCGATTGATTCTCAACTCGGATGAGTGAAGCAACCAAAACAAACTAAACTACCCAAGCTGCTTGGATTCCTGCAAACCTAACCTAAATGAAACGACTGATCTGGTTTACCAACCAGTGCATCTCGTTGAGAGATGCTCTACAAATTTTCCAGAACCTTCCTAAAAGATTCAAGAATCTAACAAAACAAACGGTGATCGATTCTCAGCTTGGATGAGTGAGAACCAATCAAAACAAACCAAACTACCCAAACTGCCAGTTCACACTTAAACCTAACCCAAATGAACAAAGCGATCGGTTTCCCAACAAGTCATCTCGTTGAGAAACTCTCAAAATTTCCCAGAACCTTCCTAAAATATTCAGGAATCTAAAAAAACAAACGGTGTTTGGTTCTCAGCTCGGATGAGTGAGAACCAACCAAAACAAACAAACTACCCAAACTGCCGTTCTTACAAACTGGCCCTGACCGAACCATTTGTCTGGTTTCCCAACCAGTCCATCTCTCGTGAGACAGGCTCTCAAAATTTTCCAGAACCTTCCTAAAAGATTCAGGAATCTAAAAAAACAAACGGTTATCAATTCTCAGCTTGGATGAGTGAGAACCAATCAAAACAAATCAAACTACCCAAACTGCCATTCCTCCAAACCTAACCTAAATGAACCGACTGATCTGGTTTCCCAACCAGTCCATCTCGTTGAGAGGCTCTAAAGTGCAGAACCTACAAAGATTCAGGAATCTAAAAAAACAAACGGTGATTGATTTTCAGCTCGGATGAGTGAGAACCAACCAAAACAAATAAACTACCCAAACTGTGGATTTCCTCTGTGAGCCTAACCTAAATGAGCCGTGATCTGGTTTCCCCAGCAATCCATCTCGTTGAGAGAAACTCAAAATTTTCCAGAACCTTCCTAAAAGATTCCAGGAATCCTAACAAAACAAACGGTGATCGATTCTCAGCTTCGGATGAGTGAACCAACAAAACAAACCGTTGTTCTCTAAAACCTAGACTGCCCGACGAAAGCTGATGAGTGGCTCTCACGTATGAGCGTGAAAACCGGCTCAAATGGTTGAGGAGCAACCTCAAGGCTGATCATAATGTCTCTTAAAGAATAGAGAGTTGAGCCAGGGTCTATTTCTTACCTCTTCCACAAAGCCTTGAAGAAACCAAGCTAAACATCCAAGCAGAATCGAGTAAACGTGCGTTTGAGCGGGAAAAGTGTCCCTCGAGGTCCTTCCACTTTGATCTTTCTCTCCTTTTATCATGATTCCCCTCGACTACAGGCCTACCTGGTGTTTTCCACCTTCAAGCTTTCAAAGAGCCCAATCAGTCTCGGAAGCTTGACTTCCCCATTAACTCCTCTCATATTTTCCATGCAAGTTGAATATCTTAAGTTTTCGGCTTGCCCGCCTGCAGTATCATATGGTTCATGGTGGGCTGCATGTAACTTAAGCCAAGGCCCAAAATGGACCCACAATCGCGGCCATGGTCGAGCTGGATCTTATGGGCCCGAGCCACATAGGATTTGGGCTCAAAATCCTAAAAAACGACGCTCCACACAAGTTGAGCCCCAGCTAACCGGTTGAACCCGGATGCCCAGCCGATCCATCCGGTTGAGGAAAATTATGAAATTTTGAGAGAATGTTTTCAGAAGAATAAGGAGACCAACAAAAAAAAAAAAATGGTGCACAATTCCAAGTTCAGATGAGGGAGATATGATCGAAACAGGAGGGAGTGCTCACTAAAAATCACCCAAAAAATAGTAAGAAGCACATGTCTCTGATGAACCAGTCAACCTGATTGGTCAACTGTTGAAAAAATTATTACATTTTAACAGAAACCTTTTCTGGGCAATATGAACTAACAAAACAAATATTGAACAATTCTGAGTCTGACAAGGAGATATGATAGAAACAAGCTCAAGTGCTCCAAATTTGACATGTCATTTGAACTGATTGAGCTAAAACTGGGTGGGTCCACTAACCCTTATAGTACTGACAAGAATAATCAAAAAATAACTACATGACACTCAAATTGAACTACACATGATTTAATAGATTCCACACAGGTCACAATCTATGGCTCGTAGAGGTAGATAGACTTCAAGTCTAAAACTGAATTATGTCAGGTGGTATAACTCATAAGAGCGTGACAATCATAGATAAAATGCAAGCGAGGGAAAATGAGGGTCTACAGTATTATTTGAACGTGAAACGATTACGCTTGCTACCGAATGACAAATATGTGATTCACCAACTCAATCTAACTTCCTGAATGTTTAATTTCATAGCCATATGTGGAATCACAACCTAAATGTGAAAATGATTTAAAATGTATTTATACATTCTTTACTTTATTGATGAATATGGTATAAACTATTATTTTGATATAGAATATGATTTTTGATAAATCGATATATAAACGATTATTTTGATAAATGCATGATTTGTATTGAACCGAAATGGATTAGAGAATCGTATAGGAATCACTCACATAAAAATGCTTAGCGTATTGTTTTATCAATAGGTACTGAAAGATGATATATTGAAGCAAGACCTAAGATCAGAGCTCAGAGTCATAGAGAAAGAACTTCTGAGTATGTTCATATGAGATTAATAATATTCATTTTTCAATGACATCTTTGTTAAACAGCTTGAACTCGAATCATTATTGCCAAATGAATTTTGTTAAATGTGCGGTATATTCTTGAATGTAATACTATATTGTCTAAATGAAAATGTTTCGCAATTATAAAATTTAAAATGAATAACACAATAAATGTTTTGATAAGATAATGAAAATACTGAGTAAACTGTTCAATGATCCAAAATGCAACCGTTTGAAGTTTGACTGGTCGCGACACTTTTGAAAATGCAAATTTAATAACACGACAATCTAAGATTTGATTAATGATTGAACTAATGTCCGAGGCTTCGGTTTGGATCCTCCAACTGCCTGACCTGGGTCGCTACACGCATCCAAGAATTTCAACCTCACAAGCCAAAACTCGCACTTACCGAACTTACTACAACTGATGGTCCCCGGAAAATCTTATAACAATCCAAATGATCCTCATGCTCCTCCTCGACTGGAGTAGATCAAGATGTCGCCAACAAAGACCACAACAACCGATCCAAATGCAGCCGAATACCCTATGCATGAGATCCATGAATTTCGCTGGAGACCATCAACTCGAAAGGCATCACCGTGGAACTCTAAATGCCCATACCGCTTCTAAACGCTCTTATGGATATAAAAACTTCAACTTCAACTACGATAACCAGCTGTCGTTCCATCTCGATAGACCGCGCTCTTCTGCAAAGCGCATGATCAACAACGATGTAACTCTGTAGCTGGACACTGACGAACGTAGTCCCTGCTCAATCGGTTTATAATCAATGCACAAACGAAGAGTCTTGTCTCAGTAAACAGAACTCTAAGGAAAAAAGGTGTCGGTCAATAAAACCCTTGTCCAAAAATTCTACAATGGGATCTTGTCTTAAGCAACTCAACTTAGTGTCATCCCCAAGAGAGTCATAGAAATAGGTGACGAACCAGGGTGTAACTCAATAACAAAGTCTACATCCCTATGTAGAGGTAGTCCCAGTCATCCGAAAAGCATATCCTCATATTCAGAACCACCCAGTGTGAACCCAAATCCTATCTCCTTATCCATAAGGCTTGCTAGCTAACCCACCATCACCTGTCCACTCTCACCCGGAGTTTCGCCCATGGTTCAGGCAAAGCATCATGCTTTCTCCCCAGCAATGTAATAATTTAATATCATCCATGTGTAGGGCAAGAATCCTCCTACCATCACAATCAATGACGACTAAATGTGTCGTCAACCAATGCATGCAAGAATGACATCAAAATTCGATATGTCCATCACCTGAAGGTCCACCGTGAGCAAAACTTTGGGAGGACTTAACCTACAAACTTCAACATATTCTATCACCTCACCCTAGTCCCAGAGAACTCTATATGTACTGGCTCATCTGTCTCCACCCTCAAGTTCAAAACACCATGCCATTCAAAGACAAGTAATAAAAATGCGATGCACTATAATCAAACACAACATTTTGTCACGGCCGAGATGCTATAAATGCAAACATACCTGTCATCTGACTAATTAATCGCTCACCTGGAGTGATGGTGTAGACACTTTATGTCCTCAAGTCTCGGCCCATGAGCTCTCGCCTTTGACCTCGACTCCCAAACCTTGGACGCCTCGGGGCCTATCCGCATAGTAGAAGGCACCCATACAAAGACCCCCGAGACCGGTATCGGGTCCTTTGGTCATCAGCGTGAAGGAATAAATCACTTATGTCTATCCTATCAAGGATCGAATTGCGCGTCCATCCTGATCCCCGCCTACAGTAACTTCGCCTCACAGGTTCTCGCCGATGGCAACAATAACATGTCATTCCGCTCAGAGGCGGTGTGTGTGCCCACTCGCCACTGGCTAGTCGCTGCCCTGGGTCTCCCAAATCCAGAGGAAGAAAAGCCTCATTCTTCTCAGAGCTGGGGCAGCGACGATTTCCTTCTCTGAGCACCAGCACCATGTCCCAGATGCTTCGTGTGTCATCTACTTCTTTTTCAATGGCCAAGGTTGTCCTAACCATCGAGTCCCCTCCTCCTATGTGTGCTGGATCGAACCTTAGAGGTTATCATCCTCTTGGTCACCATTAATTACATAGAGTTTTGACATCAGAAAAGAACAACGCTCACCTATGCAATGATGGCTAATGCAGCGTCTATAGCCATGCGCTCAAATAAACACAGTGTGGTTGGCATGTGTCTTTGTGACGACCTCATCCTCTTTCTACTAGCCATCTACATGTCAGAGAGCAGATTTCTTTCTGTCAACATAGTGCATGTGCCAACTAATAATAGATTCTTAACATCATGAACTACACACCATTTCACCCATTTTTCCTTATATGCATAATGCCAAACACTACATCGCCACTAACTATCATGTTCATTTTGTTTTCTGAACCCCTAAGGTTATGTTCTCTAACCCTAGTGTTCCATATACAATCCACCATGTATATTAATCACACAAATCACCACACATCACACAAAGATGTTAAACATGATAAAACATGCAACACAATAACGATGCATGATCTAGACTCCATATTCATTGATTAGTACCAAAAAGTTATTTTCGAAACCATATCCAAGATAGGTTTACGCTTTTCTTACGTTTAACTGTGAATTAGTTAATTGACATGTGCGGTGATCCACTTAGTACCAATCCGATTGTCAGTTTGTTTTGCACTATGTTAGCAGCCAATCATAATTTGTTGCAATATCGTGTCAATTCACAGAATTTCAGATTTCACCTGTTTAAATGAAGAAACGTCGAGTGGAACCACAAATGAAGATGCAGAAGGCATGGATTCCAGATTTTCGCCATGCACATGAATTTAGCAAGGATTGCGAAAATTTTCGCAAATCCAGCGAAAAATTCTCGCAATCCCCGGCGAAAATTTCACTATATGATATTTGCTGCAGTTGTTAGGTCTTCGCCATCAGAGGAAAATTCTGCCATCATAGCTGAAAGTTGTGCATGCACAAATCTTTGAACTTTTCACATGCCTTATATTTCGCTTACTAGAGCAATTTTTGCTACAGGATACAAATTAATCGCATAGCCAAATCCTCCCCAGGTTTTTAGCCTAAACACCTCGTTTGTATAATTCCCATTTTGTCCTTTGTAGTATTCTAATCATGTACTAGTATTTTTGGTATTTCACATTATTTTGGTTGGCTATAAGCCACCCTTATATTTTTAGAACTCCTCTAACCTTTATTCATTCAAGCTTTCAAATTTTATACTTTTATTTTAGGTCACACAGCTGTTTCTTCTTTCTCATTTTTCTTGATCGCTAAACACAACCTCTGAGATGACAACCTCATAGTTATTAATGTTTCTCTAAAGCCTTTAATATGAGTGGTTACTAATCATTATTGGTGGTTCTCGGCAAGAATCCTCATGTTTTAAAATGGAACAAAATGCATTTATGGTTCCAACCTTTCAAAACTAGGCTAATGCTATTAATGTCTTTTCCTTACCACTGTCATGCTTTTAGGTTCAATGCATTCTTACGTTAGATGCACCGATATTTTTAGATGTCATTTACTAAGCCACCGAAATGAGGTTAAATGCTAGGCTTTCAAACCGGGCTGAAATATTAAATGTCGTGATTGCTTTAACCAAATAGGAGGTTTTAAGGGTTGTTTTAAGGCTAAACAAAGATCCGGTTTTGGTTATGACTATATGTCACGGCCCGGAATTTTTATATAAATAATCGAGGACACCTTAATAACCTATTTTACCAAGCTATGACCCAAGCCTTCAAGGTCACTATTTCACACTTAGCTTTATTGTCAGCAACAATAATACCAAATTCAACATTTTAATGCAAATCCGAAAATCCAAACAAAGTCTCACCATTTTTAATTCCATGATTAAGGATCATTGTGAATAAAAACTCTATCCTCTGTCTCTTAATTTTTAACGCTATATCGTGCAGAAATTTACCACGTGAGAGAACAGGAAACAAATTTTGTTAATTTGATCACCCTACCGCACTGTAATCAAACATTCGCTGGGTCGATGTGCCAACTAAGATGATGAGTTGATATGTACTTGTAATCCACATTATGTTTTGGTGACCTTAACCATTTTTGAAATATTAAAGAATTGACATAAAGTTTTTACTTAGCATATCAAAATCGCTTTTAATTTTTACAGTCGGCTAGTGTTTAGCTAACACCTAATCCTTTGGTGCCTCCTCGTTGTTCCGTGTTGAATCTCATTTTGTGTTACAAGTGCTATGAATCAGGGGATGAGGGACATCAAGTAGATCGCAAAGAGCTGAGTGCAATCTCAGCTGGAGCAAGGCCGTGAAATCGGGCAGCACAAAGGACTAAAATGGATCCTCTACCTGAGGAACAACAAAGCAAGAAGGCACCAAAGGGGAACCCAACAACATACAATCAATGAGGGACCACACCCTCCTAGAGTGAGTTCTTCCCGCATCATACACACCAATAAGATGCGCGTTGAGACCTTATTCCAGCCCCTGCTTCCACATTTCCATGGTATGGAGAATGAAAATCCATACACCCATATAAGGGATTTTGAGGAGGTGTGCACAACCTTAAGGAGGTGAACGGACATGATTGTTAGTTGGCTGTATCATTGACCAAATATAAGCCAAAAGAGCATTTAATCACCAGATCATGAACCATCGTGGTCAAGTAGAGCTACAGTGCACTTAAAAAATTCTTCAAAGGCTCACAAGACCAACAATTTGAAGAGGCAAATCTACACATTTGCTGCCCATGACAATGAGAGATTCTATCAGTGCCAGGAGAGGTTCATGGAGACCATCAGTGCTTATCCACATCATGGTTTCGATACATGGATGCTAGTGAATCATTTTTATGATGGTATGTCTCCACCCATGAAGCAATTACTGGAGACCATGGGAGGTGGGATTTGAGCAAACACCCAGATGAGGCCAGCATGACTTTTTTGAACCCAATGTGGTTTAAACCTCTAAGGCATGGGATGAACTCGAATCCAAGGAAGCCGGGAAGAACGAGGCCTCGACCCACCAGGGCATTTATGCACTTTCCGAAGACACGGAGATGAGCAAAACTGACCACTTTGAGACTGGCTTGAGAGCAGAAACGAAAGCATGATGAAACAAGCAAAGAAATGAGTTACCCGTATCTCAATCCATCTTGTTTTAAGTGTCGCTTAAATAGTCATCCGGGTTATAACTGTCAAGGAGTACTGCCTCATCAAAATAACACACCAAAATGCCCATATGGCAACACCTATAACCCCAATTGGAGAAATCATCTCAACTCACATGGAAGCCAAAACTCTGCATATATCCCCAGATACAAAGATAGCTTGGCTCCACTGACCTCTTCTCCATGAGCAAAAGTAATCCCGAATTTACAAAGTGGTAGGCACGTTTGTGGAAGAAATGTATGTGCTTGAATGTCTCGACTAATCAGAAAAATTGAGGCGTAATGAGCTCACTCAACAGAAATCGGACAAGATGCACTCTGAGATGTTGAGGTTGTCCAACCAGCAGCTACAGGGTTACGAAAAAGGGAAATTTCCTTCCCATATACAACAACAACAGAAGGGAGTGCATGAAATAGGCTCCACCAATGATCCAAATGTAAGAATTGATGAAGTCAAGGCAAGCAGACTGAGAGTGAAGAACCATCAGTCCATTTAGCCAAGACAATCCCACAGAATTATCCACCGTGAGGAAGAATGGGCCAAGAAAAGGGAAGAGGAGACCGGGGCTGGTACCCCCCCTTCTTTCCCCACATGCTCCGGCCGAAAAAAAGAAAAATTTCGTTAATCAAACTCAAATGTTAGAGGTTTCACAAAGTAAGGAAAGCAATTTTCCGATATGATCAAACAAGTCCCCACCTATGCAAAAATTCTGAAGGACTTATGACGGTAAAAAAGGCTTCAATGTAAAACAAAAAAGGCCTTTGACCGGGAAAGCAAGTGAGTGCTACTATTGGCAAGATCAAAGAAATATAAAGACCCAGATATCCTGGTCCTTAATATTGGAGGCATTAGTGTAGAGAAAGCACTACTAGACTTGGAGCTAGTGTGAACCTTTGGTCGTATTCCATGTACAAGCAGCTTGCCTTTGGGAGAACTCGAAACCCACTCTCCATCAATCGTCACTAAATTTCGATAGGTCTATTAAAAATACCAAAGGGATTCATTGGGAGGATGCTTTACTACAAGGGACGATTCTATTATCCAAAGATTTTATCGCATCGACACGGAGCTGGGCTGGTGGAAGTGGGAGCCAATCATGTGCCCATCATATCGGGAAGCGCCATTCTCGCTACTTAATGCCATAATAACCGCCTGAATGGGGTTATGCAACTCACATTTGGGAATAAGGACCTTAGAACTCAATATCTTCCATTTGAGTAAAAGGCATATGCACTCGGGAGGAAGACGACCGTGGAAGAGGTCTCGCATAATAGATACAATTCTCAAGAATAGGGCTAATGAGCAAGCAGCAGTAAGATGTGTTAACCCCAGAGTTATCTGAGTGCCATGGAGAGCAACAAGAACCTCAATGCATGAGCTTAGTGCATTCCTCTGTTGACTGGTGACAACCCAAAGGAACCTCAACAGTTAGAACTCAAACCCCTACAAGTTGAGTTAAAATATGCATTCCTGGAGGAAAATGGGCAATGTCCAGTAGTGATATCATCACTGCTGACCACTTCACAAGAGCATAACATGCTGCACCTCCTCAAAAGGAACAAGCAAGCTTTGGGGTGGAAAATTTCTGATTTAAAAGGCATAACCCAACAACTGCACCCATCACATTTATTTAGAAGAAGAATCTAAGGTCAAGAAGTGCCCACGCAGGAGGCTGAACTTCACTGTAGAAGTGGTTCGCATTGAAGTCCTGAAATTGCTCCAGGCTGGTATCATTTACCCTATATTTGATAGCACTTGGGTAAGCCCAACCTAGGTGGTGCCCAACAAGTCAGGGGTGACAACTATAAAAACAGTGCAGAGAATTGAAAACACTGTCACACCATGGAGGTGTGCATGACATAGGAGGCTCACAGCAACAAGAAAAGATCACTTCCCTGCCATTCATTGATCGCTCGAGAGGAGCTATGACACCCATTCTATTGCTTTTTGGATGGGTATTCAAGGTACTTTCAGATAGAGATTACAACGAGATCAAGAAAGACCACCTTCACTTGTCCATTCGCACCTATGCGCATAGAGGATGCCTTTGGTCTTTGCAACGCCCGGCCACTTTCAGATGTGGCGCTTAGTATGTTTAGCTTTATATGGTGGGAGCGCATAATGGAAGCATACATGGATGTTATCATCGATATGGAGGCGCATTTTGTGAATGCTTTGACTGATCTGAGGCTATCCCGCAGAGGTGCATAGAAAAGAACCTAGTGCTCAACTAGGAGAAGTGCCATTTTACGGATAACCATGAATTGTACTGGGCACATTATTTCCAAAGAGGGGGAATAGAAGCCGACAAAGCAAAAATTAACTTTATTTCAAACCACACCCCAAACAAATGTGTAAAAACAGCTAGGCAATTCCTTGGTCATGCAGTTTCTACGTAAGATTTATCAAAGACTTCGAAAAGATCGCTAAACCCTCTATAAGCTCCTGGGAGAAGATGCACCTCATTGGGAAAAAGAATGCCAAGAGAGCTTTGAAGAGCTGAAGTCCCATTTGACCACTGCACCAATAGTACGAGCACCTAATTGGCAGTTGCCTTTTGAAGTGATGTGTGATGCAAGTGATCTTGCTATTGGAGTGATTTCACAAAAGAGAAGATGAAAACCTCATATAGTCTGGGCTATGCAAGCAAAACCTTGAACGAAGCATAAAGGAACTATACTACTACAGAGAAGGAATTGTTGGCAAAGGGTCTGTGCTTTAGACAAATTTTGAGCATACTTGGTTGGGTCTGATATAGTCATTTTTACAGATTATTCCGCTTTGAAATATCTCCTGACCAAGGAAAATGCCAAAGCAAGGCTTATCCGATGGGTTCTTTTGCTTCAAGAATTTAACTTACAAATTAAAGACAAGAAGGGGGTAGAGAATGTGGTGGCAGACCATCTTTCAAGGTTAACGATAGCCCATGACACTCATAGCCCACCCATCAATGATGAATTCCCTGAAGAATATCTAATGCAGCTGGAAAAAACTCCCTGGTATGCTCACATTGCCAATTTCCTCGCAACAGGAGAAATCCCATCCGATTGAAAGAACTGTGTGATGTACATTTTTACGTAACATCCATTCCTATTATTGGGAAAAACCCTTCTTGTTTAAATACTGTGCAGATCAGATAATCAGGAAGTGTGTGCCTGAGGAAGAACAACATGGAATTTTGAGCCACTGCCACGAGAATGCCCCAGGTGTCACTAGCCTCGTGAAGACAGCAATGAAGGTGCCGCAGCCCTGTTTCTACTGGCCTTCCTTGTTTGGAAGAAGCACACCAAATGTGCCGTATGTGGTAGATGCCAAAGACTCAGAAATTGTCTCGTCAAGCCATATGATGCCCCAACCCCAATTCTTCAAGGAGTTTGTTCATTCCATGTTTGGGTAATTATTTTCATAATCTTTCCACATCTTATGGTCATACAAAACATATTTGGATGGGAGGATTATGTGTCCAAGTGGGTTGAAGAAATCCCCGCAAACCACGACCATTGTGGTGGTGCTTAAATTCTGAAAGCAAACATCTTTTCTAGTTCTGGGCACTGTAAAAGCCATTATTAGTGATGGAGGTTCACATTTCAGAATAAACCTTTTGAAAACCTCATGGCAACATAACACAGTGGCCACCCCTTACCATCCTCAAACAAGTGGGTCAAGTAGAACGGTTAACAGAGAGATTAAGACCATTCTAATGAAGTGTGAACAAAGAATGAAAAGACTGGTCCATCAAACTGCTTGATTCATTGTGGGCCTACAGAACAGCTTTCAAAACAATTCTTGGAATGTCCCCTTATCGGTTGGTCTATGGTAAGGCATGTCACCTTCCAGTGGAGATCGAATATAAGGCATATGGAAAATCAAGGAAGGTCAACATGATCTAAGTAGGGCCAGAATCAAAAGATTCCTTGATCTCAATGAGTTGGAGGAAATACGAAATGATGCCTACTTGAATTCGAAGATTACGAAGGAAAGATCAAATGATAACTGGCAAGAATTTCAACAAGGGGGACCAAGTCCTCCTATATGATTCCAAACTCCACCTATTTCCGGGCAAGCTCAAGTCGCGATGGACGGGTCCATTCATAGTTCAGCAGGCTCACCCCAATGGTTTAGTAGACCTACTCAATCCAAATGATAATAGGGTGATAAGAGTTAATGGACAGAGGGTGAAGCCCTATGTTGTGCACAGATCGGGTCATGAGAATTCTTCTCATTGATCTTCTAACTCACAGCCACATATTTAAGTGTGGCTCTGCTTTTTGGTCTCTTGGTGTTTCTACTAATTTAATTCCTTAAGTTTTGATTAAGTTTCTTTTGTTTAAAAAAACTTTGTAGTAATCAAGATTTGGCATTTGATTTTTTGTTTGTGTTGTTGGATCAGACAACTTCAAATTTCCACCGGATGACCCTTCCCCGCCACCATGTTTGAAGATATCGCTCCATCCTCTTGCTTTTTCATTCCCATGCCTGGTCAGTCAGAGGTAATGTTCATATTTTTGTAATTTAGTTTTACTGGTTATACATGCCCTGCAGTGCCCAAATTCGTTTTTTTTAATTTTGAAATTGCTTTTTGTGCCTACATTCTGTGTTTCTTCTCTTGCCTTTAGTTGAAGAATTGAAGCCCTGCACGCTACCTTAATGTTGGGACACCCATACATGATTTTAGTTTTTAGTCGATTGAAGTTCCAACATATTCAACCTTTTGCTTCCGCCTCTAGCTAGTCGCACGCATTGCACATCAGTTTGTATCAATAGGTTGAGAATCTATATACCCTTTCACTTTGCAAAGCCGCCTCAGTCTGTGGACGACCTATAATAGTTTCAGTTACTCCGTGAATGAAGACCACCAGTCTTCCAATGCAAAAAGAAAAGAAAAAGCAAAAGAAAAAGAAAAAAAGAAAAGAAAAATAAAATCGTGGACGCTTTACCTTGAAACTAACACGTCCGAGGGGTATATATAAAGCCTTTAAAGCCCGGCCCTGCAAACCTTAATCGTCAGGGAGTCATTGACTTGTGTTCGCTACATCGGGTGGATGGGTGGAGCGAATAGCTGTGGGTGCTTAATTCCGGTCATTCAAGTCTGGGTGAAGCCCAGAGTTTGCGGGTCGCTGATCCTTTTGGCTTGATGCCCTAAACCTTAATTGGTTGGGTCATCTGTGGAAACTCCCGTTACACCTGACTTCGTGAAGTCGAAGTTTTAGCATTGCATCCCGCAATACAATCAAAGAAGAAATAAGAGTGTAGCTGGTCCCATGAGTTTAATAACGCTTAAGGCCCTTAAAAGAGCTCGTTGGGGGAGGGAATAGCTTTGCAACTTATTGGCTCAAACCGGTCACCTTAAGAACACTTAGATTTAGGTGGAAATTTAGGTTGACTTCCTTGGAACCGATGTTGCCCTAAAACTTGTTCTTATATGGCAATTGTTCTCTCATGATGGTTTTTGTACAGAGTCTAAGTTGTTCATACTGAAGGCAAAACCCTACGTATACACACACTTTTTGAACAATATACACTTTTTGTAAAAGCAATATGCATACTGTTGTTTTAGCATCGCTATGACCAGCAACGTGTCGGTTGGGGGGGGTGTGATTATACCCAAATACATTTAGTCCTATTCACATAGGTTTTGAGTGCTTTTTACGTATTTCAATCATGTGAATTAAGCCAATTGACATGTGCGCATCCAATTTAGTACCACCGATTTCGCTTTCAGTTTGTTTTTGGTAATTTTATGTGTTTCATGAAATTTCATTCATAATTTCGTTTATGTCGTATTGGTGCCGAATGCTGAGAATTCTCTGATTTCATCGTCGAAATGAAGAAATGTCAAAGTGGAATCACATGAAATGGAAGATGCAGAAGCAATGCAAAGGATTCGTGGATTTTCGCTATGCATTGCTAAATTTAGCAAGGATTGCGGTACTTTGAATCCATAGCGGAAAATTTCGCAATCCCCGCTTAAAATTCACTATGCACGCTTTTCGCTGCTAGCGAAATTTCGCTATCATATTGGGTACCGCTTATCATAGCGAAGACAGGCATAGCTAAAAATTTGAATTTTCGCTTATGCCTTGTATTTTCGCTTATCATAGCTAAATTTTCGCTATGATAATGAAATCAATGCATAGCGAAAAATCCTCCCCCGTGTTTTTTGGTTCCAAACTAATTGCTTGTATAATTCCCATTTTGTCCCTATTGTAATCATGTATTTTAGGTATTTTTGGTATTTCACACATTTTGGTTGGCTATATAAGCCACCTTATAGCTTTTGTAACCCTAACCTTTATTCATTCAAGCTTTCAGCCCGCAGCTTTTATTTTAGGTCACAGCTTGCTCTTCTCTCTTTCTTTCTTCTCTATTTTTCTTTGATCGCAAACACAACCTTGAGGATGACAACTCAAGGGTTGCTCGCTAAGCCTCAAAGCCTTGTAGAGGAGGGCTGCTAACTCGTTATTGGTGGTTTGGCAAGGTCCTCATGTTTTAAATGGAACAGGTATTTATGGTTCCAAACTTTCCAAACTAGGGTTTAATGCTATTTAATGTCTTTCCTTTGGTCAATACTTGTCATGCTTTAGGGTTCAATGCATTCTAATGTTAGATGCACTGACATTCTTTAGATACATTTGATGCAGCCACTCGAAATGAGGTTAAATGCTAGGTTTTCAAACTCGCCGGAACATTACAAATTGCTCAAGATTTGTTTTTAACTCAAATAGGAGTGTTTTAAGGGTTAGTTTTTACAACTAAACAAAGATCCGGTTTGGTTATGACTATATGTCATTTGGTTCTGATCGCGAGGAAATGACCCGAGACACCTTAATAACCCCATTTTACCAAGCTAGTAACAAGCCTTCAAGGTCAAATGCACATATATTTCACACTTCATTTTGGTTACTCATGAAATAAAGGACACCACAACTCCAACACTTTTTAACTCCAACACTTTTTAATGCAAATCCGAAAATCCAAACAAAAGTCTCACCATTTTGAATCATGATACGAATCATTTGTGGGATGAAAACCCATCCCCGTGTTTGACCTCAGATCTCATATCGCAAGAGCGTCGACTACTGCTAGTGGGAGGAATATAGGAAACAAATTTGTTGATTCCTGATCACCCTTGTAACACTCCCGAATATACCCTAGTCAAGTTTCGACATGTTTAGGGTATTTTGTGTTATTAATTGATTGTTTCGTGAGTTAAATGTGTGAAACACCAAACTAGAGACCGAAATTACAAAACTTAAGGACAATTTTGTAATTGGTCCAAAAGGGGCTTAAAAGTCCTAATGTGAAAAGACTATAGGCCAAAATACAATAAAAGGAAATTGAACTATAAATGGCCAAGAATTGAAGGACTATTTTGCAAATAAAGAAATTTAACCCAAAAATGGGTTTTATTTAAGGGCCAAACATGGCCTTATCAAATCCATGGATGGAAGACCAATTTGGTCTCGAAAAGAGAACCCGTAGAGAAGAAAGAAGGGGAGAAGAAGAGGAAGAAGAGAAGAGGAAGAAGGAGGATTCAAGCCAAGATCAAGCCAAAAAGGTATGGAAACTGAATTTATGTATGAATTTCCATGCTTTGATGGTTATAATCTTGCCCAAATCTAGGATTTTGCTAGGGTTTCATCTTAACCCAAAAATGATGGCAAGTAAAGTGGGTAAAACCCCATATGGCACATGAAGCTCATGAAATCCTCTCTTTGAGGATGAATTCATGGTTAATTGAGAGTAATTGAATTGTATTTAGAATAAACCCTAACTACACTCATGTTTGGTTTGAGGATGATCATAACCCATATTAGAGTGGGTTTGAAAGAAATTCATGATAGGTCTTTGGAAATAAGAAAAGGATTGAATGATAAATTGAGTAGAAAAGGGACTACAAGATGAATTTGAAGTGGTCTTGAAGTATTTATGAGGTATGTAGTTGGATCAGCTGGAAACATATGGAAAATGGAGAAAACACACAATTTGGGCATTGGAAATATAAATCGGTGCCAAGTTGAACTTGTACCGCACACTTTCGGTTCTGGTCATTTTATTAACTTGTACTCTAAGACAAGCTAGATATGTACTGGTACAACCTCGGCTCGGCTTTCTGTTTCGACCAGCCGTATTTTGGCCATAACTTCTTCATTTATCCGATTTGGAGTGATTCAAGTACATGTAAAATAGACTTCAAGGAGAAAAATTAAAGAATAGGCATCGCCAAATTTCTGATCCTAAGTAGTCTAAAAATTCACTCAAAGGGGACCATGCAAACTAAATTTGGTTCCAGCTTTGAACATGTAGTAGTCCGGGTTGTTTTGACGTATCTTAAGTTCCTGTTCTGAATGGGTGATTCCAGTTGAATAGAACCTTAGCACCTTAGCTTTATAGGACTACACAAAGAACCCAGTGTCAAATATGGAGACAAGGCACTGAAAATTAATATTGCAAACTGTTCCTCTAAGAAAACTCCAGATCGACTAGCTGGAAAGGAAAATGCCATGCACTCGAAGTTTAGATGATCCGATTGGATTGATTCCAATTCCTAAGAAACGTAGATGCATCGAGGGACAAGAATACATGAATGATGTGTGGATAGGCATCTTATCGTATAAGTATCTGAAATGCCATAAGGAATAGGCATGAAACCTGAAAACGAACTGAAACACGAACATGAACATGAATATGAAAAACAAGATGTCATGATCACGTAATGTGATTAAGAAAGGTTATATCTCTGAAAGACATATGATCATATGACTACCTAGGACCAAAGAATGAATGAGTGGACGTATTCCGACATACTTCGTACTCGATTAGTGCTTCTGGCACTCGATTAGTACTCTAAGATTCTCGACAGTGCTACAAGACTCTGCTCAAGATTTGCATTCGCTTCGGTGCTATGGCACCTCAAAGATCAGATCGCACTTCTGCTCTATTGTATTGCGCCCACTATTTCTTATAATTGGTCTAGGTAGTCACGCATATGATAAGACATTGAACAAAGAATAAGAGCAAAGATCCGAAAGTACCTTCCGTATCCGTTCGTAGTACCTACGTACTCCCCGCATCTGATTAAGCTCAGAGTACCTACGTACTCTCTGCCTCCTCGATTAAGCCTCGTAGTACCTACGTACTCCCGCATTCGAGTAAGCTCAGAGTACCTAAGGGTACCCTTCGTCTCGATGAAGCTCAGAGTACCACGTACTCCTCAGACTCGAAAGTAAGCCTCGCCAGAAGACCTAAGGGTACCCTGGGCTCTCGATGAACAGAGTACCTACGGGTAATTCAGACACTCGAGTAAGCTCGTAGTACCTAAGGGTACTCCTGCCTCTCACGAAGCTCGTAGTACCTACTGCACCATGTACCCGAAAGTAAGCCTCAGAAGCACTCCAGCGGTGCTCCTCACAGATCCGATTAAGCCTCGTAGTACCTACCGGCAATTTCTCGTATTTCATCAAGTTCTGTGTGCCCACGTACTCCCGCATTTGATTAAGTCTCCAGAGTACCTACGGCACCCGTGATCCGAATAAGTCCTCACCGATATCCCCGTAGCACCTTCTCGTACTCCCGTATTTCAACAAGTTCAAGAGTACCCCACGGTACCTCTCAGACTGATAAGTCCTGACCCCTGATGGTTCCAGATCCGATAAGTCATGTATCCGATTAGTCTTGTATCCGATAAGTCCCGTATCCGATAACTCCCGTATCTCGATAAGTTCCATCCCGTGACTGATTAAGTTCTCAGAGTACCTAAATGGGTACCCTCGCACGGGATTAAGTCTCCGTCTCGCTCTCCGACAGCCCTCGTAGTACCCATGTGTACTGCATTCAATGTTTTTGTAGTACCTAGGGGTACTCCCGTAGATCCGACAACTCGTGAGGGTACCTACGCGTACCCCGTGACGGTGAAACAAGTATATCCAGAGGCACCGGGCGGGTACCTCGCATCCGTAAAATAAGTATATGTATCTGTTCTGATCTGTACCTGCTCTGGACTAATGTCCATACCTGAGTAGGGTATCTCGCATAATACCTGATCCGACCGTATGAGATAGGATTATGATGAGTTCGACTTATTGTACTGATTTTGCAATTTTCGCACAAGGATAAGATCTGTAAGATAAGCATATGCCCTATAAGACCAAGATAAGTTCAGAATACTAAAGATAAGTTCCTGTGAAACCAAGATAAGTCTTAAGACAAGTATATACTAGTCATGTATAAGATCTGAAATGCATGTATATGCCTCAGAATACATGTATAAAATCTAAATACATGTATATGCTCCGTAATACTAGGATAAGATCCGAAATACCAGAATATACTTCGTAGTACAAGTAAGATAATGGCACAAGATAAGTTTTCAGTAATTTACAAGTAATTTCGTATATCAGTTCCGCACTACCAAGACACGTTCTCGTAATCTCCGTGATACCTACGTACCTCCGAACTAGTGTAAGTCCCGATAAGAATAAGTCTCAGAATCCGGCGGGAGTCCCGAATAAACATAAGTTGGTTAAGTCTAAGTTCTCAGAATCTCTACTCTGAGTCCCGAATAAACATAAGTCCGTTAAGTATAAGTTCTCAGAATTCCTACTGAGTCCCACCAAACATAAGTCTGTTAAGAGGTCTGTAATTCCTACTCTGAGTCCCAAATAAGCATAAGTCCATATATAAGCTTCGAATAAGTATAAGTTCTCAGAATTCTACGGGAGTCCCGACAAACATAAGTCTGTTAAGTATAAGTTCTGTGAATCTCCTACGGAGCCCGAATAAACATAAGTTTGTTATAGCACAAGTTCTCGCATAAGAAGAATCTCAGAATGCGAGGCCGAATAATAAGTATAAGTCCAAGAGGAAAATTCATGGTTACTTCCGTATAATGAATCTGTTATCTGTATTTATGTTTATGTATAAGAAATGTTTCCCACTAAGCGTAAAGCTTAGCACGGGTTTTTAATCCGTGTAGGTACAGGAGAAGACATCAGCAAACATCCGCATACAGCTGGGCCAACACACAGGAAGGGTTCACTACATGTAGGTTCTGTGCTCTGATTTGTAAATGTAAAAGTAAAGTTTTGTATTTGTAAATGGGACTCAGTTATTGGAATATAATATTTTGATTTTGTTATAGGATGGGCTATACCTACGTGTACTGGGCTGGTTTTTAAAAAAAAAAAAATCAGGTAAAGAGTCCCAAGATTTGGTCCTCTGTCCCGACTTCTTGAGGCCTTTGACCGCGAATCGGGTCGGACTGGGATTCGTGCGACAACCCTACCGTGGCACGACCACCCATCAGCCTCGACACACTGCGGTGGTACCTGTGACTTTGATCACTTGAAGCAGACAGAGCTAGTATCAAAGACCATACTTGTGGATACCCACATTCAAGCTCCCTAGGTAATCAAGCACTAGCTCGATACCAAGCTATGACGCCCCAATTCCCAAGGGTCAAAATTTAGAAATTTTTTTATTTTTTTCTTTCCACAACCAATTTTCTTCCATGCATTTCCTCCAATGTCATTGCCTCTATACAACCCATACTGACAGTAGAAATTCCAGGAAATTATTAACACTACACTGTACCAGTCCGAAACTATGTTTTATTACAAAACTTATTATTTACATAACTTAATCGATATTCAATCCGTATCATTACAAATATACAAATAAATTTTGACCCGACCTTTTCATAATTAAGTTCTTAGACTGCATCTTCTCCTAGTAAAATCTTTTCAAGATCTAGTAAAATATTTCCTCACGACTGGTGATAAATGCCCAAGAGAAAATTCTCCTGCAAGGGCTACACCCCACCTAAAATGCACATGCACGGCGCATACATAAAACATCCAATCATATTCCATATAAAATAATGCAATCCTATATGGAATATTTTTATGTCATATTAGATGAGTAGCGCACTATGCCCACAACCCGAGTCCCGATCGGACTCCCTCACACTGAAGGCTATAGAAACTACCATTAAAGCCACCCAATGACTTAAACTATCGACAACCCTCCACATTCACTCTTGAATTTTTTATCAACCCGTGTGTTATTATGGGCCACATCTTTTTGAGATCACACCCAGATCGTCGCGACCTCTTCCGACATTTTTACGGCTTTCATCGCCAGATCATGTTAACCCGTGATGAGTAAATCTCTAGGTCTTTCACTTGTGAATAACAACACCATGCACCCACACCCGACTCGACGCGATGTGACCGTGCATATGAAATGCAATCATGCCACTTCATGCTATGTCATGCTATATGCAACATTTATAAATTCCGGATAATTATATTTCCTACATATAATTTCCATTCATCACAATTTCCATGTTAATACATCACGCAAGCACATATTAACATGATTTTTTATACACAACAACATATTATTTATTTTTCCAACAATATACACAAAATGACCCAAATCTCGAACCCATATAAAAAGGACACCTTCTAGCCTTCACGCTACGGAACAATTTTTGGTTCCATTCACAACGTCTAATCACAGCATACCAAAACACACAACAAAACCTAAATACATCGGCACAAGAACAAAACTAAACCTTAATATAGTCCAGACTGCCTGTGAACCACCCAAAAATTCTCACATTCAATCCCAAAATCTGGGACTTAAATCACATAGCCTATCATGGCCTCTCTCAAGACAACCTATACCATTATATGCTTTAGGCTAAAAATATTCCAAGTAGAAAATTTCCCTACCTCGTGGAGTTTGACAAAACTCCAAAGATTTTGGTACCACGAGTTTGCAAATGCATGGATCAACTTTTCTTCTCGGACGGTCAAGCTCCGACCGTCGGAACGCCGGGAAAATATCCCTTTTTTTCTCTCTCCTTTCTCTTTCTCTCTATCTATTTTCCTCTTCTTTTTCTCTCCCTGTTTGCTTCTCTTCCTTCCTTATCCAATGCACTCCTCCCTTTGTTTGCTCCCCATCCTATTTCCTTTTCAATTTCTTTTCTTTTTCTTTCTCTCATTTTCTCATCTCTTTCTTTTCTTTTCCTTTTTCTCTTCTCTTCTTTTTCTTTCTTACTTCTTTTCTATTTCTCCTTTGATTTTTCCCCCAAATTTATTAGCTGGGAACTTCCAATTTCCTCTTAGCCATTTGTCATCTCCAGTGTGTATTTTCTGATTTTTCTTTCTTTCTTATTACATCATTCAACACACAGCTAAATGGGTCAATGATCTAATGGGAACTCATAGCTGACGCCATGTGTCACTGTCATGTTGCATCACATGGTCATGCCATGTGTCACCCTACAATCGGTGTCTCAAAAAACGTGAAATTCCGACTGTCTTGGAATCCGATGAAATTCGACAGGGTAACTAGATTTCGTGAGATGAATTCAATGGTGAAGTCCGTTTGGTCATCCGAGATCTAGAAAATTTTTGATTTCCAACCGAAATTATCATTTTACCATTTTTTAGAAAAATTGAATTTTTTCCAGGTTTTACACCATAACCCACCATCTCCAGTTTTGAAAAAACCACACATCAATATTGTATTTCAAGTAACCCTGTGGAGGAGGTTCCTGCTTCGTTAAAGTACAATTTTGGAGACGATGAGAGCTTGCTTATTGGTTTGAGCTAGGGAGCACATGATGAGAGCTTCTTGCTTCGATATTGATCTATGGCACTGAACCGTTCATTTTGCTCCAAATATGAGAATTTCCGGGTTCCACACAAAAAAGAAATCCTCTTTTAGTGCACTGTAACAGTAAGGTTTACATTTTTCGACTACACATCAAGCTGGACATCATTTTCTCTCTCATTCCCATCACAGTTCTTCTTTTTCCACTCACAGTTCTTCTTTTTCCACTCACATCCCTTCCAACGTCACTTCATGTATTAAAAATTGTTTTTTGTAAAACAATTCTCATATAATTTTCCCCATTTTAAAAAATTACTTAGATAAAATAAAAATATCAAAATTATATTTTTAAATACAATTCCTTTATTCAATATTTTATTTTTCATTAAGATTTTTATTTCAATATCATATTTGATTAAATATTAAAATAAATTATTTTTTAATATAAATTATATTCAAATATGATAATTATATTATAATATATAAATAAATTATAAGAATATATTCATCCATAATAACTAATAATATAATAAATAATAAATGCCTATTATTTTAGATAATATTGATCATATAATTATCTTCATTTTTATAGAATACTAAACCTACATTTAAAAAAAATATCCACATATGTCAAAAATAATTTATTTTCTTCGAAATAAAATAGAAAATAATATGAAAAAAATATTAACTTATCTTTTTTCTTTCTTTTTTTTTTTTCTATTAAAGAGTAGGAATGATAATTTTCTAAGAGATTATTTTTTAAGACAATAAAATTGTTAGAGTGTTTTGATTAAATTTTAATATAAATATACTATCCCTCTTATAACACATTGATTTTTAAAAGAAAAGGGAAAAACAATTGTTTCGCTATTATTGTTAGTAATTTCAAAAGAAGGAACTCTATATCTATATCGAAGTATAAGTAGATCAAGAATAAGTTATTGTACATCCAAAAAAAGACTCATTAGTGACAATAACGTAGCATCAAGAATCGTCGAATCCATTCCAAAGTCAACACCCAGCCTCGAACCACAAGAAGTTTGGGCTGGGTGAGAAGAATATAAAATAGATTTTTGAAGGGGTGAAATGATTAGATAGACAAGAGATGATGGGGGCAATAATGACATTTATATCTTTAGTTTCTTTGATGTTGAATTAGACTTTGTAGTACCGACTTTCACATAAGAGAAGGAATTGAGATCCCATGTGCTACTTATGTTACAATCCAACCGCTTCATTGAAATCCAATTCTTGGTTTAATGTTCCTTGCTTACTTCCAAGTATCCTCATGCTAACTTAGGTCTTAGGCTGTAGTCTTGTAATCAATGGATGGGAGGTCCTCCATTCCAGAAGAGATTCTAATTTTTCTCTTTCCCCCCACTTATCATCTCTTCATGGGATTTGTTTCATCTTCTAATGAACTTTTTTGATAAAAAAAAAAATTTAAATAATGATACTAATAATAAATCAATTGGTACCGTTGGATATTATCTAATATGTGGGTCTACGCATATCATTGATTATGCATTAAAGATTATCTAAAAGATGCAACTTCTATGAAGTGTTCTTATAAAGTTTAAATTAATGGAGTGAAATCCCAGTTAGTATGGACATTCAATGTGTAGATACCAAAGGTCTTAATTTTTTATTTTATGATGAGCTAAATTAAAAACAAGAAATAAGAAGTCATGAATCTTCATGAAGAAGAATATATCATGAATCATTTTAAGGTAATGTATCATAAATCCTTTTAAGGTGATGTATCATGATTCCTCTTAAAAGGATATTTCATGAATCCTCTTAAATAGATGTATCATGAATCATCTTAAAGGGATACACTATAAGAAAAAAGACCTATCTTAACGGTTACTAACTGTCATCGTATGTGTTATATGTCATCATAACTTCCTAGTCTTATATGTCATCTATTGCAGTGTCAAGGTAGGTGTATCAGCAACCTTGACATATATAAAATGTTAATGAATGT
Organism: Tetrastigma voinierianum; assembly: GCA_016808115.1. Classification (NCBI taxonomy): domain Eukaryota; kingdom Viridiplantae; phylum Streptophyta; class Magnoliopsida; order Vitales; family Vitaceae; genus Tetrastigma; species Tetrastigma voinierianum. The sequence goes on from JAEQBH010000861.1 coordinate 330,491, forward strand.
GTTTTTCTATTAATTAATATAACTTCTCTCTACCACTCATAATATGTCAAGGTTTGTGTACAAATAAATCATGGTTTCTTTAAAAATATGTCAAGATAAGGATCTTCCACCATAGATTATAATTTGGAATTAGAAGATATGCCATGATAGCTCTTTGAAAATTTAAAAATAAGCTTTTTAATGTTGCAATGAAGAAGCATGATGCAAATAACTTGTTGGCATATTGACAATTGCCGTTTTTAATTTAAAACACTTATTACTAAAATATACCTTGTTTTCATAACTAAGACTTTATCTTGCTAACCACAATGTACCATATAAATATGCATGTAGCTATTAAAAACACATGTATTATTATTATTGTGTGTTAATTTGAATCAAGTTGTCCTCCTTTCAATATACAAAAACAAAATAATAGAATTAAAAGAGAAGCTAAAGCAACTTTACTTAGAATAAAAGATACCAAAGATAATGTAAATCAAGTTCTATTTATAATACAAACATCAAAATAAAACTCATAGAACCAGATAAATTATACAACCAAATATTAATAACCCATGTATGTATATACATCTTTAAATGTCTTCATGCAAAACCACCTGAAGTCTTCCACTAACCCGACCAGAGCTGTAAATAAACAAATGACACTAATTAATTATTAGTTGAAGATGAAATCCATGTAATAAAATCTTAGTAACTACAATAAACTTTAATCTTACCAAAAATAACAACTATACAACCAAAAATATTAGTAACACATTCAGATATATCTTGAAATCTTTGTAAAAATACCATCTCAGTCTTTCATTAACCTGATACCTATACCAAATAAAATAAGGAAATAAAAAAAAATGATATTAAGTAATTATTGGTATAAGATGAAACCCATGTAATGAAACTTTAAGAACTACACAAACTTTAATCTTACCAAAATAACAATTATAGAACCAAAATATTAATAAACCAAATGTATATACATCTTCAAATTTCTGCAAAAAACCATATGAAGCTCACTAGTTGAAACCTATACCAAATAATACAAAGAAATAATAACAACTAATTATCAATTCAAGATGAAATTCATCTAATTATTCTCAATAACTATATAAACTTTCATCTTACCAAACAACAACTCCATTTATAAAATATTAATATTTAAGATGTAATGTAATCTTGAAATATCTTAGCAAAATCATCTGGAGTATTTCACCATCCTCGAAACTTGTACCAAATAAAAATAAGTAAATATTAACTAATTATTGGTTCAAGATGAAATCCATCTAATGAAACCTTAGTAAGTACACAAACTTTATCTTACCAAATAATCTACACAACCAAAATATTAATAACTCAATGCATATACATGTTGAAATGTCACCATGGAAAAAGATCTCAGCCTTTTACTATCCTAAAACCTCAGAACAAAATACATAAATAAATGATATTAATTAAATATTGGTTGAAGAAATCTTAGTAACTACAAAAAACTTTCATCATGCCAAAATAAAACCTATACAAAACAAAAATACTTCCAAACCCATCGCTTTATATAAATTTTGAAGTATATGAAATAGAAAGACTCAATGCAAAATTATCTATTTAATTGCTGAAGCAAGAGAGTGTTAACAAAATCTACCCACTCGATCTTAATAAATTTATTTCATGTTGGTATAGATCTTTTTTTCCATTAAACTCCACATATTATTAATAAAAAAATGTTAACATAACAACATATTCATATATAAAACTTCATAGTAATTTAAGAAATATTATAGTTGAGTTCACTCTTCAACTTGGAGTAGGCTCAAATAAAAAATGATCTCATTCATATACTTCATCACATAAGCATTTAATGAAAATCTTGGAGCATTTAATATAACAAAAGCATAAAATCTGGTCACAATATATGAAAATCTAGGAACACTTAAACATAACTAAAGCACAAAATTTTATAAATATATGAGACATTTCCTGAGAGCATAAAAGTTTAGGAACATTTAATACAACAACACAAAATTTGATAGCAATCACAATTAAGGAACAATACATGTAGAAAAGCACCAATTAGTTGCAGGGAATTAGAGAATAATGAATATGATTTGAAATATAAAAGCTCATTAAATAAGAAACATTAAAGATAGACTAAATAATAGTATGAATTTTGAAGGCATGTTAACACACGCCCACCCACCTCTCTCTACACCACATCTATATACACAACATCAAAATAACACAATATTCTCTCTATACTACACGCCTAGCACAACACACACACCTTCACTAGAAAATTTAGCATAAATTTATACAACAAATTTAGTGTAAATATATGTATGAGATAACGACAAACAACCTAGAAGATATATACTTGTCAAATTAATCAAGCATTATTGTAAATTTATTAAACCTAATGAGAATAAAAATAAATTGAAAATCAATAAGATATTATAAGAAAAATGTCTTGAGAATTAAAAGTATATTGTTAAAAAAATATAACACAAAATTAGTCAAGCCAAGATCAATTCTACAAAATTTAAAGTATTAGGTACAAGAACCTGGAAGATTGGAAATAAGATACATAAGAAAGGAGAAAAGAAAGAAAAAATTGAATAAAAAAACAGTGAAAATAAAACAGCACGCAAACCCATTTCATTGCCTTAACTCCCAAAACTCTAGAACACCAACATCACTCTCATGTTCTCCCTCTCACCTTTCTGCACATATATCCCCTTATATTGACTACAAAACAAGGAATTTTGGTCCCCATTTGCTGATCTCGAAGGTGAAGCATAGGGCTTGATTTATGGTAGTGAGAAAATGACATTGAAAAATTGTAACTTTATTTTAGGAAAATTAGAATTTTATTCGAGGATTCAAAACATTAACTTTGATTGAGAATTTGAAGAATTGAATTCGACTCTGAGAAGATTTAGAGATAATATATATTTCGATTAAAAAGTTTTTAAAAATTGGATTTTGAATTAGGAGATGGGTGTAATAAATATGTTAAAAGAAAAAATAGGTAAAATGATACAAAAAGAAACAATTCAGCAAGGTGCTAGGATAGCTATTTCTCTATCCTAAGGTGAAGGGTTCAAATCTTCCCTAGAGCAGTAATTTTATTTTTCAAATAGAGTTGGAAATTATTTGAGATGTGAATAAAAATAATGAAAATGATGGGGAATCAAGTCACCAGGAAAAAAAGGGAAAATGAACATGAAACAAAGAAAAAAAGTAATAAAAAAACTTAAATAATAATCACAACCGATAGTAAAAAAATAATTAGAAAACAAACTAATGAAATTAAATTAAAAATAAGATAATTACATGCATTGGAAATTTAAGGAAATGATACATAGATAAATACATAGGTGTGGGTGAGTGTGGAGTGATAGCATGATGAGAAAAAGTGTGATAGTGTGTGTGTATGCAGTAACATTAACGTGAAAAAGTGGTAGTGCATGTGTAGCAACAACATGGGAAGAAGTGGTGAATGGGGGTGAGTGTGTAGCAACAACATGGGAAAAGCTGGGAGAGGGAATAGTGGAGAATATACACTCTTGCCCCCTGTAATTTTAGCTTCCCACGCCCATGCTCACATGCACATCTCTCCAAATTTCAAGGGTGTTGCATCCATTTCTTAGGTGCATCATCTTCCAGATTTTGCCCAAGGCCACTCCTCTTTTTCTCTCAAGATTATGCCCAAAGCTTCACTTCTCGTCCATATTCAGCTAATCCCTCGTTTTCTTCCTCAATTGATCCACCACAATTCTATGTCCCACCCCAAACTTCACTAACAAGGGATTCAGAAAATATGAACCCATCTTCATCTGTGATTCAAATTTTTTGGAGATAAATAATTGATTCAAATTATTTCAAGCAAAAACTAGAAAAAGAAAGTCATCAAAAACTCAAGGAAAAAAAAAATGAAATGGCACCCTTATCTCAAGAATGAAAGAGAAACTAAATATAAAAAGGTTCTCCATGTGCAATTAAGTAATTTATTGAAAAAAAAACCTACCTAAGGGAGCTTGCTTATTGGAATTTTTCTCCATTTTGTTATGATCCTCCTCTGCTTTTCTTCCTTTTTAGCCCTTTTGTTAGCTCCACTCCAGTTTGTCCACACCTAGCCTCTCACCTCCGAAGACAAGAAAACTCTCATCTCAACCTCCCTTCTCTCTCCTTTACTAGCTTGCCCTCATGTGCTTCTCTTTGCATGTTTGTTTATAAAGTTTGTCCCTTCACCCCATTTTCCTTTGTATGTCCACCCATTTTCCCATTGTTCGGAACGGTCAAATAGAAAGTTTGGCGCCTACACATTTCTAAACCCCAATGTACCCCATTTCCAGAAGACACGTAAGGAATCGAAACTTTAATTTCAGACCTCCAAGGTTTAAAAAAGAAATCCACGCTGAATAATACTATAAATTCATACATCCACATCTAGATTTTGAGATGACAATGAAAGCTCATCCATTTTTGCACCTTCAGTTTACCTACAAGAGGTAAAAACTCATTCAAAGCTATGAATATACCAAGGGAAGAAGAACCCATTTGATACGAAACAATATGATTGCAAAAATGAGAAACCCTAAGCTACTCGGTCCTATAACTTGAAAAAGAGTTATATCTAAACTAAAACATACCCATTTCAAGAAGATTATGAGAAACTCAAACTCTACTTCATACCTTTGAGGTCTCAAAAGAAAATCCTTGCAACAATAGTCGAACTATGAATCAAAATGAAGATCTTTCGTTATAGACGACGATAAAAGGTCACCATAATCTGATTTTAATAATGGTAATAAAAAGATGATTTTGGTTGGCTAGGGTTCAAAGCAAGGAGTTACATGCTGTAAGCTCCCCAAATGAATTTTAGGTTTTGACAAGATGAGGAGACATTTTTTATAAATACCACACGATACCTTGGCAGATAATTTTAACATGATACCTTGACCTATCTTTTTAGTCAAGCTAGCCACATGGTAGATGATGTTCACAATTTTGAATTTACATATATGTCATGGTTGTTTCCATAAGAATTGTAAAAATCATTGTAGTCTATTAAAACAATATATAATAACATATATGACATTAAGTCAACAAAATATATGTTATTATAAGCCTTTTTTCTTGTAGTGATATATCATGAATCTGGAGATGTATCATTAATTAAAGGATGCACCATGACTCTTCCTATGTATCATGACTCTACTATAAATAGGTTATGATCCACAAGTCATATACACAATTTTTCTTTCTTTCATCCCATTACAAAAGAGAAGAGACTCTTAAAGAATTGGAGGACTTGTGCATACAAGACTTGGAAGATCATAACCGAACACTTAAGTTCTGGTTATAAGCTGAAGATCAAGATCAATCTCTTCTCACCATCATATTCATTATGGATCAAGGCAATGATTCGCCATCGATGTTTTTGATGATTTGACATGAAAGATCATTAGATGATTGTTTCTGATCTGAATTGTATCTCCTTCTGGGCTTATTCTCCAACAAGTGGTATCAAGCCACTTTCATGTCGAATCATTGGATCGAGTTTTCAATTTATTATATAATGGTTTTGAAAAGATTTGAATTATTATCAAAATATTATTTTATGAGATAATAAGATTTGGAAAATATTTCATCAATGGGGAAGAGATGACTTTTCAGTGGCGATTTTTAATCGTCATATGAGTTCTAATAAGATTAAATAGAAATCTATACTGGCTATGTTGTTTAGCATTTTCAAATGAGTAATCACATGAAGTCATCAAAGTGACCTCTCTTGTATAGATTACTTAAAAGATATGTTGAAAGTGGTGTGTTTGTATATTCATGCGAGTAATAGCCAACCCAAAGGAAGGTGTCTGCTTGGTCGAATTACATACACATATGTGATGGTGAATATGAGATAATTATAAGGTTGTACACGTGGATAATGAATCAATCCAAAGATGGGTTTGTTATTTGACATGCATTATTATTAATGTTTGATCATTACAACAAGAGTACCATTAGCAATTAATATTATTGTCCACATACTTGATATTAATGTACACTAGGTATCTTGAGATGGGATGAGCCATTATTTGAATTTGTTAATGATTGAATTTCGGTTTATTATGTGATTATATTTATATGGTTTACTTTGTTCTCTCTTTGCTAACTTTGCTACTAATATCTACTGATCTAATTCTGTACCCAATCCTCAATACTAACTTTAAGGATTGGAAGGAGAATTGTAATTGTTCGTAGCTGTACGGATCTAGACCTCAGACAAGGAGGTTTTTTTAGCCCTTCCTACAGACTTTAGTTCTCTAAAGAGAAGAAATTTTATGAGAAGTGGGAGCACTCGAATTGCATGAGTTTTAAGGATCATGTTTAGTGCATTCTAGAAACCTTTAGGGGTGTGATATTCGAAGAGGTTACCAATGCTAAACAATTCCTTGTTGAGATTGAAAAACGCTTTGCCAAAAGCGATAAGGCAGAAATAAGCATCCTTTTGAATAGCTTAACTTCCATTAGGTATAATGGCAAGGGAAACAGAAGGGAGTGCATTACGGAAGATGTACTTGTACATTTAGTCTTGAACTTTCTTTCTACACATTTTAATCAATTCAAAAAAAAAAAAAAAAAATTATCAATTATAAATTGTCAAAAGGAGAAACAGCTTCCTTACTAAGCTCTTTTTCATTTTGTGTGTAAGAGGACGAGAGGTCAAAACAAGACAAGACCAGTGCTCACTGCAAGCACCTCTAAGGATAAGGGAAAAAGAGAAAAGAAATATAGACAAGGATGAAGTCGCTAGCACTAGCATAAAAAGAAAAATATGGATGAAACACTGCTTCTTTTGTAAGAAATTTGAAATGTGAAGAAGGAATGTACTAAGTGTCATGCCTAGAGGGCAAAGAAAGGTGTTCCTTACTCCGATATATTCGAGAATCTAGGTTCAAGATATAGTTGACTTGCAGTAGTTAGACTCGATGCAACTTCTAACATCAAGCAGCCTAATGCAGTGGTTGTCATCACATTTGTCGTACTGTCATTTAGACAAAATTTGATTCCAGTTTCCTATTTGGACAAATCTAGATATTCTGGTTCTTTTAGAAATAATCAAGCTAATTTGTCTTTAAGTTTGAAAGTAATTGGAACTGGTGCACTTGTGGTTTATGATGACCTTTACATGCTTGACATTGTAGCTTCACACCATGAAAATTTGAATATTGAATCTCGTGGTACTAAGCGCAAGCTTGATAATGCTCATTCAAGAGCATTATGGCATAAGCGCTTAGATCACATTTCTAGAAATAGAGTTGAATGACTTGTGTCAGATGGGACCCTTGATTCCGTTGACTTTACAAAATTTAATATATGTGTTGAGTGTATTAAAAGTGCACACCAAACAAAAGAAACTTAGCATACAGAGCGCCATGTCTTAGACTTGATACATACGAACATTTGTGGGCCATTTCCTGCACTTGCTTGGAATGGTCAACAATATTTTGTGTCATTCATAGACGATTGCTCTAAATATACATACTTGTTTCTTATCCATGAAAAGTCCCAAGTCTTGAACTTGTTCAAATCATTTCAGGTCTAAGTTGAGAATCAACTCAACAAACAAATTAAAAATGTCAAATCTGACCATGGAGGTGAATACTATGATAAAAACTTTATCTTTGAAGAAGAATCGATTTCTATTCCTGAATTGATTCATATAGATGTTCCTCCTCCCATTCAATATGGGATAATTGTTCATGAATAACAAATTCATCATCTTCAAGAACCTGTGCAGCAAGAACATGCATCTTTGTGCCAATCTGCTAGAGTAAGGAGAAACGTTATTCCAGATGAGTGTTTCTAAAGGAGCATGAGGAAAATGATGGTAAAATGGGAGATGATCCTATCAACTCTCATCAAGCTATGCAAAGTTCCAATTTAGAAAAGTGGATTGAAGCAATGAATGAAGAGTATAAGTCCATGCAAGACAATAAGGTTTGGGAACTTGTCCCATTACCAGAAGGAGTAAAACCCATTGGATATAAATGGATATTTCAAACCAAATAGGATTCAAAAGGTAATGTGGAGAGGTGTAAGGCTCGTCTTGTAGCTAAAGGATATACTCAAAAGAAAGGGATTGACTACAAAGAAACCTTCTTACCGGTTTCATCGAAGGACTCTTTTAGAACAATCATGGCTCTTGCTGTACATTACACTTCAGTCATCGATGGATGTTAAGACAATGTTTCTAAATAGCAACATTAAAGAAACTATTTATATGGTGTAATCAGAAAACTTTGTGTCAGAAGACCTAAAGAAGATGGTTTGCAAATTGAAAAAATCTACATATGGGCTAAAACATGTATCTCATCAATGGTACCAAAAATTTCATCAGGTGATTCTCTCATTTGGTTTTTAGATGAATGTTGTTGATGATTGTGTGTATCACAAGTTCAGTGGGAACAAGTACATTTTCCTAGTCTTGTACGTCGATGACATACTACTTGCCACTGATGATATAGGCATGTTGCACGAAACAAAGAGATTTCTATCAAGAAATTTTGAAATGAAAGATCTTAATGATCACTCCTTTGTATTAGGAATCAAGATACTCCAAGAACGATCTCAAGGTACTCTAAGATTATCACAAAGGAGCTATATCAATAAGATTCTCAAAAGGTTTGGGATGCAAGATTGCAAACCAAGTGATACCCTGCTAAGGGAGATAAATTTAGTCTTAAATCAGCCAAAAAGGAAATATTAAGGTTCAAGAGATGCAAAAGATTCCCTACGATCCGCTGTAGGAGCCCACTGTATGCTTAAGTTTCTCATACCCATTTGATATAATGTACATATGTTGCGTATTAGGTAGATACTTAACTAATCCAAGAATGGATCACTAGAAAACAGCTAAAAGGGTTATGAGATATTTAAAGAAAACGAAGAATTATATGCTCACATATAGGAGGTCATACCATTTGGAGATCATTGGGTATTTTGACTCTAATTTTGCTAGATGCCAAAATAGTAGGAAATCCATATCGGGCTATATCTATCTATTTGTTGGTGGTACAGTCTCATGGCGTAGTGTCAAGCAAACTCTTGTAACTTCTTCTACCATGGTCGTGGAGTTTGTAGCATGGTATAAAGCATCAAACCAATCAATTTGGTTAGCACTACAATGGGTCATGAATTATGGAAGGAATTGAAAGAACACTTAAGAGATATTGTTACAACAAATCAACCGTCTTGTATTCAAATAACAATAGGAGCTTGACTAAGTCAAAACATATTGACACTATTTCTAATTGTCAAGGAAAGGGGTTCGCAGGATCACCATGCATAGAGCACATTGGCACAAACTCATGATCATGATCCACCAAAAGGTTTACCACCTGTTGTCTTTCGAGCACACTGCTCATATGGGTGTTGTATCAATTGATGATATGTGATTTTAGTGGGAGTTTGTATTCAGATATCATTCAATTATAGACATATTTATGAATATTTTTTGCAGAATAAAGTTTATGTTTCAGTTTCATTCTAAATCTATTTATTTTAACTGAAGAATAAAGTTATTAGTTGAGCCAGGTATGTTTAAAATCACATTATATGCAATTTTCATGCTACACATCCATACTGATCTATTGCTCATTATATCGATGTATGTGACCACATGTCTAGTTACGCTACATGTAATAAAGGCCGCTTTTGATCCTATGTCGATAAGGATTGATGGACCAAATTATTAGTAATGTTTTGATATATAGCAATTTTTGAGTCTATAAGTGTTATTTCATCGTATAATTGTACATAGGTATATGTGACCCAAGTGGGAGATTGTTGGATATTTATCGATTATGTGGGTCTACACATATCAATCGGACATGCATTAAAGGCTATCAAAAAGATGCAACCTCATGAAGTGATTCTCAAGGTTTAAATTAATGGAGTTAAATCACAATTAATATGGACATTCAATGTGTAAATAACAAAGATCTTATTTTTGATTTCATGATGAGCTAAATTAAAAATAAGAAATAAGAAGTCATGCATATTCGTGAGGATGAATGTATCATGAATCATTTTAAGGTATTGTATCATGAATCCTTTTAAGGTGATGTATCATGAATCTTCTTAAAAGGATGTATCATGAATCCTCTTAAACAGATGTATCAAGAATCATTTTAAAGGGATATATCATGAATCTAGAGAAGTATCATTAATTAAAAGATGTATCATGACTCTTTCTATGTATAATGACTACTATAAATAGGTACACGATTTTTCTTTCTTTTATCTCATTACAAGAGAGAAGAGACTCTTAAGGATTGGAGGACTTGTGCATACAAGACTTGGAAGATCATAACCGAATACTTAAGTTCTGGTTACAAGCTTTGAAGATCGAGATCAAGATCAATCTATTCTCAGCATCATATTCATTATGGATCAAGGTATGCTTCCGCTCTATTTATGTTTTTGATGATTTGACATCAAAGATCTTAAGACGATTGTTTTCATCTTTGAAGTATATCTCCCTTCTAGTTATTCTCTAAAAGGTACATCATGCAATCTATAGTAATACTTTTTGTTAATAAAATTCTTACCAGCATTAAAATAATTATTATTCCATTATTATATTTGATAGTGGTGGTTAAAATGATAATAGAATAGATGATGCATGTACAACTGCATATGTGAGATTCACTAAGTGGGTCTAAGCTTATCTTGGGTTATGATAAAAATTATTTAATAAATATTACGTGACTTTTCTTTTCTTAATTTTTAATGTCAATTTTTTATTATGATAGAAGCTGTGAATTTATATTACAAAATTTAGCCACAAAAATATTTTACCCACTATTATTATTATTTAAATCAAACATTCTTATAAAAGAAAATGCACATGCATTACTAATTTTTACATGAAGAAATTAAATGTAAGTTAATATATTTTAAAAATTAATTTTCAGTTTTGTTAAAAAATAAAAATTATGAATTATTAATATTTATAATAATTAGAATAGTAATATTATAATAATTATGAATACTAATGCATATTAGTATTTATAATATTAAAATAATTAATATGTATAAATATTATGATTATCCAAAGCTTACTATTCTAATACATCAAAGTGAAATTACTTTCCCAAAGTGCATTTAATTGGGAAAGATCCAAAGCTTACTATTTTAATACATCAAATAGGGAATTACTTTCATAAAGAGCATTTCATGTTCTATCTACTTTTTTGTTATTATTTTATTTCCCAAAGGTTTTTTTTTTAAATTCTCCCTAAAAGAATTCATAATTACATATATATATATATGTATATATATATATATATATATATATATATATATATATATATATATATATATGTATATATGTATGTATATATATTCACTTTATTAGAATCGAGCAACATATTCTTACAAGGATTCCAACTTTGATCTTTCTTAGCCCCTTCCCACTCATTTACTACTTGATTCAAGCCTCAAGGACTCATCAATTACAATATCGACCCTTTTTGCATTGATTACCACATATTGAATGGGGTGTTTATTTATCAACCCCTTTTGCATTGATCATCACAGGTTGAATGAGGTGATTATGAGTTATAAGTATTATTTACTTTGAATTGATTTTTTTTTTTTAGCAAAGTCAAGATACATATCTATCTGGTTGTAGGATTTATTTTTTTGATTTAGTTACAATCAATTGAGGGTTAGGTTGATGACACGCATAAGACTAATTTATGTATCAATTAAGTAGTACTATGATTTCTTAGTAATTAGCCTTTTAGTTTGGATAATTAACCTGTCACCTTTAAGGCCTTAATAAATCATGTATTTAGAAGCTCTCTAGATTGGTTTGTGGTTCTATAAAGGTAGATTCAATGCATTCGTCATGAAATGACAGAAAAAGGCATCAGGCAACAACTTGTTTCGAAATGAAACACTACACTTTGAATTCGAAATTTTAACCCACAGGCGGACGACCATGCAAGGCTTAGGGAAACAATTTTATGGGGTTTCATTTTAATTTATTTGAAAAATTAAGATTGAAAGACTTGAAATTAAAGTCGGGTCCTTTGCTTTAAAAAATATTTAATAAAGAAGGAAAAATATTTGATAAATAGTCTAACAAACCTTATATATGACCTTAATATACCTGAGCATCGATATGTCAGCTTCTATCGATATCGCCCGAGCTTAGGAATCGGTCTACCCATCCGGCCTCGATCGATGTGCCAATCTGCACATAAAGGGTGGTCCGGCGGGGGAATGTCGACCGCCTCTCCGATGCCTAAGTTAGTTTCTTTCTTACTGCAGGGAAAGAGATTAACTGTTGATGGTTTTGTGATTGTGTACCTTTCTTCGGTGGAATTGCTTGGTATTTATCGTGGGTGATTACGATGACTTTCCTTGTTAGATGGCGATACGACATCTTCCCAATTGGGTAGGGAATCTCATCTTCCTTATCGCTAACTGAATATTTGAGGATAATTAGGGAGCTGTAATCGTGGGAGATCCTTATTCTCTTAATGAGTAGATATCGGATCATGGAGATGGGAGGCTTTCTTCTTACGCTACAACCAAAAATAAACGGATTATCCCCGCTCATCATTCCAGCCTACTGGGCTTAGTTTCAGCTCTAGGCTCGCGCCTTAAGAGTAACCTGGACGTCATCATGGGCCGAGTTCCCTCGTGAGGCTCTTCTGCCAGCCCCACGGAGGATGCCAACCTGCTTTAAGCTTTTCTGATGGTTCGTTCCTTAAGCCTGCGTCCTAGGCCTATTAGTTGATTTTTTAGGCACTATCGCTCGCCCCCAACCCTTACCAAGTGAGCTTGGGGTAAGGGCTGAATTGTTTCGATAGAGCAGAATTCCACATGGCCAACAAAATTTGTCGTCTAGGCTTGCTGCCGTCAACGTATCGCGATAATGATGGCTTCTCTTCGACTTTCAAGGCCTCAACTGCCTTGCATTTGGCGTTTCTAGCCTTTAGAAGTATATCACACTGGTCGGATCGCTTTCCCCATTCTCCAAACTCTCTCCTAAAGGGTCTCGTGTTTTTTCCTTCACATCTTCTCATCCCTTACTCAAAGTCAGACCCGATTTCGGGGTCTATCAGTTCCTACGCTCCCTCTCTAGTTAGGTACGTCTTTCTTCTTCCCTCTCTTTTTGTCCTTTCTGGTTTGGGATTTCATGGGTCCCTTGGGGTCGATGTGTTTTTGGTCCCGTGTTCGTTGTTTGCTTCCCCTCCCTTATTCCTCGGATTTGAGTTTTCTCGAGCGTATTATGACCGTGTGGAGTTATTGCCCTCTGACTTCGTGGTCATAGGGCTTGCCTTGGCTGATATTCCGCTTTATTCTTCGATCTCCCTTTCCTCGTCTAATCACATACTCCTTGTCCCACCTGTCCTCCCGTTTCTACGATAGCGGGTAGCGTTTCTGGCGAGGAACCTAATTTAGTATGCACAGTGAAGGGTTCAAACTGGCCCAACCATCGGTTGTGAGATCGAGTCCCTTTAGCTTAGACCTCCTTCCCGTCTGCAAAGGCAAGTATAAAGGTCAAGTGAGATCAGGTACCCTGAAGGTTCACTACTTGAGGGTCGCCAAAATGCCAAGAAGTGGCCCTAGCCTGGCTTGAGCCTCTTTGAAAACTCACAAGCCGCTACAGCCCTCGTGTCATGTTTGGTGCCCCGATTTTCTCATACTTCTACATCGCCCAAGTTCCAAAAAGATGGTTTGTTTTTGAGGTGGCTCTTCGAGAACGGCCTCCGCTTCCTACATCCCTTATCAAAAGCGCCTTATAGCACTTAACTGGCCCATCCCAACTTTCTCCCACTTTATGCCTCATTGGCTACTAGTTGTCTTTAGGGATAAAGGTCTCAGGGTTTCTAACATAGCTTTGCATCTGGACTTCTTTAGTGTGAAGGAGGCAGCAAAGGGCTTTTTGTACATTTCCAAATATACTAATGCCAAGCTGATCATCTCAGATCTTCCGTCCTCCCATAAACACTGGAAGGAACATTATTTTTCATCAGTGGTTGTAATTGGGAGTATAATCCTACTGATCAAGAAGATATGCTTGGCATTTCGACCGTTTGGACTACCCCCGAGAACCTACGTGAGTTCCGTCAAGGCACTGGGCTACTTCAAAGTCATGAGATATTTCTTAACTTTTGCTTTTGTCAGGCGGCCTTCAGGTATTCGCCCTAGTCTCAACTCCGAGGATGAAGAGGAATTTGGTTAAATGTAGCCCGCGGATGTATTCCGAGCTTATTAGATTGGATATTCCCAAGCCTTCTGGTGCCAAACCTTCTCGACCCTCCGAGCCTTCTGGTGCAAAATCTTCTCGACCCTCCGCTTTGAGGCCATCTCAATCTTCTGTCATGAAGCCTTCTCGGGGAAAGCTTTAAGCCCGAGTTGAGTTTTTGGCAAAGGAAGAAAGAAGCTAAGCGCAAGGTCCCGGTCGCCTGGAGATCACACGCACCCAAAGTCCTGGGTCAAACACCCCATCGCCTATTCGAGTAAGTGTCGCGAGGCAATTTTGGGTGAGAGGTCGCACGCCTCATCCTGTGGCCAAGGTGTCAGAGGTGACAGGTCCACAGCTTCACTCTCCCCGTGCCGCGGTAGCCAAGAGTCCTCCCGAGAGGACCATTGAGCCTCCTCTGGATATCCTGCTTATATCTGTTTGGAACCCCTCGGTGCAAAGTGCCGAGCTTCCTTTTGAGGCATCTAAGGGCGAGGGGAGGAAGCATCTCAAACATGAAAGGGATGAGGACTTGTTTCTTGTGAATGCAGAGCTCACCGTCGGGGCTGTATCATCCATCCTACGGGACTCTGACCTCAAGAAGGTGGATTCCATGTCTGTTGAGAAGGTTCTAGCCTTATCGCTTTAAGGAGCGGCCACCGTATGTCAAGACGCCTTTATTTGTTCGTTCCATCGTTGTTTCAAACTATCCATTGATTTTATCTCGTTTCTACAGATGGTTTACCTATATGAAAAGCCTGGCGAGGAGGGCTAGCTTTGCCGAGTGCTCTTCTAGAGCAGTGAAAGCGTATAAAGCCAAGGTTGCCTCCCGACTCCAAGGTTTCACCTTGAGCTCGGATGCATCGCTTTGCCGAGACGCCAGAAGCATAATTGACCAAGACACCACGACCGTGGAAAGTACGAGTCAAGATAAAGAAAAGAAGGCTTGAGGAGAGTTGAGGATTGCCGAGGATGAGCTGCAGGCTATTAGGGACGAGCTACAGGTGGCCATGGATGAGCCACACATGGTCCGGGACGAGCTGTGCATCAAAGCCACGATATTAAGCCGAGTCAGCTAAGAGGCTTCTGAGGCCGTGAGCTCCGTGGAGCGCCTAACTAAGGAATGCCATAAGCTTCGCGGAGATCTTCAGCGTGTGAGGCCTTGGTCACCGAAGGAAGGAGGATTGTCAGCCGAGATAAAGGCCTCGTACCTTGTGGGCCTCGAAAGTGGCTTGCTTTTGGTGCAAGGTCGCTTAAGGTTTTCCCGGTCGATTTCAGAAACTTCAAGTTCTCACGAGGAGGCGTACAATCCGACCATACGACGAAGAGGACCCCATGGTGTTTTCAGATGCCCCCAGCTGTGTTCCTCTCCTTGGTGAACCTGAGATTTAGGCTCTTATAGAGATCGCTCCATCCTCTCTGGGCCTGGACTTCACCTTCTCGACTCTTTACATGGCTCGAGGTCTGCAACTCCAGGTTGCTCGTAGTCCCGTCACAGACATTTAGGCTTTCACCGTAGTTTCTCGCTTTATTCGCTAACTCGTGCTTGAGCCTTAGACTTCTATAATGCTGACCCTGATTTTTGTCGTTTTGCTGATATTTGCCTTTATACCCTTTGGACCTTCCGTCTTCTTTACTATCTTATTTTACAACCTAGGCTACGAGGCTTCCGGGCTATTCATCTCCTTTAATAACTGAGTTGTTGTGCGCTTAGCGTCTAAGCTACATGGCTCTTAACAAACTGAGCTATTGGGCTCTTATTGAATTGAGCTACTAGGCTCTTATTGAACTAAGCTACGTGGCTCTTAACAAACCGAGCGCCAATGGGTTTTCCTTATCAATCGAAGCACGTGGTTTGACGACTGAGCTACGTGGCTCTTAACAAATTGAGCTATTGGGCTCTTATTGAACTAAGCTACGTGGCTTTTAACAAATTGAGCTACTGGGCTCTTATTGAACTGATCTACGTGGCTCTTGAAGAACTGAGCTACGTGGCTCTTAACAAACTGAGCTACTAAGCTCTTATTGAACTAAGCTATTGGGCTCTTATTGAACTGAGTTACGTGGCTCTTAACAAACCGGGCTTCTAGGATCTTATTGAACTAAGCTACGTGGATCTTGACGAACTGAGCTACGTAGCTCTTAACAAACTGAGCTACTGAGCTCTTATTGAACTGAGCTGCGTGGATCTTAACAAATTGAGCTCCATGGCTCTTTTGAGCTAATCTATATGGCTCCTTTGTACTCTGAGCTACGTGGCTCTTTAATATCCGAGCTCCCGGGTTCTTATTGAGGTCAAGGCTAAGTGGGCTTTT
Organism: Tetrastigma voinierianum; assembly: GCA_016808115.1. Lineage (NCBI taxonomy): Eukaryota > Viridiplantae > Streptophyta > Magnoliopsida > Vitales > Vitaceae > Tetrastigma > Tetrastigma voinierianum. The sequence goes on from JAEQBH010000861.1 coordinate 347,066, forward strand.
GAGCTGCTGGGCTCTTAAAAACTGAGCTTCATAGCTCTTTTGAACTAAGCTACACAAATTTCCTGACTTCAGCCACGCGCCTTTTAACATCCGAGATCCCGCCTCATTGAGATCGCATACATCGGCCTCTCTAAGCCACTCGGGCTTCCAAAAACTCGAGCTCCATAGCTCTTTTGAACTGAGATACATGGCTCCTTCGGACTCTGAGCTACGTGGCTCTTTAATATTTAAGCTCCTAGGTTTTTTCGTCATCCTTCCCTTAGGAAAGTGAGCGTAGTTTTAATGCCAGTCTATTGAGAATTGGAACAGACTGTGTGACTTTCCAAGGTGTCCAGGTTTCTTTATAGATAACCGCCTTCCTTCGAGTGTGTATGTTATACGCCACTCCCGTTTTCCTTCCTACCATCGCCAGCGTCGGAGTTCGGACATGATGAATCTTCAGGGTTTGATTGCCATCAGGCGGTCTATTTAAAGGTCAGCCGACGTCAGTTTCATTGTTCTGTCATTTGTTGGAGTTGTGTTGTTCCATAGTCCTGCCATTTTATTGAGTTGGGTTAGGAAACACATTCGGAGGGGGCGGGATGTTTAGAGGGAATGCTTCAAGTCCCGTTTCTTATGTTATACCTCTCCTCCCCTCTTTTCTCTTTTTCCGACTTCCTTTTTCTCTTTCTTGTGGTTTTTGCCTTGAGTGGTTGTTTGCTGGTTGTAATTTTCTGAGATGTAGAGAACGGTTTTGTTTATTGTAATTTTCTAATATGTGAGCTATTTACTGATCAGAATTTTCCTCGGAATAAATATAATTCTCTGAAGTAAAAGTAGAATATTTTGGAAACACATATACTTGTCTGATGTTTCATGTAACCTTCCAGGGCCCTTCCGAGCCCTGTGGATTTATGATAAATCGAGCTCCTTGATTCTTTCTTTATGATTTAAGAGAGTAGGCAGGTCAAAAATAAACACAAAAACTGTTATTTGAACGAAAGTAGAACTGTTGCGCTTTATTAATAGATACAATCTGAGGTTTATGGGTAAAACCGCTTGAGGTGCTCGACATTCCAGGAGTGATGCAAGGTCTTTCCCTCTTCCGTTTGGAGCTCATATTTGCTGTGCCTGACATCTCGTGATATTTACATAGTGGTCCCTCCCGCCGGGTCCCGCCCCGTGAGTGGAGTCTTCCTCACAAGGTGAGTTTTTTGTACTAGGTTTCATTGGTAGTCCGCTTCAGCTCGTCGCTTCTCCTCCAGAGATCAAGGTTTAGCAAAGAGACTCCTCATCAGGTTTCCTAAGGCCAGAACCCCGAATTTAGGTGACTTGAATTTCAACCTCGGCCGTGGCCACTCACATTTCTGCCAAATGCTAAGGTGAACTGAAGCCGAGTTGCAAGACTTCTACGTTGTAGTTCTCACACACCTAGTACCTTGAGGTGCAGTGAGGCATTCTACCCATTTTCCCTTGTGTTTTCCAAATGAACTTTAATGCCGCTCGAGTCCTTATAGTGACTTCTACTGGCCCATCGGATCAAGTGATGAGAGCGTTAGGACTTATCAGTACTCTTGATTCCCGGCTCGGCGCAAAAAATTTCGACCCTGTGTCATCGAACTACTTCCATTATCAAATACCAATGCTTTTGGTATTCCAAACCTGCATTTATGGAACACCAAACGAAGTTACGTACCTTTCTCGTGATTATTACAATGGCTCCTACTTCGCTCACTGGTGAAGTAGTCCACTCCCACAATGGTGAACTTGCACTGGCCCCTCCCAACGGGTAGGGGCCCTAGTATGTCTAAACCCCACTGCTGAAAAGACCAGGGGCTTATAATCGAGGTCAAGGCTCTGATGGGAGGCTGAGATCTCGCATGCTCTTGATAGATTTTGCATTTTCTAACCAGTTCCGTGGCGTCTTTTAGCATCGTGGGCTAATAGTACCCTTGCCTCAGGGTTTTTCCTGCTAAGGTTCAAGCTCCGATATGGTTGCCACAGAAGCCTTCGTGCACTTCTCTAAGTACGTAGTTGGCATCTTCCTTTCCTATGCATTTAAGAAGGAGTGCAGAAAAACCTCGTTTATATTGGGCCCCCCACAAAAGAGCTAATCTAGCTAACCTTGCTCTTAGTTTAGATGCCTCATTCGGATCGCTTGGCAATGTCCCGTTTAACAAGTAGTCCCAGATGGGGTCCATCCAGCTTGATGCAGATATCACTAAGAAAATTTCTTCACTATCGATGTTTACTGAGGGCTCCGGGAGGTGCTCGACTAGTATTCGCCTATCCATGTCTTCCTGCGACGTCGTTGCTAACTTTGCCAGGGCATCCGCTAGTGAATTTTCTGCCCTTGGGACATATCTAACCTGAACTTGTACGAATATTTTGAGCAGTTCATGTACCTGGTGTGCTGATCAATTTTTCACCCAAGAGCCAGAGGAATCTTCTATCTAGGAATCACGCATACCTCTAATTGATCGCTCCATGGAGGGCGAGGTTAAGCCCGACAATTTGCAGCCATATCTCGACTTCATTATTGAGGCTCGAACCCAAACTGAAAGTGCATATTCCACGTCGATCCCATCCGGAGGTTTGGACCAAACCCGTGACCGCTCCTTGGAGCTCAAGGGCCCCATCTATAGACAACCTCCAAATGGGGACGCTGACGCGAAATGGCGGTTTCTGTGAGGCTCGCGAGGTGAATTCCATGATGAAATCCGCTAAAACTTGTCCTTTTGATCATCGTTTGGCTTATCTACGTCGAACTTATCAAATTTCTATGACCCATTTTACTAGTCTTCCTGAGGTTGCTGGTTTATGCAATATTTGCTTCATTGGGTGTTTTATTGGAATCTCGATGGTGTGAGCTTGGAAGTATGGTCGAAATCTTCAAGGTATCACTAATGCTAGAACTAGCTTTCCATCTTCTGATACCTTTCTCTCGCTTCCTCTCAGAGCTCTACGCAGTAATAGACCTAATACGCGCTCTATCCCTGGGCCTTTAACCAGTGGCGCACTAGTCGAGAAATTGAAACTCCGCATGAGTTCCTGAGGGGCTTACTAGAATAGGGGGTAGGGGGAGCTAGAGGTTTTTGTGGCGCCGAACGCTCTTCACAAGGCATCCCAATGGAAGGCCTTTTTTAGAACTTGAAAGAATGGCTGACACTTGTCACTGGATATAGACACAAAGCGACTCAGCACAACTATTCTCCTGGTCAGGCGTTGAATTTCTTAAGTGTTTGAAGGTGGTTGTGGGCCGTCGTTAATGGCTTCTATCTTGCACCGGATTTTCTCATTCCACTGCTGACTGCGAAAAACCTAAGAACTTCCTACGCAGACTCCAAAGAACACTTATCGGGCTTAACTTCATCTTGTAGTCCTTCTCAGACCTCTGAAAGATCTTTCGGCCTAAGGGTTCACGCGGAGTTTGGCCCCGGATCGACTTCAACACCAGCATGTCGTCTATGTATACTTCCATGGGTGCTCCAATATGTTTCTAGAACATTTTGTTTACTAACCTTTCTGACAAAAAAATCCCTGTACGCCTTCAAACTGCAAGCACTCACCGATAATAGTACGCTCCTTGTCCGTCACGAATAAGGTCTTTTCAGTCATAGTCCATTTAGATCCGATATAACCGAGAAAGCGTCCATGAAATCAGGAGCTCACGACCAGCAAAGGGCATCCACCATGAGGTCGATCTCTGCAAAGGGAAAGCTATCTTTCGGACAAGCCCGGTTAACATCGGTAAAGTCAATGCAAACTAGCCACTTTCCATTTGCCTTCTTGACGAGAACCACATTAGCCAACCAGTCGAGATAATCTACTTCTTGGATAGCTCGGGCTTGGAGGAGTTTGCTGACCTCTTCCTTGATCGCCTTCTGCCTTTCTGGGGGGAAACTTCTTCTTTTCTATTTGATGGTTTTGAAGGAGGGGCGATATCTGAAATTTTTGTGGGTGATAATCATTACCACTTCCCATGTCCTCTTGCTTCCAAAACGAATACTCCACATTTTGCTTTAAGAAGTGGATGAGGAGTTCGACGGTCCCTCCGCCAATTCGGGATCCGATGTAGGAGAGGTGTTCTGGCTGGTCGTCAAGTTGTACTGGTTCCAGCTCTTCTGAGGGTGTTGGTCGGGTGTCCAGTTAGTCTCTCACGTCGAGCTCATCCATGTGGACACTTTTTACGGCTTTCTATTTTATTGACGCCAAGTAGCATTCCATGGCTAACGCTTAGTCTCGAACCAATTCTACTCCATTCTCCCGGCTTTCGGGAACTCGATAACCATATGATAGGCGGAGGGGATGGTCTCCTAGCCATTGAGAGAAGGCCTGCTCCAAAGAACATATTGCACGCCTGAAGGAGCATCTACTAGAGGAACGCACACCATAGCCTCGACATGGGGATTTCCTACAGAGTACCCGCTTAGGTCAACCAAGTGGCGCACCTTCCTTGAAAATCCTAATAAGTGGGCACTCACCGGTTCCAACTTCTCCCTTCCTATACCCATATTGTCAAATGCTGACACAAATATGATGTCCGTTGAACTCCCATTGTCGATCAGAACCTTGTGCACTATCTTGTTGGCCACGAGGGCCCTTATCACTAGGGGGTCATCATGGGGATGTTGGAAGCCTTCCATGTTAGAGTCCGAGAAGGTTATGGTGGTATCCAACCGAGGGAGTTTGGGATGCACTAATGGACACCCGCTTTTAAATTTCACTGACATCCGTAGCCTTAAGTTATGGTCCGTTTAATCCGGTCAGCCTAAATGGAGAGGCTCTGGGCCAGCTGTGAGGCTCGCCAGCCAGAGGTCGACGGCTGCAGGTTAGCAAACCAAAGGTCAAGCAGCATCAAGGTTAGCCTCGGGCTAGGTTAGATGAGCTCACCAGGTCGCCACTTCTGGGCTTAGGTCGTCAAAATTGGCCAAGTCAGTAAGCTCTACTGGTTTGACTAAGTATGACATCCAACTTCGGAAGGTCATAACTTCTTCGTCCGAACTCCGTTTTGGGTGTTCTTGGACTCTATGGAAATCCCATTGAGTAAAGATTCCATCCATGTTCCTGTGGAGGGAATTAGGTGAGATCAGCTAGGTCATCTCATCCAAGTCAAGTCAGCTCGGATGGGTTTGACTAAGTATGACCTCCAACTTTGGAAGATCATAACTTCTTCGTTCGAACTCCGTTTTGGTGTTCTTGGACTCTATGGAAAGACAATTGAGTCAAGATTACAGCCATGTTCTTGTGGAGGGAAGTAGGGGAGCTCAGCTAGGTCATCTCGGCCAAGTCAGGTCAGCTCGGCTGGGTTTGACTAAGTATGACTACCAACTTCGGAAGGTCATAACTTCTTCGTCGGGTGTTCTTGGACTCTATGGAAAGACCATTGAGTTAAGATTCCAGCCATGTGCCTATGGATGGAAGTAGGTGATCTCAACCAGTCACCAAATTTCACCAGTTAGGTCGCCGCCAGTCGCCAACTCGGCCGGGTTGGACTACGGTAACCTCCAACTCTAAGGTCTATAACTTCTTCATCCGAACTCCGTTTCGGTGTTCTGACTCTATGGAAATCCCATTGAGTCAAGATTCCAGCTACAGTTCTGTGACGCGCGATATGCACACCGTGTGGGTCTAGGCAGGTCGGCCAAGACTGTGCCCACAGGTCACCGAAGCGGCTAGCTTACTCATGTGACCTCCAACTTGGGAAGGTCATAACTTCTTCGTCCGAACTCCGTTTTAGGTGTTCTTAGACTCTATCAAAATCACATTGAGTCAAAATTATATCCATGTTCCTGTGGAGGATAGTGGATGACCATAACCTTACTGAAAACCTATGTTTTGCACCAAGTGTGCAGGTTGCTTGGTCGTGTCAATGTAAATAGCTGGGTTGTGACATGAGCATTGCATGGCATGTTGTAGGCTATTGTATTGGGTATGGGATTTTCCTACTCAATTTATTTTAAGCTTAAAGGCCTTATAATGGTATGGGCTATCTATGGGAGGCCATGAGAGGCCATATGGTTTAGTTCCAAATAACTCTGGGATCAAGGGGATAGAATTTATGACTAGTTTCTACACAGCCCAAGATCGTGGTAAATAGGGCTTGAACTCGAAATTAAAATTTTCTAGGTTTTATGGTTGTTTGATGTTGTATGGATGATTGGAACCAACCGGTTCAAGATCGTGAAGGGGTTGTGAGGCACTCGCTGACGGGTCCAAGATCAGAACCTCGTTGTGTGTTATCATTGTATGAATAACATGCAGCAGAATATGACATGTTAATATGCCGTATGATGTATTAACATGGGCTATATGGATGTTAATTATATTTCTATTTGTTTATACCATCCATGGTATGTAAATTTTCATGCAGCACTCATACATACATAATACTAAGAAATGTAATGTCATACTGCATTGCACGTGCAATTTAAAACATCACATAACATGGGTGTGAGTGCATGGTTGAGATCGACACTTGATTCGTGCCATAGTAGGCTGAGCTAAAATCAACAAAATTTATATACACTCCAGCCTACCATCGCGTAGTCAAGCTACCGCAAAGATAAAGGGTTCAGTGGTCTAACACGGGATGGGTTTTCATCCTAGAAATGGTTTGCATCAAGGCATGAAGGTAAGGCTTTCTATTTGGACTCTTTGGAATTGTGTTTCAAAACAAAGGGGAATGAAGTTGAAAATCGAGAAACTCGTAAAAAACCGAAATCAAAAGGTAAAAGTTAACTTGAAGATTTAGGTCACTAACTCGCAAGTTGGGCAAACAAGTGTCCTCGGTTTTATCCTCGCTATGACATGCAACCCAGGTCCATGGCATAACCTGATCTATATTTAACTAGCAAACCTCACCCATGAAACAACTCCTATTGAGCCAATACGTAGCATGCGCTATGGCCCCTTTTAGTTTAAAACCCTAACATTTAATATTATCTCAGAGGCTCGTAAAGACCATCTAAAGAATTACAGTCCTAAAGCATGGAAAGTATTGGCCAAATCAATAACATTAAATGCTATGCAACCCTAATTTGAGAAACCTAACATATAAATATCATTTTAGAGGCTCAGAAGACTATCTAAAGAACAAATGTTGCATCTCACCCGGAGCACCGGTGATCCTAAAGCATGGAGAGTATTGGCCAAATTAATGATATTCAATGTTATGCAACCATGTTTTGAAAATAAGGGCCATAAATACACTACCCGTAGCTTTTAGTACAAAAGGACAACATGCATATGCCCCACCACCAAGCTAGCTTCCTTCCTCTTCAAAGAAAGGAGGCTTAATCTACATCTCTTGGAGTCACATCCTCAAGAGGGGTGTTTGGCAGCCGAGAAAGGGAGAGAAAGAAGAGAGAGAAGAGAGAAAAGAAATAAAAGCAAAACCTAAAATAAAAGACTTTATTTACAAAAATAAAAACTTACAAAAATATCTTCTCCACAGATTGTTCACCAATTGTTTTTTTTCTCTCTTACAAAACAAGAGGGGTTTATATAGACCTCCTCAAGGTATGAAAATACCAAAAAACCTATGGAATTGGCCAGCATAATAAATTAAGTAATGTAATACACCAAGTTCGAGGTTGCTCACATTAATTACAAAACATGACGAGGCATCAAATATTAATGAGGAATTTCGTTAACTAATGAAATCACAGTCTACTTAAAATGGAAAATTTCGCTTATGTTCAGATAATTTCGCTTATTAGCCGAATTTCATTAAGCTAGCGAAATGTTGTGAGTAGTTAATCAGGTTTTTCGGCTAAGGAACAAGTACATGGAATTCTGAGTGGTCTAGCGAAATTTTGCATTTTCGCTTGCTGTTGCGCAATTTCAAGTAGGTTAGCGAATCTCATGAATCCTAGCGAAATTTTCGCAACTCTAGCCGAAAAACTCCTCGCATTGTTAATTTTCACCGGTATTGCCTCCTCGTCTTCAACCGCATTGAATTTTCTCTTCATTTTGCCTGGTTTTCTCTATTGAATCTGGTCGGTTGATGGTCAGACTTGAATTCCAACTTCATGATTCATCATTTGATTCGAGACGAACTCCAAGAGTGTGCAAAAGCCTACAAAACAACCAAAAATACCCTCTCTAATGGCATATAGTTACTAAGAAGACGAAACACTTCACTCCAGAGTAAATGACATGATTAATGTGCAAAAGCACTCAAAACCTATCTAATATAGTGGTTCAAAATTGCACCTGGGGCATTAATCACTTTTAACCAAACGCTGCTAAATTCCCTTTAGCAATGCAAAATAAAAGGATGCATGTGGTGATTTACAAAAGGTTATGATTCAAAAGGGTTTATATACATATAAACATTACCTTAAACTAGGAAATTGAAATCAAAGTCAGAACCGATATGAAAGAATCAAAACCATACAAGAACAGCCTCAGTCAATATCGGGATCCATAATTCTCAACTTGAATTTCCACCTAAGTCTAATGATTCTTTATGTAAACCGCATTAAACTAATAAACTCCAAAATTGCCACCTCCCCCAACTCCAAAGACTGACATGGCCTTAAGTCAGTGAAACAACTAGATAGGCGGCACTCTTCTTTCTATTCATCTACATCGTAGGGTGCAATGCTTAAAATCCGACTTCACCAAAGTCCGTGTAACGGGGGTCCACCGATGACTCCCAACCAATTAAGGTTTAGCAAGAATCAAGTCAAAAGGATCACTTGACCACTAACTCTAAAGGCTTCACCCCGGACTCCGAATGACTTCAAAAAATTGCCACCCACAAGTCATTAAACTTCACCTATCCACCCATGTAACAAACATAATCGATGACCCCACCAATTAAGGCCTTCTAGGGCACGGTTTCAGTGTTTTCGCCATATTACCCCCCGGACCGTGCTCTCTGTTTCAAGCAAAACTCACGACTTTATTTTTCTTTTTTTCTTCTTTCTTTTTCTTTATTTTTTTTTCTTTGTTCTTTCTTTTCCTTTTTGAAGACAACATTATTCAACTGTAGGTAACACAAACCTATCCTAGGCTACAACATACCTAAGGCCGCTTGCAGTTTAAAGTTAGCTGGCACACAATTTCACGTTCCTATTGAAACAACTGAGTGCAAGCAGAATTAGCATACAGGGGGAAATATCAAGTTGAGCATGCTGGAACTTCAGCTGACCAAAAATTTAATTCAAGCATGGAATTTGTCCTAGCATATAAGTGACAAATAGTGATTCACTTTTCCAACATGAAGCAATTCAATTGTCCAATTGTAGCAATTCAATTGTTCAATTGAAAAGAAAAACATTTACACTCTAGCGATAAGACAAAAACATGATATACAAGTCTATATATATATAAACCATTTAGTTGATATAGCCAAAGTGGCTTAATACATGAATACAAATCTAAACATAAAACTATCACCGCCTTACTATGGCTAATGCATAAATCCTAAACAAAATTAGTAGGCGCTTGATAAAGTCAACATAATAAATGTAAGAAAACCCAACTACCCCACCGCCGCGGGTGGCGGTGGGTGGGCGGGCCTGAACCGCTGTCACTGCAGCCAGAACATCCAATGAAGTCAAGATCATGATGGGCCTTCGCTGACCAGAATGATGAGGAAGACCTGTATTGGTCATAATTGAAAGTCAAAGATAGAATTTAAGACCGCCAACCTCCGATCCCGGGCACTCGTAGCCGCAAGTGAGCAGATGGAGGTCCATCACACCAGCCATCTCTCGGAAATGCATGGATGTACCCGTGAATGATGGGTCGAATAGGAAGGCCCGGAGTATTCGCCGCTGCTGGCAGTATGTGAGGAGATGGAGGTGAACGACCGACATGGGAGTCCCTCCCACCCGGGCCTGGGGGTGTATATCATCTACGTGGTGGTCTCAGCCTCCGACCCTAGCACCTCCTCCGGTCCCAGGGTCGTATATGGAAATGAGACTCCGCATAGTCATCACCCGGTCTAATCGACACTACACGGGTGGGCATCTAGCCTTCATCTCTAGTCTGGGCCTTCGGGAATCCCATTCGCTCGAGAACATAGCATAGAGTCTCACGCAGCTGGGATGCCTCCGGCCGGCCGTCCTCCGATGACCTCTCCCCCAAACCCGTCAGGAAGCCATCACCGCCCGCAGGGGCTGAACCAATCCCCCCGAGATCCCAGAAAGTGCCTCCAGATGGCTCCCTCCTTCCACATAATGCCGCAGGGAACAGCCGGGTACTGCAGCAAGTGGTCAATCGCCAGCATCCGAGGCTAAGCCGCCCCGTAATGCATCGACCAAAGAAGTGATGTTCTGCCAAGAAACAGACCATCTTCGTAGCAGGCCCAAGCTTCCATAACCCTCCGAAGGCGCCGGGCAGCGCGCAATCCCAATGTCATTGATATATCACGGGTTCGAGTACACTGCATGGGCCATCTATACCATCACCCGAGCGGACCGTCTGCCTCCTGGATGTCATGCAGTGGTAGAACCGCGCACTCACCCTTTGAGTAAGGCAAAATCGGGCTGGCGTGAGTCATAAAGGGTAAGAGAGTGAATACCTCGATCAATCTCATAGACTTCCTGCATCCGGGTCGCCAATGCGGACGCCATGGTAATGACTTCGATGACCCTCTCGTGGAGTCGTATATTCACCCGGAATGGGTGTTCCCATTTGTCAGCGGGCCTTCGACCGGCGCCGGGCGGCGCTGAGGTGATGAAGTCGCCAAAGAGCCGCAGTAACTGAGACGGGGAGGCCGGTGAAGATGACGACCGCCTGGGCCCGGGCGGTGCGGGCCTGGGCTGGGCGGGCCGGCCCTCCTAACTCTCCGTGGCACAGCGATGGGGCCCGGGTCCCATCCGAGTCCGGGATAACGCCTAAAACCCGAGGCCCGTACACCGCCTGGGACCTGTACGAGCCAGAGTCGGACCGAGCCTGGCCTCTCTCGTGCGCAAGCAAATCTCACTCGAGTCAAGACGACTCCACCCCCGAGTACGAAATCCATAATATCAAAATAAAACACCGAAAAAGGGCCTCGACCTAATCGAAAATATAACCGCTGCACTATATATCCAACTAAGATCTTCGGCGCTATCAAGTACTTCAAGTACCAATCGACCTTGTGGCTTCATCGGGCTACTTACCGATACGGGCTCCCGAACTGCAATCGGCGACTCGAATGATCCGGCTGCCGGGCAGGCACCTACAATCAACCGCAACATCGCAAATCGGCGGCTCAGCCGCGGAGGCTCACCGATCGCCAGCGAGGCTCGGCTGTGGCCGAGGCAACAGCCGGCAGGAATGCACAGGCTCGTGGCGCACGCGGAGGATGCCTACCGGCGGCTCGGCCAGGTAATGTCGGGCTTCTGGCTCAAACTCAATAGTGATATCAGTGGTGCATTTTAAGATCGGTGCGCTACGCGACAAATGGCCACGTGGCAGACTAGGACCTGTGTGGCTTCATGGCAGCCTCAGAGACTACCGGGAGGGGGAGAATGTGAAGTGGCATTCTAAACCAACTCCTCCAGGTTTATAAGTGATCCAACGTAGCCGAAGGGTCTTTCGCCACTTTTGCTATTTAGCGAATTTAGCTCACACCCAGTACACCACCTGCAATTCAAATTTTCAGGATTAAAATGAAAATTAATATATTATTAAAAGTAAAAATTAAAAATTAAAGTTGGGAAAATAGAATATATCTATCATTAATATAAGATAATATAAAATACTTACCAACTTGCTGGGCAATGGAAAGCCAAGTAAATTAAGGAACATACTAAAAATAGCTAAAAATGGAAATTGACTAAATAACAAAAACAAAAATTTGGCCAACCGCAATTTGGCTTTTGGTAAACACCAAAACCAGCCACTTACCAAAATTACTCAAGGGAGGGTCAAGGAGATAATCTCCTTAACCCCCCGCAGCTGCCCGGGGCTAATTCCATTGTGTCAGCGACCAATTGTCAGACCGCTTCCTCGCTGACGACCGTTGAATTGGAGCAATTGGTTTGCAAGTGCTTGATGGCAAGACCAATAGATCTTCATTTTCGCTGATCACCTCGCGCCTCTCGTGGTACTTTGTTTTCCCCGCATATTGATCAATTGAACAAACTTCATCGTAAATTTGATTTTCACCCCTAGCAACTCATGTTTGCTGTTCAAATGAAAGATGTCTAACTCCATGGTCATGTTAATTAAAAGTTAAGGTACGACTCCATTCCCGCAATTTATTAGATTATAGCACAAAAATGGTCTTCCTAAGATGATTGGTACATGTCAGTCTCACTCAGCAATTGTCTGTCATACCACAAAGTCTACTCAGTAGAACTTTGTCTATCTTCACTAAGACATCCCTCAACTATCCCCTTGGGGATTTTCACTGATCTATCGCCAATGAGAGTGTGATGTCAGAAGTTTAAGTTCACCTAGACCAACTCATTTATAATCAATACGGCATTAGTTCTCACACGGCTCCCAAATCAAGCAAGGACTTTCTACATACCCCACCAATATTGACTGAAATTGTGGGGAGATCCTGGATCTTCAGGATTTGACAGATATTTGCTTTCAATTACGGCAATCGACATGTTCAAGTGGAGAAATGCTTTCTCTCAATGCCTAAACCCTTCTCGATCGTGCAAAGATCTCAAAAATTTTGCATGTTGTGACTTTGTTTGATTAGGTCCAAAGAAAGGCATGTTAACCTTCACTTGCCTTAAAACCTCAAGAATGCCCGCTTGTTGAGTTGCCTCTTCTCTTTCCTCTAAGTGTCATGGGAATGGAGGTATGCAGATTTCATTGAATCCTCCTCTCTAGAGAATATGCTCTCGCATCGCAATTCTTCTCCCCATTTGTATTCTTCAATGCTTTGGCATAGGTTGATCAACCCTTTCCACTTCTCAAAGTTGTTAATGTCTAACTCTCATCCATTCCTAATTGTTGGATGATCCTACCTCATGAATTCTCAGATTTGGAACTCGTTTTGTGAACTAAACCCTTCCCTCTTTTCTTAATTCTCCAAATGTGATTTGTTAATCTCTGGGTGATTGAATTTAGGTTATCACCTTTTGCTGGATTTTGCCTCAAGCTCCATCTATTCTCTTATTCAAAGGTACTTTTCTACAAGTATCAATCCTTTCAGCCAAATGATACGATTGATTCCTTTTGTTCCTCAACAAAGTTGCCCACCACCTTTACTCAAATTCAATATGGGCTTGCTCTCACTGAGAAGAGGATGGTGGTTGTTGTGACTGTGAGGGAAACTTCAAATTGAGGCTTGGCAACCAGTAAGTACATAGGTTGGGGATTGGGTTCCATGTAAGATTAGGTGATTCCTCCAATTGGAATTGTAGGTGGCTACCATATGAGCATTGGATTGTCATGGCTTGAATTAAGTCCTGGCAAAGGTTTGCACATTCTCACATCAAATCCTTCACCGCAGGCCATAGGACACTGCTCTGTCATGTGCAGGGATTGAAAATTGGTGCAAGGATTGGACTGAAAGCAGATTTTCAGTCGTGACACCTCTTGGAGCTGTTTACCTTCAAGCTCCCTCCACTTTCCTAGCTAGTGGAAATCCTAGCTCTCATTTCTATTTCTTCAAAGTAAAGGCATTACATCCCACTCCTTCGTCAACGGGTGGTCCCATCCTTTCCACTCTCTAGGTTAGGCTCATCCCAACCCCAGCTTCAGCCACGTAATTCAAAATCCATGGCTTCATCAGATATTTGCTTAAAAAGTCTCCCCACACATAGTTTCCAAAAGCTGCCTCATGGCAGGACATACCAATTACAGGAAGGGTTCACCAACATCCAAGTGTCAAACCCACAGGACATGCACCGATGGTCACATAAATCTTTCCCAATGACTGTAAAATTCACCATCCTGAGCCCAAAGCAGAAATTTGAAATTATTGGTCTTGCGGGAGGCTTTCAAAAAACTTCAGAATTCATCGTTAAATTCTCTTCAAAATTTTCAATTTCTAATGGTTCTGTGCCTCAATGAGTTGAGCCATATCTTGGCCTTGTCCTTTGAAAGTCACTGGAAATGCCTTAGCTTCAGCAAATCCATGTCCATCATACCTTCCTTAAAGGTAGTGCAAACCTCCCCTAAAAATCCCTACTATGAGTGTATGATTTCTTTCATTTTCCATACCATGATATGAGTAGAGGTATTAAATCATGCATTCCACTGCTACTTTCAAATAGGAGTGAATGATACAGGATGTGGGCACTAACTCTAGGAGGGTGATTTGATCCTCATGGTTCTATAGGCATTTGGGATTCATGGGGTCTCTGCTGGCCTGCTTGTTCCTCGTATGGGATCCATGGTATCAACTGGTACACTAACCTCAATTAGTCAATGTTAGGTATTTATCCTATGGCCACCTGATGTGTCTCTATTCCATCACACAAACACTTGTTACAAAAATAGAGACAACAAAGAGCAACAAACAACTTGCAAAGATTAAAAATTAACTAACAACAATAAAACCGACCGAATGAAACCAAAACTTAATCAAAACTACAAAACAAAGCAAAGTATCGCAATTGCTAAAAAATCGGGCAGCTCTCATAATCAGTTTAAAAAAAGAGTCAGAAAATCGGCACTTCACTTGTGATGGGATCACAAGTATTTTCAACTTACCATTAGTAGTTTGGCACCATCCCCGCCAACGGCGCCTATTTGATTCGCGCTACGTGAGGGTCGAGCCAAAATCAACAAAATTTATATACACTCTGTTCCTACTTCATCGCCGTAGTCGTTAATGCAAAGATAGTGGTTCAGGGCCTAACACGGATGGGCTTTCATCCTGTGGAAATGGTTTGCATCAGTGCATGAAGTTGCAAGGCTTTTCTATTTGGACTTTTGGAATTGTGTTTCAAAAAACAAGTGGAATGAAGTTGAAAATCGAGAAACTCGTGAAAAACCGAACAAAAAAGGTGAAAAAGTTAACTTTGAAGATGCTTTAGGTCACTAACTCGCAAGTTAGGCAAACAAGTTGTCCTCGTTTTATCCTTCTGCTATGACATGCAACCTATAGTCCATGGCATAACCGGATCTATATTTAACTAGCAAACCTCACCTATGAACAACCCCGTTTGAGTCACATGTGTAGCATGCGCTATGGCCCTTTAGTTTAAAAACTCTTAACATTTAATATTATCTCGTAGGCTCAGAAGACCATCTAGAATTACTAAATCTAAAGTATGAAAGTATTGGCCAAATCAATAACATTAAATGCTATAACCCTAATTTGAGAAACCTAACATATAAATATCATTTTAGAGGCCTCGTGAAGACCATCTAAAGAACAACAAGGCATCTCACCCGGTTAACGCAGATCCCAAAGCATGGAGAGTATTGGCCAAATTAATGATATCCAAATTGTTATAACCATGTTTGAAAATAGTGGGCTATAAATACACTACCCGTAGCTTAGTACAAAAGATCAACATGCATATGCCCCACCAATTACTAGCCTTCCTCTTCAAAGAAAGAAAGAGCTACATCTTTGAGTCGGCTATCCCCAAGAGGTGTTTGCAGCCGAGAAAGGGAGAGAAAGAAGAGAGAGAAGAGAGAAAAGAAATAAAGCAAACCTAAAATAAAAGACTTTATTTACAAAAAATAAAAACTTACAAAATATCTTCTCCACATATTGTTCTAATTAATTGTTTTTTTTCTCTCTTACAAAACAAGAGGGGGTTTATATGCACTCTCAAGGTATGAAAATACCAAAAAACCTATGGAATTACTGTTATTGGACAATTAAGTAATACACCAGTTTGGAGGCGGTTTACATTAATTACAAAACATGACGAGGCATCACCATTTAGGTTTGAGGAATTTAACTAGCTAAATCATTGTGCCTAGCGAAATGGAAAATTTCACTATAATGATAATTTCGCTTAATAATAAATAGCTAAGCCACTTAAACGCTGTGAGTAGCGAAATGTGCTTTTTCGCTAAGGAACGTTAAGCAGCGAAATTTGAGGTGGTCTAGCGAAATTTGGCATTTCGCTTAAGGTTGCTAAATTCGTTAGTAGTCATGTAAATTTTCGCAATCCCAGCTAAAATTTTCGTTGAACTCTACGAAAAATCCCCGCATTGCTGATTCAATGCATTGCCTCTCGTCTTCAACTCGCATTGAATTTTCTTCATTTTGCCTTGCCTTTCATTGAATCTGGGTCGGGTTGATGTATCGAGACTTCAAATTCCAACTTCATAGATTCATCATTTGATTCGAGATTGAACTCCAAGAGGTGCTTCACAAAACAACCAAAAATACCCTCTAAATGGCATAAGTGTTACTAAGAAGACTAGAACATCTCAATTGGTATAATGATGATTAATGCGCAAAGCACTCAAACCTATGTAATATAGGGTTCAAAATTGCACTTTGGGCATTAATCAACACCATGCTAGGTATAGTTCATGAGTACATGGTACATTTGGGCTCAGATCAACACCATGTATGTGTGTTGATTAGTGGGCCTGGTTAATGGGACAAAAGTCCAAATGAATCGCACTGTTAAGAATGATAGCGATAATTATGTGGTTGCATTTAGTGTATGTTGATAGATCTCTCTAGAAAGGAAAGACCATCCAATATGGTCACATAGTCCTAACAGAAAAAGTCTAAAGTGTCTGGGTTTTTATGGAGCCCATCGCGCGACACCAGAAATCCATTACCCACAAAAAGAGATGGTTGTAAATGAAAATGTTAAAGATTAAGAACACCTTATTGTCATCGAAATGACACACCCACACTTTGGCATAGGCAGTGTAAGGGAGCTCTGGTGAGGACTCAGATATAAGCATGATGACACATGCATGATATATGACATTCATGTGGTACACTTACCTGGAATGTGTTCTTGCATTGATCACGTACGAGCACTTAGGTGGGGAGTAACCCTTGTAGGAGACTATCACTACTGGGCTTTGCTCACCCCGTCGTGGGACCCTCCTTTCAGGTACAGGAGAAGATGGCGCTCCTTAGAGGCCAAGATTATGAAGTGGGCTGGATTATGGTCTTGATTCATGTTTTGTGTGTATATTAAAATGAACTAGTTTTAATATATGTTTTGTACTAAGAGTGATACAACTTTGATAAAAAAACACTTCAAATTAAAGGCCACATGATAATTCAGAATGTGATGGTTGGGTTTTAGGTTCTGGGCAGATTAGCACCCTTTTAAACCCCTTCAAAGGACCAAAAGGGGCATCATTAGAGAGGGGCGGTTACATGCATCCCCATGCTATGTAGCATAAACCCACATGGGCTTTCAGCCCATGAGCAAGCCCAAAGGCTCTTAAAGAAAATCCAATTACATAGCTTTTCCCTCAATTTGGATCCAATCCAAAATCGTTTTACGCTCTCTTTACACCTTCAAAGTGTGTGACCCATTAGGTTTCCAATTTTATTGGCCACTTGAATCGACCATTGATTACAAGCAAGTCATGGTTTATATCAGCAACACATCATGACCCCCTAATTGATCAAGATTCAAGGGTTCAAATCGCAAACCCTTCCATAGACAATATTTGCTCAATTCATTCTTTCACCATACTATACCCCACTTAGTTCAAAACATGGACTATGTGTAACTCCCGCTAGACTGATTACTGTCACACCTAGCCCAAGTGATATTAGTTCTTATCTTCGAGACTCATTACTGATTAATTAGTCATGCCACTGAAGACAATCTTCATGACATTTCTACTATGACCAGAGATTTTCGAGTAATGACCCCGATAGGAGGCCATAGGTATACGTTCCCTCTATCAAGAGTGGTGAATCCTCTGTTTGCTACTCTACCTACGACACCTCAAGTCGGCACTCCAATCATCACCCCATGAGTGACCCATAAGCAATAAGCAATGAAGTCAAAATATAGAATCAACATCCAAGATATCCATGGGCACCTCAGTCTAAGGATACTCGTGACTACGTTATGATGTGAGATTATCATCTACATTTGGAATAGATTATCCATATGATTGTTCGATAGAAGGTCTTCGATGTAATTTCACTACTCAGCAGCATCCACATGTTAACTCTAATCATCACCATGACTACAGTTTATGAGACTTACTGCTTGATCAAATCAAGGAGTATAACATGAGCTAGTCTATCTAGATCAACAATGTCCATTCTTGTTGATCGTATGACAGGAATAATTTAAATATTAACATAGTTAAACATGATAGGATCATTATCATGATCTCATCATGATTTCCTTCATGTTATGTTATGTATCATGGAATTCATTAATTGATTTCGTAATCGATATCAATTTATGCAATAAATGACGTCGATTAATGAAAGCCTATTAATGAATATAAGTTGTAGAATAAGTGTTAAGGTGATTTGCCTTTAAAAAAAGCTAGTTAAGTGTCATGTCGGGTTGTTAGATTGGAGATAAGAAGCACAAGGAGATTTATAAACCTAAAACCAAGCAGAAGGCGTAGCCCCAGCTATTAATGGTATAATTGGCTCTAAAATTAGATCCATTGGGATGGGTTTTCTCTTAATATTGTGGTCCTAGGCTTCTAATTACTAATTTAATTTTTTTTTTATGAAAAGTAATTAAACATATATTTAAAAGGAATTCTTAGATTTTGAAGCTTTGAAGGTTGATTGCTAATTTTAATAAAATTGTCTCATCTGAGCTTTGGATTCACTAAATTCAGCCACACCATGGTGATTTGAAGGCTTTTTTGTAATTCCCGGTTGTCTACCTAAGAAACCAACCTGTAGTTGATCCCCTAAACTCCGCCTAGGTTCCTCTTGCATGGCATAAGTGAAGCATAAATTCTAGGTGTAGATAATTCATTCATACCTGATTTTTAGAGAGATTCTTGTATGATAGGTTCTCAGATGCGACCTCTAGTGGTTTTCGGGCAAAGAGTAATCCTTACACATCTTTGGAGCTAAAAGGTACTTTTAAGTATCAAGAAGAATAGTTGAAGAGAAGAAAGAGTCCTATATAGATAGTTGTAAAGCCATTAATCTTGGTCTAAAGCGATTGCCTTAGTCACACCATGTGAGTGGAGTTGGATCAAATCCTCACCCAAGAAAATCTGCTACTCATGGTGAGTCTTTATCTCCATAAGCATATAAGAAAGGCAGAAAAATAGAAAGAAAAACTTGTTGAAAGATTTTATAAAAAAGAAAATAGAGGGTTCTCAATTACAAACTAAGCTAAAAATAAGTGAATCTTGAATTCGTATAAAAGGTTTAGCAACATGCCCGAGGCAAGTGCTCTAATACAAATGGGAATTAGATCCACGGATTGGAGCTCTAAAACTTTACTATTCTCTATTTTATATTTCTCCCACAGGCCTATGCATGTGATTAACGAGAAACTTGCACCACTATCTAGAAATCGGTCTGAAAATCCCAGGATCATGCCACTTAAGTGATGAGACATTGTGAAACTTCGCAATGATTGGGAGGTTAGTGCAAAATAATACCAAATTGTAGTGTGGAGAAATCTTCGGAATAAACTGATTTACTCCCATGCTTTCGCGTGATCATTCTTTCATGTTCCCCAACTCAGTTGAATTACTTCCATAGGTTTCCAAGCTCCCATAACAAATAAATTTCTCTTACTTTGATATCATGTTCCAAAATAAGTAGCGCCCTAAAAGGCCATTATGTATACATGTACTCAAAAAAAAAAAATTTGTAACGGATTTTGGGGCTAACAATGCAAAAAGTTAGTAAATTATAAGTTTCCAATGCAAAAAGGGTTTTAAAATTGGAAAATTAAGTATGTTAAAAGGCCATTTTTGATCAGTTATCACACCCCCAACCAACTTGTTGCTAGTCCTAGCAATAGATTAAGTCTCAAATAAGGATATGAACCAAAATCCTAAAGCCCCAAAATAAATACGAGAAAATAAATAAACATGTGAGCAAACAAATTAAGATTGGATGAGTTAGATGGTGCTAGCAATATTATTAGAAGCGTGATAGAGTAGTAAATTATCTCGGGTTAAAGGTGTCCGCAATCTCAAGGAAGAAAGGTCCTGGCATTATGGTGATCTGTCATGCCCCCCAAGTCTTCAATTGACTTTTCCTCAAAAGAACTTGAAGGACATTAATTGTTTTTAAGATCTCAAGTATGATTAGGACTCAACCCTTCAATAGTTAACTCACCAAAATTTAACTCACCCTTTTGATCTGAAGATTAAAGTAGGTTGAGAACACATATTACTATTCCTTTTTTTCTTGCATGTAGGTGTGCGTACAAAGTTATCTAGATGTTGCCTATCGCGAGAGATCCATTGATGGCTCCCAACAAGTTGGCTTAGGGTATCGAGCATTAATTTCCCCTCAGACTTCACTCCAAGTTAACCATCCAAATAACAAGGTACCTATAAGATGAGATTGATCATTCTTCCATTCCATCACGTGACGGTGAAGTCATTGACTCCCAGCTTGAGTTGGCAAAGTCTTGCATTAAATTCCCCTCGGATTATGCTCAGGATTCCAATTAAATCAACTCACAACTTTTTTTTTTCATAAGTGGGGCTCATTAACCCTCTTTTTAAGGTGTTCCCATCATTAATAAAATCAATCAAGCATCTCAAAGTAAGTGGCACTTGAGAAGAAGGGGCATAGACTCAAAGTGTATAAAAGAGATATGGTGTGTGTGTGTGTGTGTGTGTGTGTGTGTGTGTGTGAATTTTAAGTTCCAAAAAGAAATGGTTTCTTGAAAACAAGGGGGCGATCAAGCCATGTCCCGCACAACCATTATTTTCCTCAAATCCAAGATTTCAGACACTTAGGAGTCCAAACAAGGTTAACCAATTATCAAGATTGATGTCAATACTAATTAGAATAATATTTTTCATCTTCTAACTCATGTGACACACAATCATGCAGAAAATTTAAAACTAAAGCCAAATTTTAACTCAAATTTATTGGTTGAAAAGTTGTTTTCTCAAAGTGTCTCTCCCCAACCAAGGTTTGACTTACCCTTTCATTAAGCACAAATTAAAAGGTAGAATAAGGGTTACCTAAATTGAAGAAGGGTGCTCTATGTATGACTTACTCAAATTCATAACCTTTGAAGTTTGATGGCGCCATGTGATTCCTTATGTATGACTAATTCCTTATGTTTTTGTTGGAGAAAACTTGCAAAGCTTTAAAGAGAGACAACAATTCTTTCAAAAAATGGGGTTAAAAATAATAAATAAAATAAAAACAACTACCTAAGAAAGCAAATAAAAATTCTAAACTACTTTGTTTTGGGCTAACTAATCTCGAGTTAAGGAATAAAAGTGAGATGGTCGACTGTCGTACTCGACGAGTCGAGATGGTGATTCCCTCGTAGTCAAATTTTGTGGGAAACTCTCTTTGAGTTCATCCTTGCAACTCATATGGTCCTCCTCTACTATAATATCAAGTATGTAAATGTCCCTTGGGTCATCCTCCTTATAATAGTTGTTTGGTTTCCAAATCATGGGGTTGATCTCCTCATGGTGTGATAACCTCGATTTTCAAAGGAATATATACGCACAACCTCTTGCAGAGCGAGGGCTTCAAAAATTGGCTTAAGGCTAAAACCGAGTTTCTTTAAGGTGGATCTCTTATAGGTCACTTGGCTTATGGAGTGCATCGTGTTCATCCTATCATAATACTTCTCTACGTGTATCTTAGTTGGCTTACTTCCTTTGACTCCCTTTGCTGAGTGTAACTAGCTTCTTTTATAATTCTATTAGTTTCCTTCCATTGCTTCATCTACACAAGTTATCCTCCTCACCAGTTATCTCAGAGTTTCAACATTTTATTTCTCATTCATTAGAAGGGGCTCATGCTCTCAGTGATTTCAACCATTAAGGGTGAGGTCTGCGAAGTACCGCACTCCCTCGGCTTGTAGTCTGAGGAATTAGAGCGGCGAGGCTTCTATTTGGCTCAAGGTGTGAAATTTTCGCACTATCAAAGATAGGTAGTGCGAAATACAAGGGAGTGGCTGCGAAATCCTCTTGTTCCTCATTACAGGGATT
Source organism: Tetrastigma voinierianum (assembly GCA_016808115.1). Classification (NCBI taxonomy): domain Eukaryota; kingdom Viridiplantae; phylum Streptophyta; class Magnoliopsida; order Vitales; family Vitaceae; genus Tetrastigma; species Tetrastigma voinierianum. The sequence continues at coordinate 369,041 of JAEQBH010000861.1, forward strand.
CCCACTTTGTACCTCTACTTCATATATAAATTCCAGATTTTGTTAAGGTTGAGATAGGCTTTCACCAAAATGCGTAGTGTAGGCATTGGAGAGTAGAAAGGGAGAATGTTGGATGTCATCTGCTTCTTGCATTAGGTTATCATACATCTCCAATAGCTCTTGTTGTAATCTCTTGCTTCATTCACAGTCTTCCATTGCCTTTTTCAAGTCTCTTATATCTTGGCAATGGAGGAACTTGGTGGTGGAGAAAGCTGCGTGTTGATTCACTCTAAAGTCTTCGACACCATTTTCAAGTTTATTATGTGTTGTCGATAGAGGAATGATTACTAATCATATCATAGTTTCTTGTGCATAATAAAGAGTTTTCCCGAAGAAAATTATAATAGGTTTGAGATATTCTCATATCTTGAAAATAAGGACCTTCCATCCTCTTTTGGAGATTCATCCATGTGATACAAGCCATGACACTAAAATGTTAACCTGCAAATAAAAACTAAAGACTCAAAAACACTAAGAAATTTTTAATAGGGTTAGTCTAAAAGAAAATTAAATCAAAAAAAATAAAATATATATATATATATAAAGCAACTCAGTAAAGCAATTAAAATTTTAGATTACTAAAAAAGAAGGCACCATCTCCGACAACGATGCCATGTGGTTCATGTCCTATCGGATTGTTAGATTGGAGACTAGAGAGAAGCACAAAGTGGCCAAACCTAAAACCAACCTCGATACAGCCTGCAACTATTAATGAAATTATGACTCTGGGATGTCTTGGGATGGGTTTCTCTTAGTTTATAGTCTGGGTTCTAATTACTAATTTGGTGCTTTATGAAAACGAGTAAAGCAAAAAATTAAAGTGCTAATTTTAAAATGTTTGATTACGTGCCACAGTAGGGTTGCGGAATCAACAAAATTTATACCTAAGTTGCCCTGCAGTAGCATAACTCTTTGCCCAGTATATTGACCTCTAGGATCGGGTTTCTGAGGATGGGTTTCGTCTTACAAATGACTTGTATAATGATTCGAATGGTGAGGCTTTCATTTGGATTTTAGTTGCATAAAAGTGGTTGTTGTTGTCAACAAAACTAGGCGAAGCGGTTTAAAATAAGATGTAAAAGAAGACCTTAGGATTTGGGTCACCAGTTTGGTATGATGGGGTTATAGAGGTGTCCTCGGGTTATTTCCTCGCATTAGGGCAAGCGACCTATAGTCATTTCCAAAGCCAGGATCTTTGTTACCTTTAAAACCAACCATAGCTAACATTCCTATTTGAACCATAGCATTTCTTGAGCATTTAATCATTCTGCGGTTGAAAATAAAGCATTTACCTACTTTTAGTGGCTCGTAAATGACATCTAATGGATGTCGATATATCTAGCAATAAAGAATACAACGAACCTAAAGCATTCAGTATGACCAAGAAAATACAGTCAAATAGCATTTAAACCTAGTTTTGGTTGAAACACAAATCTGTGATGCACCTTCATGAAAGCAGAGGAACACATAGGCCACATCAACAACCCTAGCAACCCTCCTCTTCAAGGTTTTGAGGCTTAGTTGAACATCCTTTGAGTTGTCATCCTCAAAGGGGTGTGTTTGGCTTTGAAAATGAGGGAAAGAGGGAGAGAGAAGAGAAAATGAAAGCAACGAGCGTAAATGAAGTAGCGTTAAATGAATAGTTAGGTTCAAAAAATGTTCATAACATGGCTGCAGCCCCTGAGCATGCGAAAATGCCAAACTAACACAAAATAATGTAGTGATTGCATTGACCCGAAGAGTGTCAGCAGTGGTTTGGATCGAAAAACCGCAGCGAAATTTTATTATCTTGGCGGTAATTTTCTTTATCATAGCGAAAATTCGCTATGATAGCGAAATTAGCGAAATTTCGCTATCATAGCGAAATTTCGCTATCATAGCGAATTTTCACTATGTAGCGAAAATTCAGCTATAGCGAAAATTTCGCTATCATTGCGAAAATTTCGATATGCTGCGAGTATAGCAATCTTCACCACATCCTCCGGCTGCATTATCTGTCTTTACAACTTCTTATTTCTTCATCGAGCTTGATGAAATCGTGAAATTCATACGAACTGATAAATCAACCTGATTTTGATGCGAAGCGTTAAATGATGGTAAGGTTCACTGAGAGCTTTGCAAAACTACCAAAAACAACCTCGAAACAAATGAAATTTTAACCTTAAAGGACCTGCACACATGTCCAATCGACTTAAATAATGATTGATACGCAAAAAGCACTCAAAACCTATCTTAAATAGGACTCGAAATAGCACTTTTGGGTACTAATCCACACCCCCAACCCAAACACATTGCTAGTCATGTGATGCTAAGGCTGTATCTGGGCTATGCTTTTGCGAAAAAGAGTATTTTGTTAAGTGTGTCTGAAGTGAGGCTTTACCTTGGTATGAAGAATTTGGACTACGAACAAAGCCATCATGAGAGAACAATTGCCATATAGGAACGAGTTTCGGGCGACATCGATTCGAGGAAGCGGCTGAGACACTACGAAAATCTATGTGTTTTTAGGTTGCAGTTTGAACGATAAATTTTCGGCTGTCCCTCTGACCAATTCTTTGCCCGGGACCTTAAGCGATGACCCGACTAAGTAGATCGATTACAGTCTTATTTCTTACGCCCCGATTGTATTGGCAAGGTGCGTCTTTGAAAACTTCGACTTCACAGAGTCCAGGTGTGCGGGTTCACCGATGACTCCCCAGCACAGTGGCCACAGGCAGGCGCTCGACCCCGTTAGCGAGTCGAGCACGGCAGGTTGACTCGGAGCTTTTCAATTATCTTATCAAAACATTTGTCTTGTGTTATTCATTTTTAGATTTTGTAGAATTTAGCGGAAGCATTTCATTTTAGGCAAGCCCGTAATCATTGCACATTCAAAAGACTCATAACACTTACATTTAGCAAAATGCATTTCTGAAATATCTTGATTAAGTTGTTGTTTTACAATGTCAATGTTCGAAGAAATGGAGTAATGCATATGAAGGAGCATGCTCGTAATTCATACCACATGACTCACAGGCCTCCTCGATCTTAGGTCTTGTACAGTAATACATCACTCGGTACCTGCGCATTGATAAAAACAATACGCTAAGCATTTTCATGCTTAGTGGTTCTATACAGTTCTGTATTCCATTTTCGTTCTTATAAAATCATGCATTTATCAAAATAATGCCTTTAAACAATATCAGTGTAATGTAAAAGATACTTATACAAATACACTTTTCAATATAGATTGTTTGCACCGGTTTGTGATTTCACATATGACTATAGAATTTGGCGTCCGGCCAGTTCGGTTGGTGAATCTGTCATTTGTCGTGGTGCAAATGTGGCTTCACGCTCGAATATTCCCATTTCACATATGGTATAGAATTCGACATTCACGGCGGTCGGTTAGTGAATCTGTCTGTTGTCGACCGATGGCAATGTGATTTCATTCTAACAATTACGGTTTCGGCGCATAGAATTCGACATTCCACGGCCAGATCGGTTGGTGAATCTATGCCAGCGGTATTGTAATGTGATTTCATTTAACAGTCACGGTTACCTCATAGCGAATTCGGTTGGTGAATCCCGCGTCATGTTGGTCGTCACTAATACGTTTCAAATCAATTTACTTTTATGCAATAAATTAAACATAGCTCAAATACTGCGCATACACATGCAAATATTTGTCAAACATTTCAAATCGCGATCATTAGAATCGATATATATATGTATATTTATAAATAGAAACAATATGAGAATAAAGAACAAGTATAGAACAATTTGGAATAAAACGATTAAGAGAACAAACCAATTATTGATTCAGTTTCTTTCTCGATGTCGATCCTAGGTCAGTTATCATCTTCACGCACCTGGTCGAATACAATATTATTCACTCTTAGTGGTTAAGCAGTGTCCATGCCTAAATGAATATCAGCCCAGAAGGCAAGCGGAAGCACAGGAAGCGGCATGCATTACATTTTTAAACAGTCTCATTCTTGTGAACCCTAACATTTGTTTCTTAGGGTTCCTATACTAACGTCATGAATTTGAAGCCATACGCAAAACTACACAATCTGGTCATTTGGGCTCACATGTGCCGTCACCTTGGACCTGTCTGGGGTACATGTTGCATTGTTAATATCTGGGGTACATGTTGGACTGTATCTTGGTATGTTGGCCTCTGGTGGGGTGTCTTAGAGTACACCTATGCAAATAACAGTACACCCCTGTACTGTCTTAGGTACATGTTCGAGGAAGTGTCAGTTGCTTATTTGCCACTTTGATACAAATTCTTTCTTGTATATAACTTCCCGTTCCTTAATTCACCAAAAAATCATCATGGAATCATCCAAAACAACTTCAAATCGCATTGGTGGTTTGGAACCTCATCACCCTAAAGCCACAGAGTAAATCTGTGATTACTGAGTCCATCGATTCTTCTAAACATCATATAATTTTGATGATTCCATGTTTATTTTCTACCATTTGGGGTTTTACTCTCATAACCTCCCGACAATTTAAGGAGTTTGTGTGATCTTTCCACAAAACCACTAGACCAAAGAACAACTATTCTTCAAGCGCAAAACCTTAGGAATTGAGTGCCCTTACTTTCAGAGCAAACATACCTTGGTTTGAGTCTTCCTCTCCTTATAATAACAGCACCTCTTCTTCTCTCCTTTCTTTTAACCTATCGTTTTTGCCCTACAATGAGACAAATAATTTTGTTTGTCTCAACCTCCTTTTATACTCCCATAATTCTCCATGTGCAATTAAGTCCTTCGCTCTTTTAATTTTGCAAATCAACTTGTTTTTAATTCTATTGTGGCCCTCTCTCCTTTATGATTTTATATCTCTTGTAGCAATTTCAATTTTATCCTTGTTCTAGTGCCCAAATTTCCGGGTTTACTAAATCTAAATTTCCGCAATGTCCCGATTTATCAATTTTTTTTTGGGACAAGAGAGTTTAGCTCGATTCATACCGAATATATAATAAAATTGTGCCGAAATTCTGAGGTATTTTGGGGCGTACCGCAGTGATGGAGTTTAGGGCATCAGAGTCAGATGCATCGACCACTAACTCTTAGGCTTCTTGGACTTGAATGAATTAGAATCCAGCACCTGACTGTAAACTCCACCCCATCCACCCGTGGCGAACAAGTCGGTGACTCTGACTAGTTGGCTTAGGGCCTTAGAGGCACAAAGGCTTTCGCCATATACCCCTCGGGCTGTATTCGAATTAATCGGAAGATAAAATGTCGCATTTCCATTCTCTTTTCTTGCTTTCTTTTTCTTTTGCTTTCTTTTTCATTTGGAAGACTTCATTGAGTAACTCTTTTGGCCAGATAACATAAAACTGTTATGGGTTGTCGACCCGAATGGCGGGTTTTGAAGAGTAAAAGGGTATGCAAACTAAACCTATTGATGAAAGCGTGTACCTTGTATTGTGATTAGCTAAGGCGGGCTAAGGTTGAATGCTGGAATCTCGACCAACCCGAAGCTGTCATCATTAGGCTATTCTGGCATTATGGTAGCATGCAGTGCTTGATTTTTTTCACCTCGGTAGGCAGCGAAGCAAAAAAAATATAGGAGCAAAATGGTTTTCAAAAAGTGTAGAAAAATGTAAATACGCTATAAACTTTTGATATAACCAAAGTGGTTGTCTGATACATATTAATCACCAATAGATCGGCTGCCTCTTGTGGCTAATGCATAAAATCTATGATCTATACAAAATAAGTAGGCGATTGATAAGCTAAAACAAAACAAAATATGATAGATGACACGTCGACTCCTTCCCCACAACGAGAGTATAATCGTGTCTCCAGGTAGGAATGAAACCCAGAAAGGGAGTCTGTGCACTCTCTCGTAATAATTGGTGTAGGCATTCGATGAATCTGAAGCTAGCTGCGTATTTGCCCGGCCCATATCGAGGAGAATTTCTTGGAGAGCAAATCACGGCGGACTTTAATCCGGTAGTGGGTTGTGGGGCTGCAATCGCGGCGGCGGGAGGTAGAAGTGGCTCACGAGATATGAAGAAGCATGAAGCGATTCTGCGGAAGTGACCTGAAGCTCGGGCCGTCAGCTCGTAGTGATGCTGAAGTAGTAGCAGAGTCTTGTGGACTGGCATCCATAGCAATGGATAACTCCACTGGGCGCGGGGATATGTACGTGGCTAATGATGTGGAGGATGGGCCCAATGGTCTCGGGGAGGCTGAGGCGGTAGGAGGTGGAGCTTGGAGGAGATAAATGCGGGCGAGGTCTCTCGTATAGCCTCTGCTGGGGCAGCACTCACCCCTTAGCGGAGTCCTCTGATATCATCTGGCCTCACTCATAACATATAGAAGAATGGAGAGTGTCATAGATAAAGGCAGGCTCGATCGGATCAAGAACCTAAGAATGACTCACGGCCTTTCCCACATCATTGGCTCCTCTCGGAACCCCCAGATGCTCTCAAGACCTGGCTCGGCAACCTCGGCATCGATAGGGAAAAGCCTGCTAGGAGCAGGTGCTACGGTGGACCTTCTCCTCCCAAGTGTAGCGAAGTAGCGGTCATGGCGAATCGGAGGGCGGGCGAATCCACCAGGATATCGTATGCGAGCCTCGGTATAGCTCCCCTGCGTGCATGTCTTGAAGTAGGAATAAGTTTGGTCCGTGTGGTCCACGAGGAACATCTGCGGGGAAAGCTGCCGACGGAAGAGTATAGGCCGTAGGTGGTATTTAAATGAGAGGCGAACCATCTCTGTGATGGGCGAGGCCCACCGTAGATGGTCGTGGGGTCGCGGGAACCCTTGGCGGGTGGCCGGTTAGCAATCTCGCGACCTTGGAGTACCCGGGCGGCGCGTCGATCTTGAGCCGGATCTCCGTCGACTAGATTGCTCCCGGGATGTCATAGTATGATAAAACTGAAACACCCGCTGCAGAGGATAGAAAAGCGCCTCGAGTCATGAATAGCGTGGTGAATATCGGATCAACCACATAGAATCTCTGAATCGCTGGTCCACGGTCAATGCTGGTATGTTGTAGTATGGCTCTCCATGGAAGTCCTTGGCATGAAGATTGACGTTCCCTAGAATCGGATCGCAGCTGAACATCGAACGCGTGATCCTCGTATGTGGGATGGCGGGCGACGAACTCGATCGGTTGGAGGAGGCGACGGCTCGGGCTGAGCGGCGATGACTCACCGGACCCGATGTCTGGCGCAGGCGGGGCCCTCCGGCGTGGTCTCGGATGCACTGGAGAAGGGGCAGGGTCAGCGGTGCGTTATCGCTGGATGGGGCTCGAAACTGAGCCTTCACGAAGCGGCGGGGCGATGCGAAGGTCTCGTAACGGTCGGGAGAGTGAAGCGGTGCCGATACTGGATGTGCAGTGCAGTCTCTCTGGGATCTGGCTGGGCCTGGGCTGTGCGATGGGCTCCACGGAGTGCAGAGACATGTTTGAGAAGTGAATAGGGCGTGGGAAGCCTTAGGTGGCCGGTGGGGGGCGGCACCCGAGTGTGTGAGTGGTGTCGAGACACACATGGAGGGATAAATTCAGGAGGAGGATAAATTTCGCTATGGTTGCGAACATTTTATTCCTTACACCGCCTTCCATCTGTGAAATAACAGCAATTTAATTTAAATAGAATTAAAATAAAATAAATAAAAAAATAAAAATAAAATAAAATTTTAGCCCCGAACATAAAAAAAAAATTTTAATTAAAAACTAAAATAAAAGAAAATTACTAAAAATAAAATAAGCGAAAATTGACCAAATTAATAAAATCAAAATTTTTGGTAGTAGTTTGGTCTTAGTGGAGACGAACCATTTCGGTGGCTCGAGTTTCATTCATGGAGGATCGAGGAGGAGGAGCTCCTTCACGCTGCCCGAGTGGTGTGTCTTTGATTAACTTCGCCACTCAGACCTTGTGTTGAGTTTCTTTTCACTTGGTGGTGCTGGGGGAATCATTGGCTCTGTAGGAGTGACTGATGAAGTCAATTCTCCATCAATTGCTCCACTTTTCTTCCTCAATTCTTCCTGCAGTTTGTGAGCATTTGGTTTTCCTACACTTGGACTAATTAAGCAAACTTCATCTGAATCTTGCCTCTCATCTTCTGATGGCTTGTGCTTGTTGCTCAGGTGAAAAATGTTGAGCTCCAGTGTCATGTTGCCAAATGTAGTACGCATGACTCAAATGCGGCAATTCGGTGCTCGCGTGGAAGTGGCGAAATGCGTCAGTCGTTGGCACATAGTTGACTGGCCGAGGTCGGTTCGGTATCGAGCACTACAAAATCCACTGGATAGTAGAATTTATCCACCTTTACCAATACATCCTCAACTATGCCCTTAGGAATTTTAACTGATCGATCTGCTAAGGATAGAGTGATTGATTCATGACACAGTAGGGCTATAGGAATCAACAAAATTTGTATCCTAGGTGTCTGCTGAAGTAGCGAAATTTCTTTGGTAGCGGTCTGGGTCGAACATGGGGATGGGTTTTCTTGTTTGAAATCGTGCGAGTTGAGTTGAAAATGGTATTTCTCTTTGGATTTTGGGTTTTGTTAACCGGTGGGTTGGATGGTTATAAATTGCATATAAATTAAAAGGAAAATTTAGAAGAAGACTCCTTGAGAATCTTGGAGTCCTTTGGATTAGATTTTTAAGGTGTATTCATGTCCTCGAGTTTGTTTCCTCGCTTTGGGGATAATGACACATAGTCGTTTCCCCAAGCCAGGACCTTGATTTGACTCTTCAAACCTAAACCACTAAATTACTCCTCGCCCAGGATATGGCATTCGGTGAGCATTGAGGCCACTAGCAGTGTGCATATGGCTGAAAGAGGCAACCTCGTGACTATTAGGAGATGACTAAGTGGATGACGGTGGATCCCAAGATTAAGCATCCAGCGCTGTAACCTGGCTTGCCCAGTACACATTGGCGAGGGAGTGGATGCAGGAGGTTTCAGCCTGAGGGTGAGATGCGGGAACCCAAATGCTCATAAATACGATGTGATAAATGAAGAGCATGAAAACTTACCTCCAAGGCCTCTCTTAGTGACCCTCCTCTTTACAGAAATGGGGCTTTAGCGAAACATGCATAGTTTGTCATCACGAGAGTATTTTTGGTTCATCGAAAATGAAAGAAAATTAAAGAAAATGAAGAAGAAAAAGAAAAGCGGAGAACTTACAGTGCTCTGTATTCCCACTAAGCAGTTCCAAAGTTCGAGTTCCAATTCTCAAAGCAGGGCTTATATAGAGTTTTCTGGGTAAATACCATTATGCCCTCAAGCATTAGGCAAAAGGGTAAAAATGGAAAAAAGAAAGAAAATCAAAAAGAAGTAGGGAGAGGGGATCTCGCGCGAGTTGGTGCGAAGGTGGCGGTGCGAAATGGCACCAATGCGATTTTCTGCGGCGAGCTTGCACCACGATGCGAAATTGTACCCGTGCGATTTTGGCACCGATGCGAAATTAATGCGAAAATTGGCACCAATGCCAATTTTGCCAATTTGCCACTACATAATGCAGTTTTGGCACAATTTCTTTGCTCTTAACTAACCATTCTCATACGCTCACTATTCTTTAGCCCGATTCCTCTTAGCACCTCTGTTCTTAGTTCTGATATGGCTTTAGACAGCTTGCATTCATCGTGTTCGGCTGCATCCTCGGTCCGTCAGAAGATGGAGAAGTGTTTGCTGCCAAAACTGCGAAACACCTACAAAATGTTAGTAACCTGATAGGGACATCAATATGCCAATTAGGTTATTTGGAATGATTAGTACCTAAAAGGGCTAAAACCTACGATGAATGAGCCTCGAAGAGCACTTTACCCCAGCGTAATCACACCCCCAACCTACATTGCTAGTCACTTGCGATGAAAACACTGACGAAAAAAGAAGTATGTATGAGCAAAAAAGTGTGGAGGTATAGAGTAATGCTCTGGCTTAGTGTCAAGGTTGGAGCCACTGCATTAAATCGGTTGGGGGAAATTTTGCATGCCATATATAGTCAATTCTTGGGGCGAGTGTTCACGAAAGGGAATCAGCACGAAGCTTCAGGAGTGCTAAGTGTATAGGGGGATCGGTTGCATCGATAAACCCCAACCAGGCGCTGTACCCTACGACCGACTACGCACAATGCCTTGGGGGCATTGACCAAAATAGGAATCGATTCACTCTTATTTCATACCTTTTCACAAAGTAATGTAGGATACGTCTGCGAAATTCAACCTCACCAAAGTCCACCTCAGCGAGGATCCAGGTGACTCCCGACCCGACTAAGGAGTTTAGGGCATCGAGCGAGATCTCTCGACCCGCAGGCTCGGGCTTAGCCCCGGACTCTGAATGATTTTGAATTTCAGCACCTGACTCATTAAACTCCACCCATCCACCCATGCTTGAGCCTTCATCGGTGGCTCCCAGACAGTTGGTTCGGGGCACCGGGCTTTAAAGGCTTTAGCCATATACCCCTCGAAGCCGTGCTCGGGTTTCGAAGGTAGAAGCTGGCGTCGCGGCTTTGCAGGCTCTTTTCTTTTTCTTTCTTTTTTCTTTTCTTTTTCTTTTGAGACATATTGGTCTTCTTTTATGGGGGAGCATGACCTATGCAGTGGTCACCTAAAGCCCAAAATTTGGTTTTTGCTAAGTAAAAAGGGGGTCGACGGCTCTTTAGCTGATAATGAAAGCGGTGTGCCTTGTGTGTGGCTAGCTCGGTGGAAGAGAGGGCGGAACCCGGGGGACTTCAGGCGACCTGACAATTAGATAAGTATGGAGCCCAGGCTAACAAAACACGATAACATGCAATGCTCGATTTTGACTTTTGGAAGAAATAAACCACAAAAATATGGGGCCCGAAATGGTTACAAAAGTGCGAGAAAAATGTTTGTATGAGTATATTTCTATGTCGGTATATTTCACAAAATTATCGGCTTTTTCCAAAAAAGAAAGCTGTGTGGGCCTCGATAGAAGATGAAATGAAGTTTGAGCAGGGAGAGGGAATGGCATGGTTGAGCAGTGCCTTTGCAATGCGGGAGGAAAATGGGAATTCTCCTGCGCAACTCCTGCCCAACATTTCAAACCAAATATTGTGATAAGATAAGCTTGTAAATGCGAAAATATTTGAAAAAGAAAATAGAGTAAAGTAGTGGCACCACTAAAAACCCAAATTAAGACTTAAAATAATATAAAGTAAAATTTCAAAAAAAATTGGAGTAGTCTCCCGAGGTTCCTCTGCGAGGAACCACTCGATTATTAACCATTGGATCTCGGAGGTCGGGGGCTCCTCAGCGTACGTGGTGTCTTTGCGGTGCCTTCATGCTCGGCTCCCTTGTTTGGGCAGTCGGTCTCACGGTGCGGTGCTGAATTGTTGCCAAAGGAGATATGGTGGATTCTTTATTAACTGCTTCATTGTTCTCCGTCGATTCTTCTGTTGTTTGTTAATATCATTGCCTTTGCGGAGTGTACCGCTCGAGCGAGCCGTGATTGCTCCCTGGAAATCCCTCGGCTGGTTTTGCTTGTTGCCAGTGGAAAATGTTGAGCTCCGAGTGTCATGTTGCCAAATGTGAAAATTCACTGACCCCATTTCGGCAATTGATAATGGCATTTGATGTGGCGAATGGCCTTCCCAATATAATGGGCAACTTGATTAGTGCCCCACGCCCGCCACGTTACATTAATGAGAACCGCAGAAATCCGCAGAATAGTAGAACTTGTATCTACTTTTACCAGCATCTCATATCCTTTTGGTATTTTCAGCGGAGCGATCATTTGAGATAGGGTGATGTTGGTTGGTTTCGACTCTCCCCGAACCTGGCGCACATGCAGTATGGCGTGGGTTGACGCCTTTTTAAGTCTAACGATTAGCTGTCAATGTAGGTTTCCTCGATGTTAAGCGAGATAGTTGGTCCACACGGATCCTTGTATTTCATTGTCTTGCATTGGATGATGGAGCCTAACTTGTTCGAGTTAAAGAATGCCTTTATCGATGCCCGACCCTTTTTTGATTGTCACAGTCTTTGGCTTTGCATAGGCGGGGACTTGTTTGATGTCAAAGGTATGTTGACCTTCGCACTTAGGACTTCACAAGTTCCTTAACTGCTTGCTTCTTAGTGCTTGGGGAAATGGAGGTGGCATACGTGCTTCATTAGGTCCTCCTTGAAAAATGTGTTAAACCCGATTCTTCCCTTTTACGGTTTCCTCAGCGAGCTGGGCATTGGGTGATCGACCTCTTTTCCCTTTCTTAATGTAATGGCGGCTTTGACTTCATCCGTTTTGGGGAGGTTCCTTTGGAATGGCGCTCAGTTCATGGACTCCTTGGATTTGGCGGTGGGCGAGAGGGAACCTCCACACTCTTCTTGGCGATTCTTAATTCTTGTTATGAATACTGTGGTATCAATTCTTGATAAGGTTACTTCCTTATCCTATTCTCTTGTTCAAAGGAGCTTTCTACATTTCAATTTTTTGTTCAGGCGAGCATTGATGCCTTTGCTCCTCCTGAAATTTCCCACCACCTTGCTCGATTCAAAATGGCTTGCTCAGCGGGAGAGGAGGTGGGTGCTTCTTTGATGATGAAGTGGTGGTAGAATGCTGGCTGGCGTGCTCTGAGGGTACATATCTGAGAAGGTTGAGGTTTCGGAAAGGTTAGGAGTGACTCCTCGAGTTAAGGAGTTGTAAGTGTTGCCATATGGAGCATTTGTTTCTGCGGCTTGTTTTGGCAGCCCACATTTGCATCCTCGGAGCGGGAGGTTTGGATAGTTATACGGGTGGTCGAGTGGGTAGCGGGTTAAACGATTTTGACACAGTGCATGGCTTTCGATCCTTTGCACCTCATGGACCCTTTTTTCTTTCTAATTCCTCCAATCTTCTAGCGAGTAGATACCTTGGCTTCGGCTCCGTATCTTCGGAGGGCATACATGCCTCCTCTTTCAGTTCATTAATTGGCTTGAATCATGCATATCTTGGGTTTGGCTCATCCCGACCCTTGGAGTCTCGGCCACATAATTGAGGAAGTCCGTTTATAGTGGGATTTTTACTCGAAATCTCCTCCACACATAGTTTCCGATAATTGTTTCATGGAAGGACAATTCCATCATAAAAATAGTTCTGCCCGGCGTCCATGTATCAAACCCGTTGTGTGGGCATGCGCGATAGTCTCCATAAATCTCTCGGCAGCGGTGAAGCTCTCGCCGTCATGGTTGCAAATGTGTAGTTGCCTCTTTCAAGTTGTTTGTCTTGTGAGCCCTGAAGAATTTTTAGAAACTCTGCCTGCAGCTCTCCCCCATTCCTTATGGTTCTTGGCCTTAATGCATTGGCAATTTTGCCTTGTCCTTTGAATTCGAGTGGAAGGCTTTTTAGCTTTAGTAGCTCCTTCATCGGTAGCACCCTCTTTGAAAGTGGTGCATACTTCCTCAAAATCCTAATATGATTATAGGCATTCTCCATGCCATGGAATGTTGTGAGTAGAGCGCAGTAAGGCTTCAACGCCACCTCCTCGGTAGGGAATTATGCATGAGTGCACTCACCTGAGTGGTGTATGTGATCCTCATGGATCGATATGCATTAAGGCTCCACTAGGCTTTTGCTGGCTTTGTTGTTCCTCTGTGGAGGATCCATTTGAGCCTTTGTGGATCGTTGAAGCCACAATTTACATGCAGCAGTCACCCTCTCAAGCACCTATCACAGGTGTTTCTATCCTTTGCATATTGCTGCACACTTCCACGATCAACGGGGAAAACAACCAAACAAAAACTAACAAAGGGTTAGGTTAGATTTAGTAAAGCGAAAAGCCCAAGATATCTTGGAAAAATTTAAAATCCCTGCGGTGAGCGCAAGTGGGAAAAAAAAATGACAAAAAATCAAAGGGAGATGAGATTTTACGAAACTTTGTGATATGAGATCACAGTTCAGCAACTTCTTATCTCAGGGCACCATCCGGCAGCGGCGCCATTTTGATTCATGCCGCGATGGGGCTGGAATCAACAAAATTTGTATCTAGGTGTCCTACTTTGTAGCGAGGAGGCTCTTTGCGTATAGCGGTCTAGGGTCGAACACGAGATGGGTTTTCTTCGTGAAGTGAGGTGCGAGTTGAGTTGAAAATTGCATTTCTCTTTGGATTGCAGGTTTTGTTCAAAAAACGATAGGTTGGATGGTTGTAAATTCGCATATAAATTAAAGGAAAATTTAGAAAAGAAGACTCATGAAGTCTTGGGAGTCCAGCTGGATTGGATTTTTAAGGTGTATTCATGCCCTCGGGTTTTGTTTCCTCACGTTGGGGATAATGACCTATAGTCGTTTCCTGACAGGACCCTTGATTGTCACTTAAACCTAAACCACTAAATTACTCCTCGGCAGAGATGGCATTCGGTGAGCATTGAGAGTCCACTAGCAGTGTGCATACCGTGGCCTCGAAGAGACGACTACGACAACTAATATAGGAGATGACTAAGTGGATGTGGTGGATCTAAGATTAAGCATCCCACTATATAACCCGCAAGCTTGCCAAATACACATTGGCGGGGCTGGATCTAGGAGGTTTCAACCTAGGGTGAGATGCAGGGAGCTTAAATGCATGAAAACTTACCTCCAAACCTCCACCAGTGACCCTCCTCTTCAAGGAAATGGGGCTTTAGTCAAGCATACCTTGGTTTGTCATCACCAAGGTATGTTTAGTTCTTAGAAAATGAAAAATTAAAGAAAATGAAGAAGAAAAAGAAAAAGCGGGAGAACTTGATTGCTCTGTATTTCCCTTAAGCCAAAAAAACCAAAGTTCCAAGGTTAGATTCTCGAAACATGGGAGCTTATATAGAGTTTTCTTAGGTAAAATACCATTATCTTACTCAAAAGCATTAGACAAAGGGTAAAAATGGAAAAAAAAAGAAAGAAAATCGAGTAGGAGAGGGGATCTCGCGTGAGTTGGTGCGAGAATTGGCACCGGTGCGAAAGTGGCACGATGCGATTTACTGCGCGCGTGAGCTTGCACCACACGATGCGAAATTGGCACGGTGCAAAATTGGCACCGATTAAAATTGGCGCGATGCGATTTGTCGATGCGAAATTAATGCAAAATTGGCACGATTGCGAAATTGGCACCAATGCCAATTTTTGCGATTTTCACATAATCGCAGATTTTGGCACGATTTCTTGCTCTTCTTCTTTCATTCCTCTTGCTCTATTCTTGATTCCTCTTCTTACTCTGTTCTTTTAAGTTCTGATATGGCTTTGAACTTCGGCTTGGATTCATCGTGTTGACTCGTCCTCGTCCGGTCAGAAGATGGAGAAGTGTTTGACTGTAAAACTGCAGAAACACTCTGAATCTTGTTAGTAACCTGATAGGGACATCGATGTGCCAGTTGGGTTATTGGAATGATTAGTACCTAAAGTGCCTAAAACCTACGATGAATAGGCCTCAGGCACTTTTTAGCCTTGTCGGTGATGTTTAATGAGCTTAAGCTCCTGACCCATTTGTATATCTTGAGTATGGCGGTAGGTTTACAACAGCCCCCCCCCGAGTCAGCGGTGCTTTATTTATGCAGAGTCCTCGATGTTATTGATATTGTGAGATCACGGATCCTTGTATTTCAGAGTCTTGCTCGAATGATGGCACTGACACGATACGATAAGGCTTTCTTTTGATACTGACCCTCTTGGCCCGGTACAGGTCTTGAAAATTTGCATATGTTGGGACACCTTAATCATGTCAAGCGGTGGATATTGCCTTAAACGCGTAGCACCTCCGAATTTCGATTTGGTTTTGTGATTTTCTTTACCTCCCCGGTACTTGGCGAGGAAATGGAGGGCATGTTTTTCTTCATTGAATCTTCTCGATTATTATTCTCTCGGCTTCGACTTCTTTTCTTTCTGGTTTCTTTAGCGATCTTGGGCGCGGGTTTAACGATTTCTTTCCACTCCTCAAAGTGATGATAGCAGCCTTTGCTACATCCATTCTTGCATTGGGGTCATTGATAGATCCTATCTCATCGTATTCCCCTGAGGTTTGCGTAATGCGGGAAGGGAATTTCCCTTTTTCGAGACCTATTCTTTAAGTTAGACCCAACACAGTAATGGAACTTTGCAACTCAAGGAATGCATCTTTGTCTAACTTCTTGTTGAGTGAGCTCTGCACTCTTTCAATTTTACGATTAGTTTGGACATTGATGGCTACGCTCCTCAATGAAATTTCCCGCCCACCTTCTTTCCAGGTGAGATGGTTTGCTTCGGCAAGGAGAAGAAGGTGGAGGCTGGCATTGCTCACGGGAGGCGTATACGGGGTTTTGGCTTCCATGATGGGATTCGGATAAGTTCCTCGGTGGGGTTATAAGTGTTAATATGGAGCATTTGTAGGTTGCTTGTTTTGACTGAACATGGGCATGCTCTTGCGTTAAGTCACACTAAAGGCTGCGGGCAGTGCTCCCCAGGGTGGCTATTTGATTGATAATTAAAGCAGGTTGGGTGAGATGCAGGCAATTCATTCACTGCTTGCACTTCATGTTGATTTCTCATTTCGGCTCCTCCCGACCTTCGGGTGGTAGTCGATTTTGCTTTCATCTCGTGTCTTGAAGATGCATAATGCCTCCACTACAGGTGAATTTGAAGGCCTTATTCTTCTATACGCCTCCTTGGGCTTGGCTCATCCCATCCCTTGGAAGTTTCAAGCCATAATTGAAAAGTCATGGCTTGTCAGGTTGTGCTTTCAAAAGTCCCCTCCCGCGCATGGTTTCCAACGGTTGCTTCATGGTACGGAGACATACCATCATTAAAGTGATTCCACGAGCATCAGCATGTATCAAACCCGTGGTGTGGACATGCAGCGATGGTCTCCATAAATCTCTCGACGCGATAAAACTTCGTTATCGTAAGTGAAGTGCGTGGAGATCACTGCTTTAAAGCTGGTCTTGGTTGTATTGAAAAATTTCTTGAGAATTCGACGAAGATCATTTTGTTTCTAATTGTTCACCGACCTCGATGAATTGAGGCAAATTTTGGCTTGTCTTTGAGGTTAATAGAATACGTAACCCCGACAAATCCATATCGGTTACCCTCCTTAAAATTTATGCATACTTCCTGAAATCAGGATATTGTGTGTATGGATTTTCATTTTCCATACCATGAAAAGTTGGGAGTAAGGGCACGGATAGGTCTCACGCCACATCCTCGATGGGTGGTATGATGCGGGAAGGTCTTGCTAACTCTAGGAGGGTGTATGTGATCCCTCATTGACCTGTATGTTGTTGGATTCATAGACTGCTTGCTGACTTCTTGTCCGCCGGGTAGAGAGATCCATTTGCTCCTTGTACTGCCCGACTTCACAACTTTGCTCAATTGGATCACTAACTCTTGGTCTACGATATTCCTCTATCCCGAGTGATGTAAACACGTGACCTGAGATAAAAGCGAAAAACAAAAGGCTTGCGAAAAAGATTGAGTGTTAATAAAAAAAAAAAATAAAAAGCTATGTGATAAAACAACCAGGTATTTGTTGAGTAAAAACTTGAAATTCTAAATGATGAAATTGAGTTTAAAGGTCACGATACTGTAATGGGGATTACAATTACCCATCGACCTCATCGTCGTAGTTTGGCACCATCCGGCGTAGTAATTTTGATTAAATACCACGGTAGGGTTCTTGGAATCGGCAGGTATACTAAGTTGCCCTGCTGCGTGGCGTAACTACTGATATAAGCGACACTAGGATGGAGATTTTCTGAGGATGGAACTTTGTCTTACAAATGACTTGTATAATGATTCCAAATGGTGAAATTTCATTTGGATTTCGGTTACGCAAAAGTGTGGTTGTTGTTGTCACTAAAGTAGGCGACGAGTTTAAATAAGATGTAAAAGACCTTAAAGTTTTGGGTCTTACAGTTTGGTATGATGGGGTATAGAGGTGTCCTCGGGTTATTTCTCGCATTAGGGCAAGCGACTATAGTCATTCAAAACGGATCTTTGTTTAACTTTAAGAAACCTGACCCTTAGTAACATTCCTATTTGAACCATAGCATTTCTTGAGCATTTAATATTTATGTAGTTGAAAATAAAGCGTTTACCACACTTTCGGTGAAACAAGTAAATGACATCTAATGGATGTTAGTATATCTATGATAAGAATCTGCTTGAACCACCAAAAGCATGCCAAGTATTTACGAAAATACATTAAATAGCATTTAAACCTAGTTTTGAAAGTTTGAAACACAAATCTTGCGGTACTGCTTTATAACAGAGAGGAACACACAAACCCATCAACCATTCTATGAGCCTCCTCTTCAAGGTTTGAGGCTTAGCGAGCATCCTTTGAGTTTTCATCCTCAAAGGGTGTGTTTGAAACTAGAAATGAGGAAAAGAGGAGAGAAGAAGAAGAAAATGGGAACAACGGCGAAGTAAATGAAGCTGCGTTAAATGAATAGTTAGGTAAAATGTTCATAACGCGGCTTATAGCCTATGAACATGCGAAAATACCAAACTAACTAAATAATATGATTACATTGAGGCGAAAGAGGAATTAATCAAAGCAGTCGTTTAGATCATGGCTGCGATCTGAATTTTTCGGTATGCATAGTAATTTTCGTATCATAAGCGAAATTTAAACTATCATTCTTAATTTCGCTATCATTGCGAAAATTTACATGTAATTTCTTAGTGCCAATCTTCCTGCGTCCTCCATTTGCGTGTATCTTCCCGGCTTGCTATTTCTTGGTCGAGGCTTGATGAAATCGATGAGAATTCATACGAACTTCGGCCTCATCGAGCCACGATTTCGATGCAGCTTGATATGATGGTAAGGTTTCACAAAACTTGCAAAACTACCAAACAACCTCGAAACAAAATCAATACTTAAAGGACCTACACATGTCAATCGGCTTAAATAATATGATTAGTATGCAAAAAGCACTCAAAACCTATCTTAAATAGGACTCAAAATAGCACTTTTTGGGTACTAATCAAAAGCTTTGAAGGAGTTGATTGTTGATTTTTAGGAAAGTTAATATAAAAAAGTCCCGAGCTTTGGATTCTGGGTCGGCCTCGTGGTGATTCGAATGGGGATTTGTAGTCCCCGTCGTTTGTAAGAAACTTCTTATGGGTGATCCTGGCTTCACTTTAGGTTCCTCTTGCAAGATATAAGTAAAGCATAAATTCTAAGTGTAGAGTAACTCATTCATACCTGATTTTAGAGGTGTATGATGGGTTCTCAACTCGACCCTCTGGTGGTTTCCAAAAAAGAGACAATCTATTACGCATGTTGGGTCAAAGGTTCATTGCCTAGGCCTTGACATACCCATTTAGACTTCGAGTATCGAGAAGACTAGTTGAAGAGAAGAAATTCTATATAGATAGTTGGGGGAACCCGGGATTGCCTCCACTATCTGAGAGAGTCCACACTAGCGTGTCACGCCCCAACCTCTAGGCCTCACAAATAGTATTAGATTTGTTACTCTTAATTAAGCATTTGCCTTCGATCACCATAATGGGGTGGATGAGATCCACCAAATATCGAGAAGAAAGAATGTTTCTACTCACTCATGACAGTGTTGAACACCTATAAGGTAGAAAAGCGAAAATAGAGAAGAAAAATGTCTTTTGAAAGCTTTTATAAAAAGAAAAAGTGAGAGTTCTCCTAAATTACAAACTAAATTAAAAGAAATTGAATATAGAGTTCCTGTAGTTTGCTCAATCATATACCCCTAATGATAATACATCTCTAAAGGTTTAGTTCGTGCCTAAGGTAAGTATTTTCCTAATACAAATTAATTCTCGAAGATTGAAGCTCAAAAACTTGCTATTCTCTGTCTACCACAACTTTCGCACCAGGTCTGGGTGTCGGTACAAAATTTTGCACCCACTGCCCAAGTTAGTGCGACATCGTGGGATCCAACCACTTAAGTGAAGAGACGATGCGAAATCGCACGGTTGTAGTGCGAAATCCTCTAGAATGGCTTCAATTCCTCCATCTTCTTGCATGGTCATTCTTCATGGTCCCAACTCGGCTGAATTGCTTCCACGGGCTTCTAAGCTCACGTAACATATACGAGATTTCCTTATTGCTTTGACCTCATGATTCAAAAGTTCCTTAAAAACTACCTAATAAAGGCCATTATGCACACCTATACTCAATAAAACCATTAGTAACAAGTTTTAGGGCTAACAATTCACAAAATTAGTAAAGTGAGAGTTTCCAATGCTAAAAGGGTTTTAAAATCGGAAAATTAAGTATGTTAAAATGCCCTTTTTGATCGGTTATCAAGATCACTTCTCTAACAATCTCCCACTTGAACTAAAGCCAATCACCTTTGTATCTCATACCATAGGCGAGTACATGTGAGTCATACTTCTTTTGGGAAAGTGCCTTAGTCAAGGGATCAACAGTATTATGATAAGTGGGCACTTTCTCTATTATTACATCATTTCTACCAATGATCTCATTAATCAAATGGTATCTCCTGAGTATGTATTTGGATCTTTAATGAGACCATGGTTCCTTTTCTTGTGCTGATAACCCACTTTATTATCCGCAATCTGGTATAAGGTCCAAAGTGCTGGAAATGCCCAGCTCGAGTTAAATGATGAACTGTATCCGAAACCACTTCCATAGTTGCCTCGAAAACTGAATGTACTTTGCTTCAATTGTGGAATCAACATTCATGTCATGTTTGGAACTTTTCCAACTAATTTCCTTACCATTCAATGTGAACACATAACCTAATTAAGATTTAGAGTCATCTACAGCCAAAACCAGAGCTAGCATTTGTATACCAGCCAACAGGAATATGATTGCCTCCCGCTAACCTTCTTGTACCTGAGCCTCATCTTGATTTGATGAGAAAGCAGGCTTTGTTTGTCTCATCAAATCGGATATTCCAACTCCTAGATGCTTGCTTCAATCCATAAATGGATCTTTGAAGCTTGCATACTTTACTGCCATGTTTAGATGTGAAGCTCTTCGGTTGTGTCATGAACACATCCTCAGTGAGGTTTCCATTAAGGAAATTTGTCTTCTCATCTATTTTCCATATCTCATAATCGTAATGAGCAAAAATGGCCAGGAGTATCCTTATGGATTTAAGAATAGCTATTGGACTAAAAGTCTCATCATAGTCAACTCCTTGTCTTTGAAGAAAAACTTTAGCTACAAGCCTAGCTTTATAGGTAACCACATTACCCTCCATGTCAGTCTTCTTCTTAAAGACCCACTTGTAGCCTATGGGCTTTATCCCTTCAGTTGGGTCAACCAAAGTCCACACTTGCTTTTCGTACATGGAATCCACTTTTGACTCCATGGCTACCAAACATTTTTCAGACTCTGAACTATTCAGAAATTCTTCTTAGGTTGTAGGTTAAATCCATCCTTACATGAAGCGATACGTCAGTATTAACCCGAGAAATACCATATCTCTCATGAACAATGCATATCCTACTCATCCTATGAAGCGCTTGTGCTTCAGAAGGTTCAAATGTTGTTCATAGTTCAAAAGTTATTTCATCTCTATGAATAACAGCTCCAAGTTCAGGCAGTTTATATGCGTTTGGTTAAGCATCTTCCAGGTTCGACTTTTCTCCCACTGTCTCTTAGAAGAAACTCTTTCTCTAAAAAAATAACATGCTTTAAAACAAACACCTTTTGTTTCAAAGAGTTGTAGAACTCGTATCCAATTGTTTCCTTAGGATATCTGTTAGATGCACGGTAGATTTAGCTTCACAAGCATCGACGTAATCTACTTCACATAAGTAAGACAAACCCATACTTTTCATGTGAGAAAGGTAGGGTTTCTTGTTATTCCACATCTCATATGGATAACATCAAGCCCACGACTGTGGGATGATTAGGATATAAATAGTAGTCTCAGTGGTATAAATAAGTAGTCTGAGTGCATAACCACTAGAAGGATTTGAGTAGATCCACGGCCCATCATAGATGTCCCTTGAGTTCGGTTTCTCCTTTCTACCCACCATTGTGTTTTGACTTATAAGGTGGTCTGCTTGGATGGTATCGTATCCCAAAGATAATCTAGAAACTCTTGGCTTAGTATTCACCTTTGAAAATGCGATCTAAGTGTTTATCTGCTTCTCCCGTATTTGTTTCTCCATTTCATTTTGAATTCTTTGAACTTTTCAAAGGCTTCATATTTGTATATCACAAGATCACGGGTACCCATCTGGTGAATAGTCATCAATAAGGTAATGAAGTAGATGAAACCCCGTCACGGCATGCGTGAACCTTGGACCACATGCATTTGTATGTATTAGGTCGAATGGCCCACTAGCACGTTCACCCTTTTCCCTTAAAGGGTAACTTTATCATCTTGCCTAATAAACAAGATTCACATGTGTCATATGATTCATAATCAAATGACCCCAAGTTACCACCTCTTTGTAACTTAGTTAAGCTCCCTCTCACTTGCATGGCTAAGGCGACAATGCCATAAATAAGATGATTTCAGATTATCTTGTTTTTGTCTCTTGTTGTCGTGGGTAGTTAAAATTGGATTAGACATATCTAATATGTAAATACCATTGCATAATGTACCAATAGCATAAAGAACACCATTCAACATACTAGAACAACCATTGTTTTTAAATGTTAAATGAAAACCTTTCTTGTTCAAATTAGAAACAAAAATAACGTTCTTTGTCAATGTTGGTACATAAATAAGATGATTTCAAATTATCTTGTTTTTGTCTATTATTGTCATGGATAGTTAAAATTGGATTAGACATATCTAATATGTAAATACCATTGCATAATGTACCAATAGCATAAAGAACACCATTCAACATAATAGAACAACCATTGTCTTTAAATGTTAAATGAAAACCTTTCTTGTTAATTAGAAACGAGAAATAACGTTCTTTGTCAATCTTTGGTACATAAAAAGAAATCATCGAGTAAACATAAGTCCCATTAAGTGTCGAAATATAAGTCCTTATAGCTAATACGGCAACTCTTGCTCATTCCAGCACATTGTCTGACTCTCCCTTATTGAGTCTCATGTACAGGTTCCTTATGCCTTATACATCCGTAAAAATGTGAGCCTGGCGGTATCAAATACCCTTGGATTATCATGAGAAACAATAATTTACTTCAATATGAAACATACTGAAGTAGATGGGGCTTTAATGCCTTCTTTAAGGACTCAGTAGGCCTTCTTGATTTCCTCCTCCAATGGCCCACTCTTGCAGCCAATGGAGCGAGTTCTTTTAGGTATCTCTTTGGCACTTTCTTATCCATACCTCCCTTAGCCTTAGTGGACATCTTCTTGTTCTTCAGGACTCTTCTTGTAGAACGAAGGCTCCTGAGCATCTGACCTTACCTTTTTAAAAGAAGGTTCAAGCGATATGAGCATATTCTTTCGAGGGAATGAGTAGTTCATTTGTTTATCCTATAGTTAAGCATAAATTGTGAAAAACTATTGGACAAACCAGTCATAATTAAGTCTATACTTAACTCATGATCCATTGTAAAACCCAACTGTTTCAACCTTACATTATACCCATTCATCTTGATACATGCACGGAGATGTCCCTCGATGCATCTTAGAGTAAAGGCGACTTAGAGACCTTTAACGCACTTTTCCAGTTGCTTTAATCATCAAACGACTCTCGAGATGGAGGAGCTGCAGTATAGGCATCATAACCTCATGCTAATTTTAGCTCGGATGTCATAGAGGCAACATGATACACCCCACGCCCATCTCGCATCATCTAGATGTACAATATGCCCTTTGATCACTTTAGAGGCATTAGTAGTTGGGGACTCGGGAAGTGGCTATCAAGGACATATGCTATTTTCTCTACATTAAGAACAATTCTTAAGTTCCTTAGCCAAATCCGAAGTTTGGCCACATCAATTGTTAAGCCTCACAAAATGGATCGTAGGTTCACGTTTGAAATCGTAGTGTGATTAACAACTAGTGTAAAGAGAACATGTTAGATTGTGTAAAATCATGATTATTACGACTTTAATAATATTATGGCTCCCACTATTTTACTACGAACTCATAACCCTCACTATGAATCTAAGAGAACCTATATGGAAGTTCTCCTAGTGGGTTGATAATCAGTATCACCAAAATGACCTTAGGTTTGCAAAAAAGCCACTTTAGGTCAATATGTAAGTATCATTACATACCCGATTTCGATGACGCCAATTATAATCTAGAGTTATCAGCGATTGATGTGCACCATCATTGCGTTATCAACTCTTTGATATGTGTACATCACATGTACTCACCAAACTCCATCTTATATCCACATTAACGGGTTTTGCCCGGCGAGAAGCTAATACCTCTTGTTAAATTCGATCCACTTATATTTGAAATCATATTTCCATGGTTTTAACATATTGATAATACGAAAATGACCCTTAGGTTTGCAACCACTTTTGGTCGAAAATTGGAGTATCAGCGCATACAAATTGCATTGACATGCAATTATAATCTAGAGATATCAACAGTTGATGTGTGCACCATCATTGGGTTATCAACTCTTTGATACGTGTACATCACATATACACTCACCTAACTTCGTCTCTATCCACATTGGCCTTGGTTTTGCCTAACTAATGCATCTTGTTAAATCCGGTCCACTTATATATAGGAAATCACATTTCCATGGTTTAAACATATTCTAGCAAAGTAGGCTTGGGTTTGCCCAACAACCATACTTTGATAGAACTCTAGGTCTTACCATATTTATAGAAGATAACTTTAATATTATATATATTGAGGTTTCTTTAAATTAGTCTCATATTGTTTCGACATGCATTTTATATATATTCATCATATGAAAACATATATAAGGACGATTCTGATCTTCTATGGCATGATTATGGACATTCTAAAACCAATTCCTTGAGCCATAAAGGAATTTATCAAGTCAAACCTAGAACATGCATGAATTAAAACACTTGGAAAAATAAATAAAATTTATAACTTCTAGGTCTTCTTCTACATGGTGCCCCTTTCTTGCTTCTTTCTCCTTTACATCTTGATCTATCCTGCCACATGTAATCCAAATTACATATTTTCAAAGAAGACCTCGAGTTATATTTGAGGATTGAAATGAAGAGAATGCATTAGAAAGAAAGAGAGAGAGTAGGAACTCCGCAGGCCACTGTTACCATCAGATAAAACATGCACGTGCTCAATCATATTGGGCCATGTCCATATTCATCCACTATGCTATACCATATATCCCTAGCATGCATTCTCTAATGCATAAATATTAAAATTAATATCTTTTGGCATCTAAGATTCCAAATTTTGAAACAAAGACTCTGGCTTAACATTTGAACCAAAATCTAATTCAACACTTGAATCAGATTGGCAGCAGAGATAGTACGGCGATTTCCTTTTGAAAACAATTTCAATATGAATTTTCTAAAATTTAATAAAATGAATTTAAAACTCCATATTTCCTATCATTTGGAAATCTAAAAACAATCATTTCGCCAGATATCAATTCTAGCTTCCATTCAGAACTGTGAGCTGAAAACCCGTTGAAAAATACAAAATCGTACTCAAATGTACCTCCACGTCGTGACATGAAACCTCACATCACGATGTGGTTGTAAGGGGAAAAAAAAACAAGTCTCTCTCACATCATAGTGTCTTACACCGCAGCCGCTTCACGTCGCGTGAAAAATAGTACTTCATCACATCGACTGGGTACCCTTTCTGTAGTTTCGATAATCTCCATCAAAAAACTCCTATCTTTTTGTTATTGAATCATTCAAAACCAATTTTCATACATCATAATCATCTTTGGATCATCATATGTTTAGATTATATAAAGGAAAACATCAAAACGATTTTTGAAGCATTTAGACCATTTCTGGAAAACTTTAGATCCTAAAAATATCACTCTTCCACCAAGAACCGATTTTTGGATGTCCAAGGGAGGCTTTTGATGCCACGCGCTGGGATTCCTTACAAGTATTACATGCCTGGGGGCACAACGGAATGAGTAATGAAAAATTCTAGTCCCACCATCCATTGGATCCTTAGAATAAAACCTATAAAGCATGTGTAGAATAATATGTGAGTGCGACCTTTTAAAGCAAAAAGCTTCCATTGGGTAGATTTGCAAACAAAACGAAAAGCGCCTCAACACGAGCATGCCTCCAATGGTGATCCAAATGAAGGTAGATGAGAGAAACCTTCGAGGAAAACGATCACGAACTCAAACCAAGAGCTAGTAAGTTCTAGGGTTCTAAGATTAGCACCCTTTTTAACCTCGTAAAAAGACCGAAATGAGCATCATTAGAGAGAGGGGCGACTACATGCATTCCCATGCTATGTATCATGAACCCCCATGGGCTTTCAACCTAAAGGTGTCCAATGGGCTGTGTTGCCCATTTTGGCACATAGGCCAGCCCATTAAAATGTTGTGTCGTGATGTGCCAACCCAATTATTGTAGTGGACCTGTGGCCGATGGGCACGAGTGAGTTTTGTAGAAATGGCCCACCATGCCATCGCAGCTCACCATCGCCCCATCGTGCAAACTAAAGCTCATTGACAATGATTTCACTTTATTACCTTTTTTTCACAACCTCTAAAAATGCCCCCTTCTAAACAACTATATACCCAACGGCCATGGTAAAAAAGGTAACTCAATAATGATCTTTATATATTTTATATCAAATGTCTATAATACCCCTCCTAACAACTATATAACGACTAGTTTTAAGGGTAAATAAGTCAACAACTATTTTTTAAATATTTGTATATCAAATACCTAAAATACCCCTCTCAACAACTATAAAACAACTAGTTTTAAGGGTAAATATGTAATTGAACTTCCAATGATTTCCTATAAATACCTCTCATTTTAATTCTTTCACCAATTCCTCTATTCTTCTCACTTCTCTTGCACACATTGTTTACAATTTCCGTAAAGTTTTTCTCTCTTTCACCATCTTACAAGTGCTCAAATTCAAGAATTTAAATTACTTACTCTCCAATAAGTGTGATCAATTGGCTACTTTTGGGGTACTTTGTACAAGTTCTCATTATCACAAGGTTGAGGTATTTATATTTAGTTATTTATTTTGCTTTTTAGTCCTATATATTTATTTATTATTTTCTTTCTTCATTTTTCTTTTCAAAATTAAAATGGATCACCTGTTACTTAGATGTTGAAAAACCTTACTTTTGGTATTGATGAATGTGAACAGTACTCAACCCTGAAGTCACATACAACCCACTCATCAAGTCTCAGTCCCCGTCCTTCCTCCAATCCCAACAAAAAAAGGTAAAACCCAGGTCAAAGTTAAGACTTTAGTTTGGAACCACTTTACTATAATAAGTAATGTGTCGTGCTAGCCCAACAAGGCTCGTTGGACACCTCTATTTTAGCCCATCGTTGAGCCCAAAGGCTCTTAAACTCAGCCTCATGCCCTCAGAATTCATCTAATCCTAAGATAGTCTAATTACGTAGTTTTTCCCTCAATTTAGATCCAATCCAAAATCGTTTTACTCTCTTTTCACACCTTCAAAGTATGTGACCCATTAGGTTTTTTGATTATGTTGGCTAGTGAACTCCAAACCCATTGATTCTCGAAAGCAAGTACAGCAGGATCTGAACCAAAGATCATGACCCCCACTCAGACCTCAGAGGAGTCAATGGTCTGACTACAAACCCCTTCTATAGACACACAGACTATAATCCATCCTTCACTCAATAGTACCCTCGTTCAAAGCATGTGCCATGTGTAGCTCCCGCAGATCGACTCATGATCACACTTAGCCTAAGTGATATTAGTTCTGTCTCCGAGACTCAGCTCATTATTCAGTATGTCAATAAAGACACCCTCGACATTTCTATTATGGCTAGAGATTTCGTATAATGATCCTCGACAAGAGACTATGGGCATATGCTCCTCTATCAAAAAGCGGCTAATCCTCTATCGCTACCAATTACCTCAATACCTCAAGTTGTACCCTATCATCACCCTATGAGCGACCTTTGGGAGGCAACAAGGAATGAAGTCAAAGTACGTATTGCTAGCATATCCTTGAGGACCTCAAGTCTAAGGGATACTCTCTGTATCTTATTATTATGATGAGAATATCATCTACATTTAAATAGATAATCCATATGATATTCTCATAGAAGGTGTTCGATGTACTTGACTACACTTAGCAAGCATCCACATGTTAACTCTAATCATCACCATGACTACGCTACCGTATCCATTGTTGATCCGCTTAAGAGCAAAACATGTGCTAAGTCTATCAGATCCATACTGTCATTCTTGCTGATCCTATGATTAGATACTTAGATACTAACATACAATACACATACATGGAATCCCTTCCACTATCATGGTTCATCATGATTTCTTCATGCTATGTTAATTAGTGAGAACTTTATTACTGATTTAAGACCGTTAGCCCGCTGGGTACCTCTAATTGAGGTTTTGATGATAAAAACCAAGGTTGTTGGTTACCAATAATGGTTAAACACTGAGTCGAAAGTGATAGGTTGAAATTGATCAAGAATCAAATGAAGATATTCCAAGCTTAAGATGACAATGATGTATTTGATCAAGCTCTTGGAATTGGAAGTTCACCAATCAAAAGAACCAAGATTTTCAACCAAAATGACAGGTAACCAAGACCTGCCTGGGCGCCATGCAGCACCTGGCAAGCCATAACCACAAAAATAGCTGTCTGCCATATTCTGATACAGGGTCTGCATCACCAACTCCATCAACCCAGTCATGCTTAAATTAAATATCTTCGTTAAAAACCCAACAATAATATCAAAATGTCAAATGTCCACGCGATTCATGCGTTTTTTTTTTTCTAAGATTTATAATTGATCCAAGAACAGAAAAGAACCTAAAAGTGACCATTTCCGTGGCTCAAAGATTCTTTGCAAATTTCATTATTTTTTAACTCGCTGATTTTAAATTGATTAAATATTTTAAAAACCCATGTTTTATCATCAAACCTTAGTTATTTGGAGTTTAAAATATGCTTTATCTAAGATTTGAATTACTTGAAGCGAAAATGAGTTAAACAAACCCAAACGACTATTTATTGCTAATCGTTGAGTCGGTCCAAGTCAACCGCTTGTCCAAGCCGATCAACTGTATCGATCAACTGGTTGCAATCGGTTGAGAGTGTAATGTTGACTGTTTGGTTCCAAAAAGGCATGTTTTTCATTTTTATGAATTGATAGATCCAACTTATTTGATCGCTGTCACCCACCGCAAACGTCACCCGCAATGCATTAAATGCACAACTGCTAGTTTATTAATGGAACCGATCGACCGGTTGGGTATAGAATGCTACCAGATATTTCACCCCTATAAATTTTTGGTTGGGGAACATTTATGGCTATGAGATACATTGCATTAAAGCTCTCAACTATTATTTCTCTTGCTCATTAATTCTCATTCTCATTTCTTAAAAAGTATTCACTCTCATTTGCATATCCTAGAGTGCACCTTGATTTCCATCCTGAAGCTTGAGTTGTATTTGTTTAATCTTGTGAGGCAGAGAGAAGTGTTCCATTGTGCTTACAGTGAAAGTTTCAAGTGTGCATAACTGAAAGATTTGTGAAGTTCATTGGAGCGAAAAATCCAAGTATAAAGGAAGAAGCTCGAATGGAGCTTGAAACCATGAACCTCATCGGCCTAAGGTTGAGGAGAAGTGGATGTGAGGTAAGGTGCTGGGTGCTCAACCATTATAATTTGGAGCTTGATTCTCTACTCATTTCTCTTTATTTAATGCATTGTGCTGGGAATTTATTGATTTATTGATTTACAAAAAGGTTTTGAGAAAACGTATTCACTCATCTCTCGTTAATTTGCTAAGTTATATTCAACTTTTCAGACACCATGCAATAAAATGAATATCATATTGATGAAGAAGCCTTTTATTAATGAATATAAGTCGTACATTAAGTAAAGGTGATTGTTTTTAGAGCACTTCTAACGCTCATAATTCGGGAGGCAAAATTCATTCCCCGTATCACTTATTCATCCTACCCATGTTTGAACCCGCACGACGCCCCCTCTCATCCTCATCTCCTCAATATGTGTCCCGCCAGATGCCCCTTTTGGTCATATAAGCAACAAATTTGACCTTTCTATCATCGGGCAACTCGGCACAACAAGAACTCATTCAAACAATCTTAAAACCCCTTACATAAGATTACCACTGAAGTTAGGATATCTACCTTTAGTTTGTATTCGACTGCCTCCTTTGTAGTTTGATTGCCAATCGTTCTTCCACCTTTGTTCTGCCCACATGGATTTGGCCCACCAAATCACCCCTCCTCATCTAAAGTGTCACCGTAAATCTACGATCAATCTTCTTTGATTTTTGTGGTATATGGGAAATGTGTTTAAAAATGGGTATAGTGGGGCCAATTCCTCCGCCTTGTTCCTCAACATCAATCCTATTCCCCGCCCATTAATCCTCACGCGGTAATTGCCAGATTGTTTAACCACCCGCCATAGCTTGGATTGATTGTCGCCGCCATTAACGATCTCCAAACAACATGCAATCCTTCGATCATCGCTCTTGTGATTGGTTGTCATCACTAGCACTAATATTAGTCATCAATTGAGAGAAACCTACTATGATACCACCGACGAGCGTGTAGCTTGATGCCATCACACACGATCGATCAACACAAACACGCTTCGATCCATAAATTCAAAGTAAAGCAAAAAATCTTTTGATTTTTTGATAAATTATAAAAGTGATAAAAGTCCCCAAAACAAACTCTAAAACATCTATTTATAAATTTAAGCATAATATGGACATAGAAGAAAATAAAAAATAATATCATAAAACAATAATAGGAAATAAAATAACATCCAAATCAATACAGGAAATAAATATAATATCTCAAA
This sequence comes from Tetrastigma voinierianum, assembly GCA_016808115.1. Taxonomy (NCBI): domain Eukaryota; kingdom Viridiplantae; phylum Streptophyta; class Magnoliopsida; order Vitales; family Vitaceae; genus Tetrastigma; species Tetrastigma voinierianum. The sequence continues at coordinate 399,887 of JAEQBH010000861.1, forward strand.
ATGCTGTGCAAATAAGTGATTTTTGTTGATCTTGATTTAAAGCCTCCGATCATTTATTCTTTAACTAAACAGTATGCAACTCTGTCTATTTACTTTAAGTTTTTATTGGTACAAGTTATTGTATGAGAACCTTAATCAAAGATTTTTTGAAGAAACGAAGAGAACTAGTGCAAAAAAATTGAATTGATCTGGCAAAAAACATATATTAGGATGGAAGATTTAATTAATGACGCTAAACAAAGATTTTTGGAAAGGTCTCAAATTTAATTATATTTAAAATTTTTAATCATATATTTATCAAAATTTTTAAAAAAGAATAAAAATTATTTATTACTGATATAAAGGAGCTTTTGATGGCTGATTATCGTGTAATTTTTTTATAAAATACTATTTCTTGGAACTAAGAATATTATCAATCAATTATGGTTTAGCAATTAGTTAAAGTCCATGGATCTATCCTCATCCACATTGGTACAATAGTGTTCACTTTGGTCCTAAGCACTCATAGTTTTGTTTTGGGGATTTTCCTCTAAAAGGTTTTATTATACCAATTGGATGTTATCCATATTTATATACTTATAAGACTTCCTATTTTTAATCGATGTGGAATATTATGAGACTTTAGATGCACTCAATCAATTTATAACCATCCATAGCCATACTAAAGTTGTGTACGCAGGCATGAACTGCAGTGCTCGCCTTTCAAAATACTGTAACCCACAAATGTTAAATGAAAAGTTGGTTACAAAAATTTTTTTTCTTTTTTTTTTTTTTTTTTGAATTTATTTGAGCATTGGACTATTTTTTTAGAATAAATTTGATTTTAGATAGTGTACGTAATGTTGCAAAGTGGAACAATTTTAAATATGAAAGATTAATTAATAAGTTGCTGTATCTCAACATAAGAGAACAATACTTTTATGCAGAATAGGCTAGGTTTAATATCTTGATCGCAGGCATACAAACAGTCAACCAAAATTGACCTTCCACGAGAGACATATAGATTAAAAATGTGTTATAGAATATATGTAAGCATCATGGACTTGTAACAATGTAAGAACTGAAACGAAAATGTAAGATCTGGTTTTTTATATTAATATATGAGTAAGGGCTTAATTGATTACTGTCCCATAATGTTAATATGGGGATCTAATTATTTCAGATATTATTTCAAACTCATTTTTCACTTTTTCCCTCCTCAATTTCATTTAAAATCAAATAATTTAAATATATATAAAATTTTAATTATATTAATTTTTTTCTTATATTGACATCAAATATAAGAAAGTTATTTTTGTTATATTTTCATTCTCGTCTTGCTACTTTTCCAAATTAGAAGGAATTTTGAACATGTTTGTTTTTGTTTTTATTTTTGTTTTTTTGACAGTTGAATATTTTAGTTATAATGTTTAAACTGTCCTAAATGGGACTCAAACGATCTTACCCTTTTATACCGTCTTTAAAACTCCAATTGTTACCATGTGAGCAAGAAATAGTGTACATTCGAATTGTTTTTTGTTATGCACTAAACAATGTAGTATTCCAATAAACAAGAGAATGATGATAAAATGAACATATAAGACCTAATTTTATTTTATTTCCTTTTACTTTTTGCCCTTATTTGTAATCTTTTTTCGTTCACATTTTCCATCATAGTAAAAAAATTAGCGACTAATATAAAGTTTCATTATCATATAAATTAAATTTACATCGTGTTAATGCATTTTATATTTCAGATTCTATGTATTATACTTGCTCAAGAACACGTATTTCAAAGAAATAAAATCACCATTTCCAGAGTAAACCGTTTCTCATAAGGGAGAACGAGCTTAAGGCTGAACCCAAAAATTAAAAAGTTAGCACCGTCAAATACTGGGGATTTAACAAATGGAAAGTTTCAAAAGACTGCGGAGTATGAGATACTGGTCGCTATTCAACAAGGCGTCCTTTGCACCCAACTCTTGCTTGTCTCCAATGATTTGACTTTGATAATTATGTCATGCATCAACCAACGTGTACCCCATCTTCCCGCACCACCGCGGCAATAAGGTATGAGGCCTTTGCACTCTCACCATTGTAAACACTCCTGCTTAGCCAAAACAGTACCCGTGAAGTATCAGAAAGAAAGAAAGAAAGAAAGACATTCTCCATTCCTCTCGTCCAAACAGCCTAAGAGAGAAATGGGCTTGGCAGTTGGGAGACCAAGATCGTTCTCCTGGCGTTTCTCATGCATTTCTTGTCGTTGCTGGGTTATTCATTCTCGCAAGCATCCCATGAGTCGCTTTCGTCATTCTAATGATAATACCCTGTCCAAATGCACTCACTAACATCCGGAAAAGTCATGTTAACTTCCGCGTAGTATCCCGCGAGCGAAGATGGCATACTTGTTCGTTTCCGCCTATGATTGCTTCTGTTCAGGCACTCATTCAACTTCAGCACAAAGTTCTTTCCTTTCGGGTCGGTTCTCTCGCGTGATTCTAAAGTAACTGGATCACTACTTAATTGCAGGCTGTGATGCATCAATTCGTTAGATGATTCCGCCAATTATTCAAAGCGAGAAAATCCACAATACCATCTAGTCAGAGGGTACGAAGTCATAGACAATGCAATCTCATGGAAAGCACGTTCAGGTGTCGTATCATCCCGCGCTGACACTCTTGCAGTGGCTGCCCGAGTATTTACTCCGTTAAGCTGTAAGTTATAGAGATATATGTGTGTCCATTAATCATTGATCACTTCCTATTTCTTTCTTGACACCTTTAATATTAATTTAAATTTCTGAATATGATTGACGGATATATAGGTTGGGGGCCAACATGGGACACTGAAGTTTGAAGAGATTCCACCACCTCTCAGGCCTAAGCCAAGCAGCAGCCAAACCTTCCTACCTTAGAGACGGCTCTGACAGGCGATTCTTGTCTAGTACCAGTGCCTGGCACAGAGACATGGTTGCTCTTTTCAGGTATCAATCGAAACCCCTCAATTACAGCTCTAATGAATCACTTGTTAATAGTGTTGTAATTGATTATGCTACTAATTGTGATTATTAATTCCATTGAAATATGCAGGTTCCCATACAATAGACAGGCGTGATACTACCTTCCGCGACAGAATTTACGACAACGGGACTAACATTGATGCCGGCTTTGTTAGTACTCCTGGAGACGTCGGTGTCCTTTCGATAGTTGCTACGGAATGGTGACGATAATCTTGCTGCCCTAGATTTGGTGACTCCCAATTCTTTTGATAACAATTATTTCAAGAATCTCATTCAAAGAAAAGGCCTCCTTCAATCAGATCAGGTTCTTTTTAATGGAGGGTCTACTGATAGTATCGTCACGGAGTATAGCAAGAGCCCTTCAACTTTCAGTTCAGATTTTGCAGCTGCCATGGTGAAAATGGGAGATATCGAACCTCTCCATGGAGCAGATAAGCAGCAATACTGCAACGTCAACTGGCTTTTCTGCACAAATTATTTCATTCAAAATTCAAGTGTTAATATCAATGGTACCGTAATTTCTTGATTTTTGTATTTTTGTAATACCATTGTGCTGTTGCTTCTGATGGCTTTGGGAAAATTCCCTTTTTAATTTGTAAGAATCTTCTACTCTTATTTTAATGTATCCCTCTGTCACACATTTGTTCTATCTTTTGATTAAAAAAAATTTAGCATCAAGGACATGTTTGCCGTGTTAATCTTTGAAGGGCATATCTATCTAATATATATTATTTTGAATTTTGAGTTAATATTAACTCTAAGTATATTCATACTGACCACTTTAAAAAACATATGATAAAGCTAAATGACACATAGATAAAGAGACAGAGTTCGTTTTAGCTTCCTTGGATTGAAAAAGCACTTATATACTTTAAAAGTTTGTTTGTTTATTTTTTAAATTAGAAATTATTATATAATTTTTATATGGATAGAAAAAAGTTAAAATAATTATTTTTTTTCTATATAGAAAGAGGAACACGGTTCATTTTTCTTTATTTTTTACTACTTAATAGAAACAAAACTTAAATAAACAAATAATTCAACACTTAACACCATCAATTACCATTTAGTTTTGCAGTTCCTGCTTCTTAACTGAGTAAAGAACACAACTTCAGGTCAGATAATGATCATTAATTAATGACTTTCTAATTTCAATAAGGAGATGGCTAATCATTTCGCTGAATGCATGAATTAAACTTGATAAAGCACTACCATGTTTCATGCATACCATTAATTTTTATTGTACTATAGAATTTAGAATATATTCTATCCCTGAAGAAAATGAAGATGGGACGTGTTGCATTTAATTTCTCGATCAAGAATAATGTGCAGACTCCAAAGATTAAGGATGTGCAAGTGGAAAATTAATTAATAATGATGTGAATTTTTCTAGTAAGGAGACAAATAAATTAGTGCTTGTAATTGTAGAATACAGAAGGAAGAATGACATTAGTTTTCAACACGAGATCCATCACTGCCAAACAGCGTTATTGACGCTTCAATGTTAACTCAAAATTTATAATCCTTTGGATGACTTCAGCAGCACTAGCATCGGTGGCTTTGAATGCATAAAGTGTTCATCAAAGTCGGCACAGTTTCATACAATAAAGACGTGTACCTAAGAATTCTTTTGCTGGTTGATCAAACGCCCACCCCACCTATATAATAAATTTAATTATAATAAAAATAAATGTGAACTTAATGATCGCCATTCTTTGTATGGTGACTGCAGCCGGTCAGCATTTGTTTATGTGACTATCCACAATGATTGAACTGGGATCTTAAAATGGAAGCGTCACATCAACTTTTAATAAAATTAATTCATTAATAATAAATGAAATGGCTATGGCATGTCATTCTGAACCATATATGAGCAACAAAAAGGATATATAGAAGTGAACAGAATCACGTGGTGAAAACATGCAGATGATATGTTACTAGTCCTATGCGGTTGTACAAAAATAAAATAATGGCATTTATAATACAATTATATTTTCAAGCAATGGTTGTGTCAGCCACATCCAACTTAACATAAGGGACAAAAATAATAGCTCTTTTGACTTTGAATATTTTGAAACTAGACAAAAAAGTTACATGTATGTAAGAGGTTTCAAGGTATATATCAATCTTAATCAAATCCGTGCAGCTAAAGTTTTATTTGTCCAATGAAAATTTTGACTCAAGCAAAGTTACATGAATGTACGTAGGCGGTTTAAAGGTATACATCAATCCTATATTGAGGATTGACGTTTGGGTGTTGGGCTATCTGTTAGATGAATTTATTAATTATAAATTATGTATAATTATATTATAATTTTAATTATGTAATTATATATTTATGAGATGGTTTAATATAAATTAGCTATAAACTCATGGTTCTATCTTCTTCTTAGTTTTGGTAAGCCTATTGGACTAAAACTTAATTATTCCATTGTGTTTTATATATATAAGTAAACAAAGCCCTAGAATTTAATAAGGGTTTGATAGAACACACTTTGGAGAGAAAGAAATAACTATCTTCAACTCTAACCTTTATTTGGTTTCATCCCTTGCAGATTTGAGAGACTAATGACAACCAATTATTTTGAATCCATGCCATATAAGTTTTCTACCTATACCTAATTAATATAAGCTTCATTATTTCAATAAGCTTTTATTTTGTACGTATTTATCAGAGATGCTTCCATTCTATCAACCTAGATACTACAGCAACACAAAGATAACATTACCTGAGAAACCGAAAATTCATGTACTGATTGGAACTATTGAATATCTTCTGATGCGTGAATGATGAAGAAACCTAAAGAATGATCGTCAAGATCTTCAAGATCTTTCTCCGAATGACCCTTTCGTGACACTGCTTCGAGCACGCTTTCTCTCACCGATCTCGTAGTAAATATTTTTAAAACTAAATGCGAATGATTTGTATTTATCCTGCGCCAAGAGACTCAGTCTCTATATCATTTTCTACCACTGTCTTCATCACGTCGCCTTGTTTCAAACACACATCAACAGCCCCATATAATGATATATATTTCCTAATACCTCACTTCACAGATCCACAACCAAAGTGACAACCAATATTATAAATTCACTCTTGCCCATAAAATTCACATCTCATTTCAAACATATATTAATTGAAAACAAACAAATGAACCCTTTTGGTATTATTCTGAGATTATTCTTATCTGTTTCATCTCAGATCCAGATAAAGTCCAACTAATCATGGCGTGTAATTTTCGTATGTACTAACGCGAAGCCCTTCCATGGTCAATGGAAGCTTTCAACTTTACCGACATGATTCAATATATAGTGTGTTTAAATGGACAATACCCTCGCTAACGTAGCGATATCATGTTATCCATTTTGTTAGTCCAAATTCTTCTCCTTAAGTGTCACAAAACCTAGCGTGTCACCGTAATATCCATCATGCTCAATGAACTTTATATGTGTTCACCTGGAAAGAATCCTTACTTTACGTAAAAATGCAACATTTGCTAAGGCCACGCCATAATGCCCCATAGCCCCGTATTCGTTTACAATAATGCCTCGAGATTTTCAACAATATATGTATCAACTCGATAAAACCACATTCACAAATCACCCTTTATTGGAATGTGAAAAGAGTTGATACAAATTAATTATTACCAATGTAATGAAATTGATTCATTCTTCTCATAAGAGCAAATATAAAAATCATCAGCTTCCCACTAATTCACAAGATCCCATGATACTCCTAAGCCCATGTTGGCCGATATGTCGATCAAATACACAAGGGCGTAAGGCCTTTAGTTAGCGATCTCGCAATCATATATCATTCGTTGATATGTGCTCCACTTCAACGTCAATCGCTTTTGAACTTTTCAAGTATGGCCGCAAGATAACCACTGCAGCACTGCACTTCTCGCTGCTGCGACAAACAACACCGCAGAAGCGATCATGTCACAATACAATTGTATGGGCCTATCCAATAAAATCAAACACCTGCTAACTCCTTACGATATTGTTCAAATTGCTCGAGTAGTTGTCGAAAGCATGCTACAACCTCGCTGCATGGCGGTGAGGATGCAATTGATTGCTTTTCTCACTTTTCCATGACACCACCTCCCGGCTACTTAAAGATATAACCGCTATTGATCTTTTTCATCCCGACGTACCAAGAAAGCTTCCTCGACCAATACCCAACTACCAGCCTCCTGAACATGTTTAAATCAACATATAGTCTTTTGTCCTCTTTACTCCCTGTCCCTTAAGAACCCACAAACAATCATGTCCCGGGCTTGACCGATATTCTCCGCCCAGAAGTCCCCCCATATGAATCTATTAAGAAGCCTAATAATCTCACTTAACCCGACAAATTCAAGACAACCAATTAATAAAGCCCACTTTATGAAAATCTAACATTTACTGGGTCTTTTGATTATTGATTAATTGTTTTTGGGATCAATAAATACTCTTGATTTCACAAAATAATTAGCAATATCTTGAAATTTTTTCTAGAAAATCACTTTTGATTTCTCATTATCTTTATAAGTTTCAATTTTATTGTTTTATAGCATGTTGTTTAACTAATATACTTGGATTATGAACAAATTCTTCCTAATTAGACAGTTGCTTAGTTTTTTACTGCATTTATTTCATACCGATTATTGTTCTGGCTTAACCAGGTTCTAGCCCAAAGAGAAACTGGTGTTAGTCCATTAACTGAGCACTCTCCCTAAATTAAAAATGGTTTAGTCCAATCATCATTAGCTCCATTCCAGTTTTTTCATTTTTTACCCTTTTCATTTTTAATAATCCCACCTTTTCTTTTTTTTTCTTTTTTTTTTTACTTTATTTTTAAGTAAATATTAAAATTATGAATTTAGTAATATAATTGGTAGTATCTCTACATGTTTATTATATAAAAAACACGTCTAGAGTATAAATGAGTTGAGCTATTCGAACTTTACTTGTAAAATACTTGAATTTGACTTGGAGTTAATCAAGTTCGAATGGTTTGTCTAGTTGAGCTTCACTAATATCGACGCTTCCTCGACTGATGACACAGTTTAATCGAGCTTTATTATTTTAATAATTGAGTCGAACTCGAGTCAAGTCGAGTTTAAGTATAATTATTTATTAATTTTTTAATTGAGTCAAGTTTCGAACATTTAAAAAAAATCTCAATCGAGTTTGAACTTCGAGTTGTTTAATTGAATCGAGCTCAAACTTGATTTTGTATGGACTTGACTCGATTCGATTACACTTTATGCTGTATAACAATAAAATAAGGAATTTTGTATTGGCTCATAATTTATATTCTTAATTGGTAAATAGTTAGTTTAGTTAGTTAGCAAATATTTTTCCCAAAATTGGGCATTTGGATCACTTCTGCCTTTAATTAAACTGTCTGCCCATCTCATCACGCATATACGCATGCAAATTCCGATCGTGAGTGGGAACGAACTTAGTCTCCTCTTGGTTGAATTGGGCCTGGTATTGGGCCATGGCTTAGCCTAGGAAGATCCTAGGACCGGACTGAGATATAGAGATGTTAGATTGATTGTTGAAGGAAAAATAGATCGAATTTAAATTGACAAAGCTTCCATTGATATAGAAAATTAGGGCCCACTACAAAACGGCTTAACGGCGCTAACCTAATCCAGCGAAGCGCAAGCCATTGCCTAGCTAGACTTTGCCTCTCCTTCTCGCCCACCGACCTCCTCCAACCAATGCCCTCACTTTCCTCCCCACTCCCATTATTTATCTATATATATTTTGTTACATCTATAAGCGGACACGTGCATACACGATACCTTTAAACCATATCATATTACTTATTCTCGTACAAAATGGAGATAAACTACAAACATAATAAAACTCTACTATATAACATAATTATATTCTTAAGATTCGAAATCAAAACCACTAATTAAATTATAAAAGAACTCAACCATCATCTTACCTAATGGTATCTTTTTTATTTTCTACTTGCTTAATTAATTATTTTATAATCAACTCCAATAACTTTTCTCCTCTTTTCCTTTTCTCTCTATAGTTGGTGATTGACACTATATTCCAAAAAAAAAAAAAAAAAAAAAACAAACTTATCAAAGCAAAAACATGATCTCAACCTCTATTTATTCTTTTATTTTTTTTAAATCCCTACCTATAAACCCAAAAACATCTTTGCAAAAAATTTCTAATATTCATACCAATCATCACAATTGATATTCAAGTCAATCAGTAGTAAGAAATTCCAAAAGTTTAACCAAAACTTTTCATTTCTAAAAGCAATATGATTAAGAAATGACCTTAACATATCATTATCCAATTAGTATAGTCAAACCTAAAAATTTTCTTTAGAAGTAACTGGTGTTGGTTTAACATATGATATTCAAGTCCAGCTGTTCTTGTTTTTTTTTTTCTCTCTCTCTCTTATGTTCTTTTTTTTTTCTCCCTTACTTATTCACCCGAACTCTTTTGTTTGCTCCTTCCCATTTCTTTTTAATTTTAATTTTCTCTTTTCTTCCTTTTTCTTTTTTTTTTTTTTTTTCTTTTTCTCTTATCTTTCTTTTTCTCTTCACTTTCTCCCTTTTGTTGGTTCTCCTACACGAATTGATTAAAGTGGAGGAAACTTCCCACCACTTTCCTCCACATGCCACATGTCATCTCCACAATTTTCTTAATTTTCTTGATTTTCTTTTCCTTCTTTTTCCTCCATTTGACACTTAACTCAATATGATTCATTCACACAAGTGCACCACATGGCTCATGCCATGTGTCACTCCCCTAGGGTGCCATGTGGCATCCACATGATCATGCCATGTGTCACCCCAACACCCGGTGCTTCGAAAAATGTGAAATTCCGATTATCTTGGTTCTACCAAATTCCGCAGAACTGTGATTTCTCGCGTAGACGACCAATGAAGTCTATTTCATCATCCGAGATCTAAAATTCTATTAAGCTTTCCAACCGAAATTACCGGCTTTACCATTTTTCGTAGTACCGAATTTTCTCCGGTTTACATTATTCCTCCTTAATAATTCTCGTCCCCGAAATTCACACACACTAGCACACACAAACACTTGCATATGCAATAATTATTCGAGTTCCAATATTTGACTAGACAACGCATCTTCATCCTTGTTTGCCTTTTTCTATATAGACTAAAAACCCCTCAAATTCACATAGTTACAAGAGCCTTACACTTCAAACATAGCCTGCCTCTTGATAAATTGCTTGATAAAAATACCCCTTTCTTAATGTTCATGATTTAAAAATATGGGTCTAGTCTATGACACCGCAGTGCACGTCATACAAGTAGTAAAATTCGAATGTAAGTCCGTGTATCATTCTTAGATATTGACAAGAATTAGAGATCAACTGCTCCCAACTTAATGAAATTCTATATTTGGACTAAAAAAACTCATAGCGAAAGTTTTATTTGCAGGCCAAAGATCCTAAACTATTTGACTAACCGTTGTCAAACAAAACAAAAAAAGTAAATGACCAAAAATAAATGATAACTGAATGATCTAATCGGGCTTCCCGTAAGAAACTTAAAACTATCAAAGAATTACAATGAAACGTCAATCTCCTACAACGAAAATAAATCGCCCTGCTTATGTATGGATCAGATTTGTCCAAGATTGTCAAATGTTGCAATTGATTTCTCCATATTCACTGGTTGGAAGCCCTTGCTTCTCTCGAAGGCAAGATCAAACCGCCACCAGAGTTTCTACCTCTTGCAAGATTCGCATTTTCTTTCTCAATACCTTCACACCCATTTGATGATCTCCAGATTTTGATTTCCTTTCTCAGATTTTTGCAAAATTTCTACCACTTAATTGGTGGCTCATCCCATATATCTATTGTCGCCTCTCTTCCCCTTGATTAGACCCGCCAATTGGGGGGTTGGGCTTCCTTGGGATAAGGTGAACTCTATGATTATTTATATTGTTAAATATTCCCTCCAACTTCACACGAGGTGAGCGAATGGGGGGGATTTATCGAATGAACTTCGTGAGCTCAACCGGTATCACCTCGAAATATACCCAGTAGTTTTCTAATTGTTTAGGTATATATTATGTTAAATATGAATTTTCGAAATAAAAAATTAGGAGACCCAAAATGAATACTAAAGACAAGTGCAAAAGTGGCTTGAAGACATAAATGGCATAAATCAATAAGTTAGTATGTAATTATGGAATTTATGAAAGATTAGTGGGCTCAATTAATATGGCATAGTTGAATTGCAAAAAGGGAGGAACCTAAGGACAAAAAGGCCAAGGAAACTTAGCAAAATGGGTTTTTATTTAATTGACTTGGCCAAACATGGCTTTATGTGGAAGATCAAATATCTTATATTTCTTGGTCTCCAAAAGAGAGAAAACGGGTAGAGAGGGAGAGAAGAGAAAGGGAGAGAATAGAAGAAGAAGAAGAGGAAGAGAAGAAGAGGGAGGAGCCAAGATCAAGCAAAGCCAAGCTCCAAAATCACAGACGCCAACTACCAACTTTGAGTATGGACTTGGATTTTTGGTATGGATCCTTGGTCTTGCTTGGTTAATGGCTTCCACCCCAAACCTAGGGTTTGATAAGTTCATCTCAACATGAGTTTCTTGTTGGTACTGATTTCTTTCTAGGGCTTGGATAGAATTTCATCCTAACCTCCAAAAGATTAATGGAGTAAGATGGAAACCCCAAATGTAAAGAAAAACATGGAATCCTCCCTTTGAGGTTGGATTCATTGATTAATTGCAGTGTAAAAGAGTTAAGTTTAGAACAAACCCCAACAAATCCTGTATTTGGTTTGTGTATGGGTCATACCATATTAGAGTTATTTGAGAGTAATTCATGGTAGATTTTTGAAGCAAAAGATAAGCATTCAGAATTGAATTAAAAGAGTGTTTACAGCAAATGAATATGAATATTTTCAGGTGTATATGAAGTATAGAATTGAATTGGGTATCAAAATATGGAAAAGGGGAGAAAAGACACATTCTAAGACAGATGTGTACCGGGCATTTTGAACATGCAACAATTCGGCACACCCTTGCTCTATTTATGGCCAATGTACCGTGCACACAATATTAGGGTGTACCGGCACACCTCGTTCTCGCTCCTGTTTCAACCACAGATTTGTCCTTGCTAACTCGTCATTTCTTATCTGATTTGCGTGATTTAAGTGGCCAATTAAAATAGACTTCAAGGAGAATTAAACCTAAAGAAATAGGCATCATCAAATTCTGGCTCTAAGTGGCCCAAAAATTCACTCAAAAGTGGGGCTTCATGTGCAAGACAAAGTGATTTGTGTTCTGAACGTAGAGTAGTCCGGGTTCAGCCGATCGACCCTGAGTTGGCTGCAAGTTCGAATTGGGTGATTCCAATTGGAATAGAACCCTTAGCACCTTAGCTTTAAATGAGTACAAAGACCTAAGTCAAATATGAAGAACCCCGAAAAATTAGTAATTGAACTCGGTTTCTAGTGTAATCCCAAAATTAGTTAAGTATGAAAATGCCATAACTTTAGTTTGATGACCGATTGGATTGATTCCACTTCCTAAGTAAAGTAGATTCATAGAGGAATAAGAATATATGAATGAGGTGTGATTCCATCATTAAATATCATACTTCACAAGAATGAGAAGTGCCATATGTACAGGCATGAAACAAGGAGCAATATAGAAAAAAATGTAAAGATGTGTTCATGAAACATGAAAATGATTATGGAAATGAAAACTAATTGAAACATGATTGTGAACATGAGAGGCAATATATCATGAACACACATAATGGTTAAGGGATATATGATTATTATCACATATAACCGTAAAATGATAACAATGATGTGAGTATACTTGATGAGTATATCGTAAATGAATTTATGAATGAGTATACATGAATGAATATGTGAATGAGGAATGAGTATACGTGAATAAGTATACGTGAATGAATTCTATGAATGAGTATATACATGAAGGAGTATACATGAATGAATTTATGAGTGTATGAATGAGTATACGTGAATGAGTATACGTAATGAATTTCTATGAATGAGCATATGAAATAAGCACATAGATTGGAGTATATCTTGAAAAGATAATACGAAAGTGAAATTGGAACTGAAATGTATTTTTGAAAATCGAATGAATATGAATGATGATAAAGACGGATTCATTAAACGGGAATTGGCCATAGATGTGAATTAATTGATATATCGACGAACCGCCCGACGGATGCAATAAACGCACTGGCCATGAAGGCACCCCCGAAATTCTTCCACGTCCGCCTTGGCGGATGCACCAATCGGGCATTCGTCATGATGCATGCATATTGGCCAAATGTCCCACTATGATGCACCAATCTAAGATCCGCCTTGATGGTGTATGGCATTTAATTGATACCACGTGTCGGGATGCGCAAGCGGCATCCGTCGTGATGGGAGAAACGAGATAATTGATACCACGTGTCGGGATGCACCAAAGCGATCGTCATGATGGGAGATCGAATAGTGATACCACGTGTCGGGATGCACCAAAGCGGCATCAGTCGCTGATGGGAAAGAAAGCGAATAATTGATACCACGTGTCGGGATGCACCAAACGGCATCCGTCATGATGGGAGAACCGGATAAGTGATACCACGTGTCGGGATGCACCAAACGACATCCGCCATGATGGGAGATAGAATCGTTAAATGTATAAGCACATTGCGAATGATAATAGGGTGGGATTCATCAAGCCGAATCAGCCGAAATTGTGAATCGAATAGTGGTGAAATAGCGACATTGGCTTGAGTGTAATGGGATTGTTATGAATATGCTTAAATATCATGAATTGATTGTGAAATGAATTGTTGCATTGAGAATGCATGATATGATATGGTAAATGATTTGTATATTGAAAGCATGCGAAAATGAATAGCATGAGTATATGTGGATACAAAGGCATTATTTGAAAATGCATGTTATTAGGTGTGAATGTTGTGGGTCTTTTGATTTTGTAAATGAGATGCATGGGATTGCCCAGAAAGAAGCGCTTTAGAAACAATTAAAAAGGTCTAAAATGGAATAACATAAACAACATGTTTTGGAAGATAATTGAAAATGTCGAGGATGTAGGATCGACTTGGATCGCCAATAAATTCAGTCGGGGATCGGTCGCGACACTTTTGAAAATAAAATTTAATAAGGCGAAATAAATGTTTGATTGAAAATGTCGGAGTAAACCGGGCTCCGGCTTGGATCCGCCAACCGGGTCGAGTCGGGGATTCGGGTCGCGACACTTTTGAAAATAAAAATTTAATAAGACGAAATAAATGTTTTGATTGAAAACGTCGGAGTAAACCGGGTTCCGGCTTGGATCAGCCCAGCCGAGATTGAGTAGAGGGGATTGATTCGCGACACTTTTAATGAAAATTTAATAAAGCGAAAACTAAAAGGATTTAGCGGGCATCCCGGATCATGAAATGTATTTCTAAGGGAGTTGATTAATGGCGGTAGTGATAATGATAAAGGTACAATATGTATTGGTATTAGTTGGATTTGACTCTGTATGAATTTAATATGACTTGATCAGTTCTGAATTGCCATTGTATACGTATAAGTTTACTTTGAATATGATTCGATCTATCATACATGTAGTAGATATGAGTTACAACCTGTAAAATACATGACACAGGGAAGTAATATGAACAAGATAATGATAAGGAATCTGGAAAGAATAAAATCTACTTGTATAATATGAGATGAGTTAGAAGTCACATAAGAATAGGCTTCGTTATATGCATAAGTAAATGTAAAAAGATAGTGGCTTGACGATTTTGTTATTGGTCAATTCTTGTCTATATCATTCCCACTAAGCGTAAGCTTAGCACGGGTGTTCAATCAGGTGTAGGTACTTTCAGAGGAGAGATAAAGAGGGCGGGACATTCCACACCAGGTGTCTGGGGCCATCTCGGAGATAGGTGCTCACACCGACAGTTCATAATCTACGATGTTGTATTAGATATGTATGTATTTGTATAAGTGAATGAGACTTAGTATATGTGTATAAATTTTAATGGATACCATTCAGGTGTTAGTTAAATTTGTAAATGTAAATGATTGTTGGTTATTACAAAACTTGTTTGTATACCACGAGATATAAGTGCGCGAAAAAAAAAAAAAAAAACACACACACAGGTAAGAAGTCCCAGTATATGGTTTCGCACCCGAAGCCAGGTTCGATTCGCCCAGTCGGGTCGAGATGGGATCGGGCGTGACTATCAGCAGTTCGTCAATGGTAGTCTAGCATACCCAAAATTGAATGTTCTCAGCTCTCAAGAATCTCCAACTCTGTGTCACGCAGAGGGCATCCTGGAAATGAGGCAAATACATTCCCTCAAGCGGTATTCGGTACTACCATTGAGATTTCTCAGTTCAAAAAACGACACCAAATAAGTAAAATCTCAACCCAAATCATTTTCTCCATATCACTGCCGAAAAGGCGTAACTAATTGTATATCAATCCGGCCCATTTGCGTTCCAATTCTTGCGTACAATTAAGAAATGGGCACCGATCACGTACATCCACTATGTCCCTTGATGAGCGAGAAAGAAATGATCCCGAAATTTGTTTAGATTTCATAAATTTTCAGGCAGTAATTTTAAGAAGAAAATAACATAAATAAAAATCCAGCTCCACTCGTTTCTGCACAGTTCGCAAATTCAGATCCAGAAAAGAATTCAAAAATAAAATAAAAAAAATAAAAATAAAGAAAATAAAATTCTACTCTAAACTATACACTGAGTTCCTTCTCCCCTTTTGGGTAGTGAGAGACGGAAGCTGCTACTATTCTATCTTTTGTCTATTTATAACTGTCAAAAGAACTTGGGCCGAATCCCCAAAAAAACTCCAGGTGGAATTCTCAAAAGAAAAGCCCAATTCACTGTCTCAGGTCGCGACCTCGGGTTGATGTGTGAGCACGGATTCCGTTATTGTTCGATTCGATTGCGACCAAGTTTCTTCGAGTTCACGACCAAGTTTCTTGCGAGTTTCTTTGATTAGTGGTCGCTGACCTCAATTATTAGTTCGCGACCTCTTTGAACAAAGTTGTTCTCAGAATTTATGTAGACCTTAATCTCACGTTGCGACCTCGTTGTGAACCCTTCTGTTGCAACTCCCGAGTCCGACCGGTTTAGTTGCAACCTCCTTTTAGTTGTCACCACTTTAGTTCTGAGTTAGGACCTCCTTTACTTGCTGCACTGCATGTCACGACCTTAGTTTTAAGTTGCAACCACATTTCTTTTTCTACTGCCTTTCCTCAGATCGTGACTTTCTTTTTCAGGTTGCGACCTCCTTTTTGGTCTTTTGCTTTGATTCAGCCAAAATATATGTCGCGACCTCAATAATTGGTCGTGACTGCTTTTGATAGCCCCTTGCTTTTAAACAGGTCGTGACCTCAATATAATGTCGCGACCTCATGTTGCTCTTTTCTGGTTACAGGTTGTCTCAGTTGCTTTAAACATAATTGCGACCTGGATGTTAATGCTCAGAGTGTATTCAGGTCGTGACCTCAGTGATTGGTCGCGACCTCTTTTTAGGTTCTTGAATAACAAAATGGTTGCAACCGATTTCCTGCTTGGGACTTCGGCAGCTCGGTTCGGGTTTCTGTCGCGACCTCAGATGATGTATGACTTCATTTCTGATTCTCTATCTCTTATAGTTGCAACTTTAAATCTCTTTGTTGTGACTCCCTATTTAGTTCCATGTTGTGACCTCGAGATGATGTCGCGACCTTAATTTGTGTCCTTCATTTAAGAACTCGTTGCAACTTCAAATTTTCTTACAGAGACCTCACCTGTGGCTTCATCAACGGATCAACGTTGCGACCTCGGGTGGCGTTCTGACCTCGGCCCCGAGCAGATAGTTTCTTTTGTCTCAACCACGTTTTCTTGGTGCTTGACCTCATTAGCGGTCTTGGTGATGTTGTGACACAAATAATTTGAACAAAGAGCTCCTTGTCGCGACTTTCTTTTTCTAGTTGAGACCTCCTTTCTGCTGCAGGCTGAATTCTTCCAGGTTTTTTGTTGGGATTTTCGCTTATGCTGTATTTTTCTTCAAAATTAAATTTGAGCACAATTACCCAGGTTTCTGTATATGAATCAACAATTCACTTGTAATAAACTCATAAAAATGGATTAAAAATCAAATTAGTTTTTAGACTCATCAAATTCCCCCAAACTTAAAATTTTACTTGTCCACAAGCAAAGAAAATAAAGAATTGTTTGTCCTCAAACAATTAAGCTTAAATTTTTAAGGGCATTTTTTTTATTCACACCACAGTTTTTCTTGTTCTACCTTCTAACTTGAAATAGGAGATAGCAACATCAATTTAAATTCGATTTTGATTGAGAAAAAGGGAGATGGTTTTCCCACTTCTATCATGAAATTTTCTTGATGAAATAATGTATTTAAACGGCTTATTCAACAAGTCTTGTTACGTATGTGTGTGTGCGGGTCTTCAATCCTTTTCATCTTCATGTTGAATTTAGTTAATCTGCAGGAGTCTCCTTAGAAAAGCGAGTGAGTCCCATAGGCTTGTTTTATATTGATCTCCGCTAATATGAGTAATTCAACATATGAATCAGCAGGATCTTGGGCTTGCTTGTAATGTTAGGCTTAGGTAATTGGGTAGATAATGGGAGAAAAATTTAAGTTACCAAGTGCCAGTTTCCCTCTTTCTTTAACTAATTGCCTTCGGCTTTCACCCTTTTTCCTTCTTTTGTACTTCTTTGTTTTCTCCTCGATCTTGGCTGATTCATCTTTTTGGAAATCTTTTTTGGCATTTTGATTTCCACTTGCATGTCGGGCCATTTCCTTGTTCTAGAACTCTTTTTGCTTCTGTTTTCTAAGAATGGGAATAGTGCAATGCTTTGTCCTTGTAGGCTTCTGTATAGAGAACTTTGGGCTGCAGCTCCCCATACTAGTTGGCATTAGGGTGCGGAAGGTATTAAAACACCCGTTCGAGCTTAATTGTTAGAAAGGAAATGAGCATGAGAATGGCTTTTATTCCCCTTTTTTTATCAATTTATGCTTCTTTTTTCCTAATCTTTTAGGTTATTTCTTCTCCTCCTACCTTGTAATATTTGGAAATATTTTCCCCCCAAACTTGTTTCTTCCTTTATAGTAGACCTTTATGTGCTGGAAACTAGATAATTTGGGCTTTTCGTTGTAGGATTATTGTAAGGAAGGGAATTCAGGTTTTTAATTGCTGTCATTTGAAGAATTAAGGCTTGTTGGCTCAAGCATGGAAGCAGAGGAGTACTCACTTTAGCATAAATGAGGGAGTAGGCTTGGAAAAGCTCAAGCTGTCAAGGATGGCCTCTATCACTTCTTGTTGGCTGTTTTTACCTAAGATTTCACCTCAATAAATAATCTAACAAGTTCTAGGACCATGAACTCTTAATCATGAATTTCCTAGAAGATGTTCCTAATTCTTCTCAAAGTTTCATGAGTTTTGTTGACCAAGTGTGTTGTTTCTTCAAGACTTGTACCGATTCATTGTTTATTTACACACTTTCAATCAAGTTATTTGTTCCTTCAACAATATCCATTTTTCCAATTTTTGCAATCTAAAGCTGGACATGGATTCATAAAGTGCCTTCTCAAATTCCGAGTTTACTAGTCTATGCCCTTATTTTTCCTGCATTGTTGTTCTTGGAATAAAAACAGAATTGGTCATTTGATTCTTGTACAGACAAGGCACTCATAATTTTCATGCTTAACAGGAAATGACACAAACACAAAATTTCTCAGTCATGTTCATCCATTAAACAACACATATTATTCCGCAAATCGAATTTTTCATTCAACAATGCAAACCGCAAATCCGACAAATTCGAAGGTAACTATTAAATGAAAGTGCAATAAAACACAAGCCAATTTTAATAACACAATGGATTTCTTTTAAAATTTTTGGGAATGTACAGATTGAGAACATGCTAGGAAAATTTTTCAGGTTCCTTTTCTTCTTTTGCAGGCTTTTAGAGGTATAATGTTAGGAGGATCTATATCAGCGCGTGCGGGAATTCGAACTTGGGAAATTTCATCTCAGATTTTTGTCTCTCGAATGCAGAGGGAAATTCTTTTCCTTTTGCATATATCTCATTGTTTAGCTACACTGCATTGATGAGTGTGTCTTGCTTCTTCCCCACCTGGTTCACTGTCCCTTCTAACTCAGAAATTCACTCTAGCGGTTTGGACAAATTCTGATTGATCAAGTCGAAGCTCTCCAACTAGATTTTTCTTCTATACTCTTCATTGTCCTCCAACTGCTGATCTCTTTCCTTCATCAATTTCTCAATTCTTTAGGCTGTTCTCTATAAAGATATTTGAAACCTTCAAATCTCTGAGCATGTTAGCCTCATTTTACGTTTCCTTCTTCTTCCGGTATGTTGAGAAGATCGCATCTCTCTTGAATTGATTTGTTGTATCCTCCATCTTTGCATTCATCTTTCCAAGCATTTTTCTTCTCTTCTCTACAGCTCCTCTTTCCACTCTTCTTCTTTGAGCTTCCAATTTTGCTCCTACATCTGCTCCTTCTTTCTAGCTGCAGCTTCTAAAAAATCTTCTCTGATCTGCTGCTGTCTTTCCCATTTCTTCTCTCTCTCTTCCATCTCCCTCTTCATTGATCGAAGCATTTTCATAATTTCTTTGTTATCTTCTCTGCTCCTTGATCCTTACCTTGTAGGGCGGTTGCTCTTGTACCTCGGGATAGGAATGGCTCAAGGGCTCATCTGAAATGCTTCCTCACGCTGCCCGGATGGATATCTTACGGTACTTCCTCCGTCTCTACGGTCTCATTTTCCTCGGCTAATAGCTGTTTGCATGGCATCCACCTCCATTATTTCTTTATGCTTTTTTCCTTTGGGTCCCCTTGTCACTCCAGGTTAGAGATTCGGAGGGAGACTCGAGGATTGTTATCTTCTTCCTCCCCATTCCCTTCACCCATGCCCGAGACAAGAGAATGCGGTGATAGTGGTAGGGTGAGGATCAGCACTCTCCTTGTTCTTGTGGTGGTAGCCTCGATGGACTCTTCGGTCGGGATTCATATGCTCATTTATATCCTTTCAAAAGGCATATAAAATGATGGCTCTGTTCACGGCGGCAGATGTTTTATAGGAACTATTACCGAACAAATGAAGTAAACCGGACCTTTGCTTCTTCGGAGTGAGGCTCCCGCTGATGGCGTGGTGGGGTTCTTCTTGTGACCTCATTTTCCTTCTCCTCCGATCAACGAGGTTCGGTATCTTTTCATAGTTTGGATTTTACCAACTTCTTATACTTGACCCGTGCTTGAGATCCCTCGATTTAAGCATTTCATTTATCAGTCTATCCCGAAGGTACCCAGACACCCCTCACATGGGCGGTTCTCCTTCATTCCCACCATATTTGCATAAAACTCCCTGGCAAGAGCTGAAAATCCTGGCGCCTTGTGTTCACAAAAGAATCCCCAACCTCTTTTCTCTATTACCTCCAAAAACGGGGAAATCAGTTTCCCAAAACCCCTTTTACAGACTCCTTGTCAAGCAGTGTCTTCCATTTTTTGGCCTCTTTTGAAATGAAATCTTTGTCTTCTTAAATTTGCTTCTTTCTCACGGCTGCTCATATTCCTACATCTGGGTTCCTTGTTCGACATTGATTTCTTCCCCAGGTTGAGGTTCCAACTGAATCTCTTCCACTGCCTCGACACTTTCACACATAATTTCGTCAATCAGTTTATTAAGATTTGTGATGTCATCTTGATTTGCTGCCATGAGTGAAGATTTTTGATTTCGCCTTGGTTCATTCTTTGGTTTTAGGGTTTTAAGATTCAAAACGATGGATGCAGAAGTGGAAAGGTTGGGATGAATTAAAGTTGAATGGAAGTTGGGCTCAATGTCATGATTGCGATATGGGGGGTCGCGACATTAAATTTCGAGCCTCTTAATTAATGATTTGCAATGAATTATATCTTTAATGGCTGGAACGCCCCAGTAAAGGTTCAAAAACCTATTTTTATTGAGATTTGGACAGTGCAGTGCATAACTTTAAAGATTTTTATCGCGACACACGAAAATGTGGTCATAACTTCAATTTCCTTTGTTGTGACCTATTTCTCCTAACTTTTTTGCTTCAATGCCGGTTTCTTGGTCGCGACCTATGAATTGATGTCACGACCAGAAATCTCACTGTTGTGACCTGAAAGTTTCTCATCATTGTTCTATTCAATTCTATTTTGGTTGCGACTTAGACAGTTTATTGCAACCAAGAAAATTTTCAGGTTTCTTTGAACAATTCAATTCACAACAATTTCAATCCACCAAATTCAAGCAAAACAAATACAATTCAATTCATATTCATCATTCAAATATTCAACGAATCCATTCACTATGCATCAAATTCAAAATTTAAGCACAAAAATAAATAAAAATATTCCCCAAACATTCCAATCATGCTATATTGGAACAAAATTTAAATAAATTCAAGAAGATTATCTTTTTGTCTCTTTTGCGATTGGAAGTTTGATTGTAATCATTCCTCCTTTGCACATTCTCATTTATTACCAAAACTAAAAATACTTGCCTTCAGCGATCATGAATAAATTACAAGCTATTAAAAACTTTCACACAAGAGTATAAGGATAACTTAAAACAAATTGATGTGGATTGCCTTCCTGGCGCTCAATTTTATTCTTTAGCTGGACTTGTTGCTGCTATATTTCTTTTCTTCCAAATTTTCTATTCGAGAACTAGGAGTCATTTTCCATTGCATTCCTCCCGGGTAGTGCTTTAATCTCTGACCATTACCCTTGTTCTCATGAATTCTTCTTTGGTTAAGTGTCTTTGCCCAGTTTGTACTTAGCCCCACTATGTAAGGTCCCTCATTTTTGATTTAAGCTTTCTGGAAAAGAGTTTAGTCTAAAGATAAACAAACAGACTTGATCTCTGTTTTAAATTCTCTCTCAAAATCTTTGATCATGCCATTTCTTTGTTTTATCCTTGTAGATTACGGCACTATCTTAAGCTTCATTCCTCAACTCTTCCAAGTATTTAGCTAGATATTAACCTCTCTTCTTTGCTTAGCCTTGAAATCAAAATTTAGCTTCTTGATGGCCCACATGGCTTTTATATTCTAGCTCGAGGAAGACGGCAACGTTTTCCAAAGACAAGCTGTATGGGGGACATTCCAATGGGAGTTTAAAGCAATCACATTACTTTGAGTGCATCAGTAAGTTTCGAGACCAATCTCTTATCATTGAGCTTATGGTCTTTTCAAATTTTCTTTATCTCCCTGTGGAAATTTGACTTGCCCGTTTGTTTAAGGATGATAAGCCAAGCTCATAATGTGTTTGATACCATATCTACCCATGAGTTTGTCAAACACCTTATTTGCAAAGTGGCTTCCTAAATCACTGATTATAGTTCTGGGTGTCCCAAATCTGTTGAGAATAATTTTTTGTAAAAATCCCACAACTGTGTTAGCATCATTCTTGGGACAAGCTGTTGCCTCAACCCATTTCGATACATAATCCTGACCCCGAGGGTATGTATACATTTCCAAATGGCTGGAAAGGCCCCATAAAATCTATTCCTATACATCAAATAGTTTGCACCACCGAGGATGCGGGGGCATTTCATGCCTTTCTTTGATATTTCCCATTCTTTTGGCATTGATCACGACTTCTTGTTCAAAATGGTCCTTGAAAATAGTAGGCCAATAAAATCGAGGCTGGAGAATTTTTGTGGGCTGTTTTGTCTTAGAAAAATATCCTCCATATGGTGATGCATGACATTCTGTAAATCTTGCTTTGCTCCACCAGCCACGGGTACACATCTTCTAATGATGGATAAGCTCCCTCTTCGCATTGAGTGAATTAAATCCCGGATGTAATTACCTTATGTCAGATCCTTAGCTTTTTTTTCTCTGGCGGTAGCTGAATTATGATGGCATAATTCCACATGCTGAGAGGGTTGCAATATCAACATCTTAAAGGTGATTGGGTGATAGCTAGGGCATGCTCATCTAGAAATTTTCACGCCTTTCCACTTTCTTCTTCTTTTGACGGGTTTTCCACTCTTGACAAGTGATCATTTATCACCTTGTCACAACCTTCTTATCTTTTATTTCTAGATCAAATTCACGTAATAATAATACCCACTTTGTCAATCTTAACATGCTTTCTTTTATATTAGATATTTAATTCTTGCACTGATGAGTGTGTATAATAACATGGGACCCCCACGAAATGTACGACTAGAATTTTCACATGCAAATACTATTGCCCGACATCTCCTTTGATGGTATTAATTTTCCTAAGCTTCATTGGGTTTCTTTGGCATAGTATATGGCGCGGGTAATACTTTGACTTTCTTGTCTGACTCCATTACAAAATTACTAGCATCACATGATTTCAAATTCATCTGTTCCAATCTGGACTTTGCCATGATGGGAGAAGCAAACTAATCTGATTTGATCTCTTCAAAAGAATTATGGCAAATTTAAATCAAATTTGAACTTAGTATCTTTCCGACAATACGCATAGTGGTCTAGCAATTTTGAGAAATCTCGTCGTCATACGTAAAATCCGGCGTAATCTGAAACTTCTAATTCCAGCCCGAAACGTAGTGGGTGACAGTGATTTCTTATAATTGAAACTTTTGCTTGGTCTACTTCTAGCCTTGCTGCAGAAATCATGTGCCCTAGGACAATTCATTCTGTAACCATAAAGTGGCATTTCCCAATTCGAGCTAGATTCTTGTCATGCACCTTTGATACTGTCCCCCACACGAGTTATGTATAAACCTTGTTCAAAAGCTGGATCCATACCTTGTGTGAAATCATCCATGAAGATCTCCATAACTATACCTTCATCGGAAAATATAGACATCATGCATCTTTGGAATGTACCGGGGGGCATTACCTGAACCAAATGGCATTCTTCTAAAAAGCAAAAGTACCAAATGGGCATGTAAAGGTGGTTTCTCCTGATCTAGGTCTGCGATAAACAGTTGGTTATATCAGTATCCATCGAAAACAAAGTGAGGGTGTCTGCCAACCTATCAACATAGTCAATGAAGCGGGGGGAAAATGAGTCCTTCCTTGTTGCGATGTTGGTTTTACGTAGTCAATACACACCCTCCATCTTTGTCACGAGTTCTTATAGGAATGAGTTCATTCTTTTCATTTTTATCACGGTGAATCTCTTTCTTGAACCACATACCTGGGCTCACAAGAGAACATCGATCTCTTTTATAAACTGCATTCAATAATTTTAGACTTATTTTACGACAACTTCTTTCATCACAGGGTTCAGCCTCCTTTGATGCTCAATAAGTTTTGCATTATAATTCGGCAATATTTTGTGCGTACAAATGGAGGGATTGATACCCGCCAGATCCTCAGTGACGTGATAGCTTCCTTGTACTTTCTCGGAATTTTCCAGCGACTACGTTCTTTAGATTTAGTTAATGCGGTGATATGATATTTGGTTTTTCTCTTTTACGGTTCAAAAGAAGAACATATTTCAAATGGCTGGGGCAATTCCTTGATATATTAACCCTTATGCCTTGGTTGCCACCTTTCAGTGGTTTAAATTACACGGCGTACATCATCTTGGTGAACGATCTGTGCACCATTTGTTTCTTTGTTATACATACTAGAGAGAACTAACATTTCTGATAATACTCAAGATGCGAAAATTCATCTCAATTTCATTGATAGAATGTTGAAAGACTTCAATCATAATTCAATTCAACCTTGAGAAGACTATTGTTTACTACAGCCATGCAGCTTTTGCATCCATCGGGGTGTTCCAAACTCCCCATTAAGATTAAGAAGTGCAGCCTTGATTTGAAAGTGGATCTGCCTTTACGCACATCATCAAAGTAGCTCCGAGTTGCTAAAGGATATTCCTAGCAACAAAGGAACTTGAACTATCACCTCGTGCCGCCATCCACAAAATCCACGAAGATGAATTTTCCCACCTTGACAAGCACATCTTGAAGAACACCTTAAGTTTGTTCATTGATGTCGATACATTGCAATGTAATTGTTGTTGGGGTTAGTTCCCCAAACAGCCTTTGCACCATTAGCCAGAGGCATCAAATTTATACGCACGAGAATCACCTGAGCTTTCTTGAATTCATATTTACCTATGGAGCAAGGAATGGTGAAACTTTGCCAGGTCTTTCATTTTCTTGGGAGCTTTTCTTCGGATAATTGCCGCTGCGGTGTGGTCAGGTTCACTATTCCTTCCTCAGCTATCTTCCTTTTCTTGTTCAGTATCTCCTTCAGAAATTTTGCATAGTTAGGCATTTGGTTGATTACTTATGCAAAAGGGATATTGATTTCTATCTTCTTGAAGATGTCTAAGAATCTAGAAAATTACTCTTCCCTTTTTGCTTTCTGAAGCCTTTGAGGAATGCCCCTTTGTGGGTATAGTTTGGTACTCTCTCATGCGACATGCTCACTACTTCCTTCAAGCTGTTCAGTCTGTATCTTCTTCTTTGCTTCTGTAGTCTTTTCAGGCGTGCTCTTCTCTCCTTTCTTTTCAGTTTCTTCTTGTTCTGCATCAGTCTTTTCTTTCCTTTCTTTCTTCTTTGTTGTTTGCCGCTAACCACTTCTTAGCCCGAACTACCATATAGTCTTTAGTTCTTTTGAGTGTCATAGGAATGTACCACTTGCTACGATTTGGCATACTAAGGGCGGTTGCCCTACTTGTGTCTCCAAGTTCTTGATGAGGCACTTGTATTCTTAAAAATACTTGGTATCGGACTTGAAAGCCAGAATCGGATAATTTACATTCATGGAAGTGTATAAGCCTCTTGTTGTCCCCCATGAAGCTGCGGCATTTGTTCTTCTAATGGTTGAGTCCTCTATTGACCACGATGGTCATTCCTGCGCTTCACAGCCCAGTCTTTACCTGGAACCTTGGTGGCTGATATCTGTTGAGAGTTGTCCATGCCTTGGGCCTTGTCACGCCTCCACCATAGAGAAATTCTCATGGTTCCTGGAGTGTTGGACTATAATGTGGAGCAGGTTAGAATTTGAAAGCTTGAAATGGTAATTTCTTGGATTCGTTTCATTCTTAACCTCCTCGACCCACGCTAGAGTCCTCTTACGTTGGTACTTCAACACTTCTTCTCATTACTTCTCTTTCCCACTTTGCTCTTTATTTCATGAAGCGGTGTGCATTTCTTTCTGTTTGTCCATCTGTGCATGATAGTAACTTCTTCATAGCTGTCATTTTACTCGACTCCATGATCCGCACTCCTCTGCTTTTACCCCTTTGAAAGCTTCGGATGGAGCTCATATTACACTTGTGAGTCTTCCTCCAGATCTAGCCTCTTCGGCACTTTTTTCTTTTGAATGCTCCTGCCGCAGGCATCAATGATGCCTTTAGATGTATCGTTCAAGGCATGATACACTATATCCATCTTTCAGCAGCATCTTGAATCTCTCCCAGGCTATAT
This sequence comes from Tetrastigma voinierianum, assembly GCA_016808115.1. Lineage (NCBI taxonomy): Eukaryota > Viridiplantae > Streptophyta > Magnoliopsida > Vitales > Vitaceae > Tetrastigma > Tetrastigma voinierianum. The sequence continues at coordinate 426,365 of JAEQBH010000861.1, forward strand.
ATAGGCTCTCATCTTCCCCCTGTTGGAACACTATGATCTCTCTTCTTCTCTCATATGTGAGAGATGGGAAAGAATACGCCCAGTAATACTTCCACCGACTCTTCCCAAGTATCAAGCCTGAACCATATGGTAATGACTCATACCATGTGGCTCTTTATATCTCTTAAGGAAAATGGGAAGAGATGCGGCTTTATCACCTCGGCCTCCTCCCATTCGGTTTCATTGTATTTGCCATCTGAGAAATCTGCCCGGATGCTCATTGGGGTCTTGATTAGGGTGAGCCCGGTGAGCGTGTTGCTGCACCATTGTTATCAAAATGCTTTAGTTCGAAGTTGTTGCATCTGATAGGCTGTCGATTGCGAGAGAATATTCTTCTTGAATGATAGGCCTCCCGGAAATCCTCCATCGTGTCGGTCATAGGAGGCCTTACGAGGCTCTTTGTCCTTTCTTCTCTGCAATGCGGTCATGTCTTTCATCGCCATGGTATTGTTCTGCCTTTCTTTTAGTCTTTCTTAAGCTTTTGAGTGTTTCTTTCCCGATTCGATTAATACTGCGCGTGATGCAAATCTGTTTCCTGTAGCATTAAGATTTCACGAAGTGAAACACACTCAGTTAATAAAGTTAGTGGAACTAAAATTGTACCAACATGGCTTGTTAAAGATCGGTGGTGTCTGACCACTTCTTATAAAAGCTGTTTTTGGTCTTTTCTTTTTTATAAAATGTTTAGAAAAATGTCCAATTAACATTTCCCTCTTTTGTTAGAATATTGATCTATTCAATCTTTCAATCTGAACAACGATTGCATAAAACTTGTTTGCCCTTTATCTATATAGACTAAAAACCCTCAAATTCACATAGTTACAAGAGCCTTACACTTCTCTTGCATGTATCACTTTGGATAAATTTGTGATAAAATAATTCTTTCTTAATGTTCATGATTTAAAAATAGAGTGCAGTCTATGATGCGCAAGTGCCGCAGTCATACAGTAGTAAAATGCAGATAGCAAGTCCGGTATCATTCCACAGTTGACAGAATTGAGATCAACTACCCCTGACTCACGAAATTCTATGCTATTTAATTTAAAAAAAAAAACTCCTTAGTGAAAGTTTACATCTAGAAAATAAGATCTAAACTATTGACTATCATTAAAAATTTGAAACAAAACAAGTAAATGACCAAAAATAAATGATATAAAATACTGAATTTAGATCGGTTTCTGTGAGAAGCGAAAACTATCAAAAATTACAATGAAGCAGTCAATCCCTACCGCGAAAATACATTGCTTTCATTTTATGTATGGATCTAGATTTATTTGAGGTGCCTAAATGTTGCAGTGGATTTCTCCATGATACTTCGTTTGAAGCCCTTGCTTCTCTCGAAGACAAGATCAAACCAGCTACCTGTATTTCTAATTCTCTTGCAAGATTTGGGCATTTTTCTTTCTCAATACTTCACACCCATTTCTTGATGACTGCAGATCTTTTGCTTTCCTTCTCAGGATATTTTGCAAAATTTCTACCACTTAATTGTTGGCTCATCCTCTAGATTTATTGGTTCGTCCCTTTCCCTTGATTAGATCTCAGCTAACACGGGGTTGGGAGCTTCCCTTTAGATTAAAATTGAACTCTCGATTATTTATATTGTTAAATACTCCGCTTCCCGACTTCAATTATGGCGAATGGGGTTATCAGAATGAACTTTAGCTCGACCCAGTTCATCGATGGTAGTCTAGCGTGAAGGGAGCATCTGAAATCGAGCAAAATACATTCCCTCAATTGGTATTCGGTACTACTATTAGGAACTTATCGATTCAAAAACGACACCAAATAAGTAAATCTCAACCCAAATCATTTTCTCCATATTTTTGCGAGAAAAATTTGTAACTACTTTGTGTATATCAAATTCAGCAAGGCTGATTCAATGCGCGTACAATTAAAGAAATGGAGCACCGATCACGTACATCAACTGTAATCGCAATGAAACTGAGAAGAAATGAATTCCATAAATTTGTCTAGATTTCATAAATTTTGATGAGTAATTTTAGAAATAACAAATAAAATCGAACCACTCGTTACGCACGGTTCGCGATTAGGATCAAAAAGAATTCAAAAATAAAATAAAAAAATAAAAATAAAGAAAATAAAATTCTACTCTAAACTATACACTGAGTTCCCCTTCTTTCCCCTTTTTCTGGGTAGTGAAGACGGAAGCTACTTTACTATTCTAATACTGTCTATTTATAACTGTAAAAAGAACTTGGGCCGAATCCCCAAAAAAAACTCAATTAGGAATTCTCAAAAGAAAATGATTCCTTTGTCTCAGTGTGACCTCTGGGTTGATATCACGAGACACGGATTCACTATTTGTTCAGTTCAGTTCAGACCCGAGTTTCTTGCGGTTCGTTGATTAGTGGTCAGCTGACCTCTGTAGTTGCGACCTCTTTTGATTGATTGTTCTCGAATTTATGTAGCAACCTTAATCTCACGTTCGCGACTCGTTGTAGTTCCCTTCTGTTGCCTTTCCCGAGTCCGCGACTTGAGTTTAAGTTGCAACCTCATACTAGTTGTCACCACTGATTACGAGTTAGGACCTCCCTTTACTTCGGCATAGCGCGTATCGCGACCTCGATTTTAGTTGCGACCACATTGCATTTCTTGCCTTTCCTTGAAATTACGTGACTTTTTTCAAGTTGCGACCTCCTTTTTGGTCTTTTGCTTTGATTCAGCGAATATATCGCCAGCGACCTCATGGTGAGTGCGGCTGCACTGTTAGGCCCTTGCCTTTAAGCAGTCGTGACCTGTGATGTCATGACCTCACATTTGCTCTTTCTTGTTGCGAGGTTGTACCGGTGCTTTAAAAACATAATTGTGACACGGATGTTGATGTTCAAGTGTATTGGTCGCGACCTCGATGATTGAGTCAGCGACCTCTTTTAGATTCTTGAATAACAAAATGGTTGCAACCGATTTCCCTAGCGGGACCGGCAGCTTCCGGCCCGGAGTTTTCTGTCGCGACCTCAGATGATGTCACGACTTCATTACGATTCTCCATCTCTTGTAGTTTGCAACTTCCAAAATCTCTTTGTTGTGACTCCTATTGATTCCATGTCGTGACCTCGAGATGATGTGCGACCTCAATTTGGAGATCCTTCATTTAAGAACTCGTTGCAACTTCAAATTTTCTTCTGAGAGACACTACGTGGCTTCATCAGCGGATCAGCGTCGCGACCTCGGATTGGTGTTGCGATCTTACCGACTTGCTTTGAATAGTTTCTTTCATCTCAACCATGTTTTCTTGGTCGCAACCTCATTAACTAGTCTTGGTGATGTTGTGACCTGGAAATAGCTGAACAAAAGAGCTCCTTGTCGCGACTTTCTTTTTTCTGGTGCGACCTCCTTTTACGTGCGGCCCGAATTCTTCGGTTTTATACGCTTTATTTTTAACAAAAATTAAATTTGAGTAAATTACCCGGGTTTTACGTATATGAATCAACAATTCACTTGTAATAAACTCAGAAAAATGGATTAAAAATCAAATGAGTTTTTAGACTCATAAATCCTCAAATAGGAAAGGATAGGTGGCTCGCTGTTGGAATCCAGCGATAAGAAAAAGCGGCGGAAATAAAAATAATTTAACGCTGAACTGCATCAGGATCCAAGCGGTTTGATGAAACTAAACAATGAATCAAGGAAATCCAGATCTTACCTCTTGTAGACTGAATCCTTTTCGACTAGTGCAGATTTGTGATCACACACCGCGCTGAAACACAACCCGAATTCTTCTAGAAGCGATCCAGTGCTTGAGCCAAGACGATGCAGTGTGCAAACGCCCTCTAAAGGTTTCCACACTAATGACTAATGGATGGGATGGATGTGCTAGCACCTTATGATAGGTCTTTGTCCCACATGAGCAAAACACCTTAGTGTCTTTCAAACTACAAAATAATTCTCTCTCAAAACACTTACTTCAAAAGAACCACCACCTTTTAGATGATAAAGCCCCTTATTTATATCGAAGCCTCCCGAAATCTTTTATTAAAATGAATTTAAACCAAATTCCACATTAACTATTAATGGGCTTAGGCAGAAGCTTAATCATGGGCTAAATAGAAACCTTTCTAACATCCTATTATAGCGCATTCTCATGTGTGACCTATAGGTTCACTCAATGTTGTGAGCCCAAATCATATTCTAAACCAACAAGTTATAATTGGTCTCTATTATGAGCATTCTCATACCCAAATCAAGTGGTCGATGACTCGAAAAACCTTACCATAGTATGATATTAGTCCTTTGTCACATGATGTCTCGATTAAGCACAAAGCATGGATGAAGTCATCTTTATACAACTTAATCGTTTCTTGATTCTCAAGTAGACTTACTAAATAAATGATATTGATAACTCCTATCAATCTCATTTGAAACGCATTGTCATTTCTCAGTCTAAGCTTATCAAAGAGGCCAATAGACATCTCACTCAATTAAGAGCGGGACAAATTCCTTCACTATCACTCACATTCCTCCACATGATTTATTGCATGCCCAACCATAGCCTGTATTACCATCCTATTAAAAATGTGAAACCCCGAGAAAATCCAATTTTCTGAAAAATGGCAAAATGGTAATTTCAGTCAAAATCCAAAATTTTTCTAGATCTCGGATGATGAAACAGACTTTACCATTGGAATCATCTCGCGAAATCTAGCTACCACGTCGAATTTCGTCGAATTCCGAGACAGTTGGAATTTCACATTTTGAGGCACACAGTGTCGGGTCTTTGTAAAAGCGAACTGTGAAAGACATGTGATGTGATAAAGTCGCTCTTCGTAGCAATCATGTGACACATGTTCGTGATTAGAGGAACGGTGAGATGAATCGGCTTAGATTAAGCCAAGTGTCAAAATCCAAGAAAAAAATGGACATGGATGGAATTTTGAAAAGTTAAATGAGAATAAGGTATGAGATGAATAGTTTATTCTTGAGTGAAGAAAGAAAACGTGCAGAAGGGTTGGAATCGTTCAGGAGGTTGGTGTTTGAGATTTTAGAGAGAAAGAGAGAGAGCTACTTCTCTCTAGATTTCCCGTCGTTTGGACCGTCCGGTTAAGCTTGGTACGTAAAGTTACACCGGCGAGCTAGCGTGGACAGGTTTGGGGTGTTTCAACAACTCTAAGAGGTAAGGGTCTTCTCCTACTCGGTTATTTTCGGTTTTAAGAGCCGTCTTAATGGTTTGGTTGATTTGAGGCTGTGAGTGGCCGTTTGATCGGTCCCAAAACTTGGGACCGAATTGTTGGAATATATGGAACCCGTTTTGGATAGTTTAGAAATTTGTTTGGGTGGTTGTGTGATAATTTCTGCAATAAATTGTGGTTTGGGTGTTTTTGGGCCAGAAATGGCCATGGATTTTGGTTCCACAAAGTGGAACCGATGCTTATTAGTGGGCTGCCCACGAACAACCCACTGCTCGTTTAGGGACCGTTAAAAACAGTCTCGGTTTGCTTGGTTGGGCCGAAAATGGTTCATGTGTGTTGTAAGCAAAATATTGCTTGAATTGAATGGCTTGGAATTGTGTGAGAAATAATATGTTAATCCATGTAATTAAATGTGTTAACATGATGTAGAATTATATACAAATATAATTGTGTGTAAGCCATTGGAAATGAATTGTAATTAGCTCAAGTTAGCTAATTTTGATGTGTGTGTGAATTAAATAACATGTGGCATGTATGTAAATTTTGTTAATATATGTGTAAGTGATATATTGGCATGTGTGGTTTAGAGTGACATAATGCATTTCATATGCCTGCAGGGGAAACCTAGAAAATTAGGTGTGAGTGCATGGCATGAAGAAATGAAAAGGAGAGGTTTTTCGCGTGGCTTGAATGCGTGAGGAGTCGGTGAGGACTCGAGAGACACGAGATTGGGTATGTAGACATTCAAGTAGGATCATGTATTTGCTTGGGTGTGTGTTTATATTTGGATGTTGCATGTGCTAGCCAGGCGGGAGTAACCTATGTAGGAGATTTTCACTGCGGGCATTGCTCACCTGTCGAGGAGATCATTATTTCGAATTACGGGAGGCGTTCGAGGAAGGCAGCGCTCTTTAGAGGCTGATTTTTAGAAGAAAGTCTGGTTGTGGCTTTGATGTTTTTGGTATTCGTTTTGTAGAACATGTATTAAACTTTAAATTTTGATATATGTTTCGGTTAAGAGTATTGTAATAACTCTTGAACTATTGGTAAATAGTTGATGTAATGTTGTGATTGGGACATGTTGTACCTTGGGTAGAGCTCCCCGTACAAATGAGACTTTGCCCGATTTTTATGAGTGGTGTCAGGTTACCCGACATCCACGAATATTCCGCAGGTTGACGGGTTGTCAACGGACCCCCGGGAAATGGGGCGTCACAACTTGGTATCATAGCATAAGGTGTAAGAGCATCGTAGGTTGATATAGCTCGATGTTGGATACTAGGGTTATAGCTTAGTATCGGTAAGTTAGGTATACGGTTTACCAAGGACTCGATGGGAAACGGGTTAGATCATGCATCCTTGTGCATTTGATGAATTAAATGTAATGTGTGATTGGATTGTGTGTTGTATATGTGATTGGTGTGTATAACATGAGTGATGTGTGATCATGTGTTGTATGAATTATGAATTGTGTGATTTGTCACGCCCCGAATCCCGGTTCGACCCGATTGGCGGATCGAGACCGAGTTCGGAAGACGAGACTGGTAGGACTCTTTGCGATTTTTTTTTTTTTTTTTTTAAACCATCTTTGGTACCTGTGGGTATGGCCCACATCATATAACATAATCCAAATATCATGTACATATCAAAGACTACCACCGGAGTGGTGTCCATCAAAATCTAAACATCTATAACTGAGTCCCATTTACAAATACAAAATTGTACTTTTACTTATACAAATCAGAGCACGGAACCTACATGTAGTGAACCCTTACAAATTAATGTTGGCCCGGCTGTGCGGATGTTTCAGTGCGTCTTCTCACGGCACCTACACGGATTAAAGCCCGTGCCTGAAACTTTACGCTTAGTGGGAAACATATCTTATAACTTATACGAATACACATGCATTTAAAAGCTGAATCATGAATAAACTTATAACGAGAAAGCCGATATCAAAATCATCATGGTCATATAATCCGGTATATAACAGGTCAAATCATGTGAACAAACTTAGACATATACAATGGCAAGGCATCCAATTCATCTCTTTTACATAACTCAGGAATTACACTTATGGTAGACTTATCCTTATTGGATCTTATACTCATGGCAGTCGGATCTTATTCTTATTCAGATTTCTCGTATACTGTATTGATCTTATTCATGTACGTATACTTATCTCAAGCTCATACTTATTTCGATCTCCCGTAGGAGTTACGGAACCTATGCTTATACAGAGGTACTTAAACACGTATTGATATTTAGATCTATCTCATATCTCCCGTAGGAGTTCACAGAACTTATACTTATCCTACGGAGTTTACACTTGTTCGGAGATACCCGTAGATATCACAGAGATTACGGAACGTGTACTGGATTTACGGAACTTAATCTTATACGGGAGTACCCGTGAGTACTACTTGATCAAATGTTTGCTCTGATACCAACTTGTGTTGGTATCATATTCCAATAAGTCCTAGGTTAACGTATACCTATACTCATACGGGAGTACCCGTAGGTACTACGGAGTTTATCCTTGTCTTACGGATCTTCTACTTGTACTACAGAGTTTATTCTGGTATTTCGGATCTTATCACGGTATTCACAGACACATACATGTATTCCAGTTTATACATGTATTCTGATATATCTTGTCTTCTGAGAACTTATGCTTGTTTCTGAAGCGATTCTTGTATTCCCGGAGCACATACTTGTCTTACAGAACTTATACTTGTATACAGGACTTATTCTTATCTTACAGATCTTATACTGGGATTACAGAACTTATTACTATATTTCGGACTGAAGTACCTGTGGTACTACGGGAACATTTCTTGGTACAAAAGTACTCGTGAGGGCTCTGAATGATTCAAATAAGAGCACCCGTGGTACCTCACGAGAACTTATCGGATACGAGGACTTATCGGGGCGGGAGTACCCATGGGTGCCTACGGGACTTAATCGGATACAGGGTACCGTAGGTACTCACAGGAGCTTATACTATTGTCTTGTCACGAGGTACCCTTAGGTACTACTAGACTTATACTTGTTTCACCGATACGGGAGTACCCGTAGGTACTACTGGACTTATACTTATTCGGACCTCCAGTAGAAGTTATAGAGTTTCTTCAAATACGGGTGCAGTGAGTGCGTGAACTAAGCAGATACGGGGTATCCGTAGGGTACTCTGAACTTAATCATATACAGAATTGCAGGTAGATTACTACATAGCAAATCTACAGGTACTAGTAGGTACTACATAACATATCTGAGAGGTACCGTAGGTACAGTCGGATCTTTATTCTTATTGGGAGTCTTATCATATAATTGTTAGATTACCTAGACAGTAATACGAGATAGTGGACACGGCACAATAAGTACCGAGAGGTGCAGTGCGGTCGAGAGAGTGTTGTGCTGCTAATCGAAGTAGAAGTACTAGTGTCCGAGAAGCAGGTCGGAGGTGTCGTGGCACTGTCCGGAAATGCGAAGTACTAATGTCTTAGAAACACGATTCGAAGAGTGCGATATAATCGAATCTGCGAAGTACTAATGTGCGAAGCACGATCGGAGAAAGTCTTGATGTCATTCAATACTTTGGTCTTAGGCAATTTCTGATTATATGAGTTCAATAACTTACTATCTTATAGTAGAGCATTATTAGCCACATTATACATTCATGACGAGATCGTCATTCCAAATCTTACAGTGGAGTATGATGAGCATGTAATCACACCTTAATCGTATTCTTATTCTTCTATGAATCTCGTTACCGGGAGTGGAATCAATCCAATCGGATCGTCCAAAACTCAAGTTATGGCATTTCATGCCAACTAGTCGAGTTTCTGGGATTTTCTCAGAGGATAGTTTGCGATATTAATTTTTTCCAGTGCCTTGTCTCGATATTTGACACTGGATCTTTGTACTCCTTCAATTAAGGTGCTAAGGGTTCTATTCAACTGGAATCACCCCATTGAACAGAAACTCAGGATACGTCCAGAAACTACCGGACTTCTCTATGATTAAGCGATGCAGGAAATGGGCATAGCCCCTGCTGGGGTGAATATTTCGACCCCTTAGAGGAGTCAGAATTTGACAATGCTCTGCTAAGTTTGGTTCTCCCTTGAAGTCTATTTTAAGTGGCCACTTGAATCACTCAAATCGGATAAGAAATGAGAAAGTTATGGCCAAAAATACAAAACTGGTCAAAAGCTGGAAAGCAGAACAAGTTCTGCAGTAGAACTTAACTTCTACCGGTAGGACTTGGCCAAAATGACCAGAATCAGTTCTACCGGTAGAACTTAACTACCCGGTAGAACGCCGAGAATGCCAGAATGGGTGTTTTCTCATTTTCCTTCACTTTAATCCATGGATCACTCCCACACTTCCTACACACCTCAAAACCATTCCAATTCACCTTGGAATCTCTTTTCTATTCAATTCCTCCTTCAATACTTATCTTAGTTCAAAGACTTATCATGAATTACTTCAAAACCCATTCCAATATGGGTTATAACTCATACACAAATCAAACTCAGGATTTATTAGGATTTATTCTAAGCCTAATTCAATTACTTTTAATTAACCATGAATTCATCCTCCAAGAGAGGGATTTCATGAGCTTCTTGTGCCATATGGGGTTTACCCACCTTACTGCCATCATTTTGGGTTGAATGAAACCACCAACTAAAACCCCATGTTTGGGGATAGTACACAACCAACCAAGCATGGCAATTCATACATAATCTCTTAGAATCCATAGCCAAAGTTAGTTTCCATACCTTTTTGGTCCTCCATCTTCTTCCTCTTCTCTTCTTCTCTCTTCCTCTTCCTCTTCTTCTCTCCTTTTGCTCTTCCCCTCTCTCTCTACGTTTTTTTTTTTCTCAAATGAGACCAATTTTTGGTCTTTAAAACATAGTTTGTTAAGATGTGTTTGGCCCTCCAAGAAAACCCATTTTTGGGTTCTTCCTCTAATTACAATTTATTATAAATTCTTCCTTTTGATCAACTTATGCATATTCTAGTTTAACCCCATCTTCCTCTTTTATGACTTTCATATCCTTTTCCAAAATTACAAGATTGCCCACTTGTATCTTGTAAACTTTAGGGTTTCTCGATTTATTTTCGAAAATTCCTATTTAACTTATAATATACCCTACACAAGTCCGAAAACTACCAGGGTATATTTTGGGGTGTTACATGATTTGTATGCTTGGTGAGTAGCATAGGAGAAAACGTTGAACACTAGGGTCAAGAAAATATAACCTTAGGTGTTCGAGAATTCTTTAGCAAAATAGTCCGAAATTGAGCAAAATATATATATATATATGCCAAATTTACAGACGATAATTCAGTTTGAATATCAAGCAGATTATGTTGTGAAATTCTGGAAAAATTTTCCAGTTTTTGCACAAGAAAAGGGCCAAAATGAAACTCTTAAAAAATTTTAAGTTGTATGAATTACAGTGGTCTAGGCTACTACATTTCAGGAGTGGCAGGGAGGCTATTGGAGGACTAGAAAAAAATAAAAAAAATTGGGAAAATGTTCTTTGGGCTGGAATGGGCTCTTGCCATTTTCTAAAGTGAAGTCCTAGCCTAACGGGGCTGTATTGTGGCCTGTAACTGGTGACGGCACATAGCGGGTGAGTAGGCACACAACAGGTTGACGAGGGCTGCACGGCCAATTTGAGACGGCCTATAGCGAGTTGGCCGGCTGGCGGCGGCTTGAGGCTGCAATGGCTGAGTAGGCACGTAGGCCTGAGCCCGAGACAGAGGGCGCGACACATGGCGAGGCCTGCGACCGCGGCGTCGCGACAGCCGGGAGCAGCGGCGACGGCTTCGCAACCGCGACCTCACGATATGGGCGGTTCGAGCTATATGGCGCACCCACAATACGTGGGGAAGGCCCGCGTCACGGTTGGGGAAGGCGTAATACGGCGCCTGGTGTACGACACGTAGGCGTAGCGTGGCGATCGCGGCGAAGCCTAGGCCATGGGTGTGTGCACCTATGCAAACTGACGATTTTGACTCAAGACAGCATTTTGATGGCTGTTTGAATCCTTTGTTATGAACATGTTCATGAACCACTTGTTCACACCAAGGTTTCCGTGCAATAAAATAAATAAAAATTTTTGTTGTTGTGGTATGATTTAAGTATGAAATGTTTTAGTATGTAAATAGTATCTCGAAATTTGTGTTTACACCTTAGAGATCTTTAATAAAACTTAACTTGCCATTTGACATGTGTAGATGGTTAGTCGAGGGAGAGGGACGTAGGGGTGGAGTCCTGAGGTGCTAATGACACCCGCAGCATTTGACCGACGGGCTGTAGCGGTAGTAGGTTGCAGTCACCGCTGTGCACAGGACTTGTGCGGTGGTGAACTAGGGCGAGGTCAAAGCGAGCCTCTAAGCGTTTAGAAGCACATCGTCCTCCGATGGTTAGAGGAGGAGTGGACTCTGAGTGGGAGACATTATAACCACGAGAAGGAAGAGTAGATATTATCGCGGCATCTAGGATATGAATCTTGATGCTTAAGAGGAAGAATACATCTTCTTCCAACCTTGAGGAAGAAGCGAGAAGACTACGTTTTACTTAAGGATATCTAGGGCGGAGCTAAGGTTGTCGGGACCAAGGCCGGGATGGGACATTTGGTCGGGCGGGCGGATGATGTGTCATTGCCGACGCTGGTTGCTGGCCCGGATTGCCCACGGCGGGGATCGAAGTTATGGGACACCACCGATCGATCATCAGTGAGACGAGTTAGGGTTGCCAATTAGTCTGGGCAGATGGTGTGCTACCATTGCTAGCAGCCCGGACACATGAGGAGGGATTGCCCCTAGAGGTATAGATCGGGGTAAGAGACAGAAGTCCTAGTCGGTTATTAGGACAGAAAGCGCTTGAGCTCATGATTCTTACATCCGGCCCTAGTATGGAGTCGGGGGACGATGTCGGTTCTAGGGTGCCACACCAGCACCTAGTACTTTGCAGACGGGTCACATAGGCTAAGACCAGAGGACATGTCAGGGTCGACCACGGGTTTGCGGGCCCGAGTTCGGTCGAGAATAGGCGGATGACTTGTGCCATGTCATGACACAGGCATATGGCGAGATTGTCCTAGGAGGCAGATGTCTCAAGGTACTGCGGCTAAGCATCCAGAACAGTCGGATATGTAGGGTATGTTTCTCCTCTTGCACTTGTTTACTAGAGTAGCGTTTAAATTGGATGCATCATATTCATTCATTAATGCATCTTGTGTGACAGATTTGGACTTAGAGGTTGAGGCCTTTAGAGAAGCCATGTGGATGTTCTTCCCTAGGATGTAGGGTGAGAGCTGACGATAGGTCGGGATTGTGAGTTAGAGATCTCCGAGATTCTGCTCATGGTGGACCCGGGGATTGCATTGAGTCGGGTGTGGGTGCACGGTATGGTCATTCACCACTCTTGGTGAGTGTGGGTTGAGTTTGTCTTTGGGACTACGTCCAATGAAGACTCATAGTTCAAATCAGGAAATGGAGAGTAATTAATGTGTGTTTGGCAAAGCAAGAAGGGGGTCATTAATCCCCTCTAGTGAAAAAGCCTGGAGTTAGGGTGAAGGAGACCCGCGGTAGTATCCGAAGGTCACATTATTGGGTATAGGGCGGGGAGATATCCCAAAATTTACATTGTGGGTGTAGGGCCAGGAGCTATCCGTTTACGTGTGGGTGTAAGAGACGGGGATATCTAAATTTACGTGTGGGTGTAAGAGACCAGGAGATATCCCAAATTTACGTAGTGGGTGTAAGAGGCCGGAGAGCTATCCTAAATTTACGTGGTGTAAGGGCAGTGGAGTTATCGATATCTACGTATTGGGTGTAAGAGACCCGTGGAGAAATCTGAAATTTCTGTGTGGGTGTAAGAGACTCGGGGAGATATCCCGAATTTCTGTGTGGGTGTAAGAGACCCGGGGAGCTATCGAAATTTACGTATTGGGTGTAAGAGACACGTAGGTTGTCAGAAATTTACGTGGTGTAGAACCCAAAGTGGAATGTCGAAATTTACGTGAGTGTGAGACCTGTGGAGATATCCGAAATTTACGTGTGGATGTAAGGGCTACGATTGGCAGGCCGAAGAAGTTCTGTTCGAGAGGAGGAAACACACGGTAATGTTATCCGTGAACAGGAGATTGAGTGATGAGGTCGGGTAACTCTAAATGGAAACATGGTCATGGTTACCACGTAGACTTAGAGTTGAGTGATAGGAGTCGGGGTGACTCGAGATTGGATACCATTGGAAGTGCATTGGGTGTTGGTGATCCGGCAAGGGCTCGGGGTGACACCATGGGGTCATCATTGAATTATGATTCATTAACAATTGTAGTTATCAGTGTTGTTCGAGTCGTTACCCCTGCGATTAGTGATTGCATATGCCATGGTTGGATGCGTATGTGTGTGGAATTTCGGTACGAAATTCTTTGGGAATAGTCGAATTTCCCACGTTTTTCGAGAGCGCCTTAGGTGCCGGGTGCGAGTAAAACGGCTTGTGAAAGACATGTGATGTGACAAAATTCACGTACTACATGTCCTCATGTGACACATGTTGCATGATTAAAGAGAGGGTGGAGATGAATGGCTTAGATTAAGCCAAGCGTCAAAATTCAAGACAAAAAGGGACATGGATGGAATTTTGAAAAGTTAAATGAGAATAAGACAAAAAATGAATAGTTTTCTTTTTCAAATTGTAGAAGAAAACGTGCAGAAGGGCTGGAATCGTGCAGGAGTTTGGTGTTTGAGATTTTAGAAAGAAAGAGAAAGTTACTTATCTCTAGATTTCTACTTGAATTCGGTGTCGGTTATTCGAACCAAGTAAAGTTGTTCTACGAGGAGCTCGTGTGGACATTGATTTTGGGGAGTTTCGACAACTCCAAGAGGTAGGGGTCTTCTCCTACTCGGTTATTTTCGGTTTTAAGAGTCGTGTTAATGGTTTGGTTGATTTGAGGCCGTGAGTGGCCGTTTGATCGGTCCCAAAACTTGGGACTGAATTGTTGGAATATATGGAACCCGTTTTGGACAGTTTAGGGGCTGTTTTGGGTGGTTGTGTGATAATTTATGCAATAAATTATGGTTTGGGTGTTTTGGGCGAATGGCGCGGATTTTGATTCCACAAAGTGGAGCAGGTGCTTGGTGAGTGGGTTTGCCATGGACAACCCGTCAGGGACCGTTAAAAATAGTCTGGTTTGCTTGGTTGGTCAGAATGGTTCATGTGTGTTGTAAGCAAAATATTGAGTGAATGACTTAGGTAATGTGAGAAATAATTTGTTAATGCATGTAATTAAATGTGTTAACATGATGTGGAATTATATACAAATATAATTGTGTGTAAGCCATTGGAAATGAATTGTAATTAGCTTAAGTGAGCTAATTTTGATGTTATTGATGTGAATTAAATAACATGTGGCATGTATGTAAATTTTGTTAATATATGTGTAAGTGATATATTGGCATGTGTGGTTTGGAAATGACATAATGCATTTCATATGCACCGGGGAAACCTAGAAAATTAGGTGTGAGTGCATGGCATGAAAGAAATGAAAAGGAGGTTTTTCTCGCATTGGCTTAGGCATGCGTGAGGGAGTCGGTGAGGACTCGAGACACGAGATTGGGTATGTAGACATTCAAGTAGGATCATGTATTTGCTTGGGTGTGTGTTTATGTTGGATCATTGCATGTGCACTTAGGCGGGGAGTAACCTATGTAAGAGATTTTCACTCACCCGGGCATTGCTTTCATGTCGAGGATCATTATTTGAGTGCTGGTTGTTCGAAAGGCGCTCTTCAGGCGGTTTTTAGAAAGTCACAGTTGTGGCTTTGATGTTTTGGTATTCGTTTGTAGAACATGTATTAAACTTTAAATTTTTTGATATATGTTTTGGTTAAGGCGTATTGTAATAACTCTTGAACTATTGGTAAATAGTTGATGGAATTTTTGTGAGTGATAATGCATGGAGCCCAGTGGCCATTTACTCATTTTTATCAGGTATGTGTGGACCGTTGTGGTCTTTGTAAAATATTAGGACAGGTTGCCATGTGATTGGACGGGTTGTACCTTGTTAGAAACTCCGTTACAAAGGGACTACGCGATTTTCATGGTGGTGTCGGGTTACCCGACATCCCTGAATATTCATGAGTTGGCGGGTTGTCGGCGGACCCCGGGGAAATGGCGTCACAAATGTCGTGAGCTACCTCGAGACACGAAGTTCCTCATAAAAGTCGCATGGTGAATTCAGGTCGAATGACTCAAATACCACTCTTGCAATGAGTGCGATGACATAATTCATGGTATTTCTCATAGCGGGTCAGTCAAATAACATGAACTTAACATGTATTTATGTTATGAGTAACATCTTATGTTCATGACCAGCAAAACGTGGTCTTTTCTCAGAAAACATAATAGTCTTACTTCATTATTAATCCCACAATAATGATCGACTATGGACTATTTAGAATAGTGTTCTTAGTATGGGTTTACTATCAGTCACATACTTGATGACATAAAGTGGCCATTTATTCGAGGATCTGATTTTATCAAGTTAAACCGAATTTAAATAACAAGATAAAATGATAAATGCCTCATGTATATAAACATATAATGACAATGTATATGCCACTGGGCTAGAGCATATCACTAACAATCTCCCACTTGCCCTAAGCCTAATTAGGCATAAATTGAATGCCTATCGATCTAGTATGACTATCACGCTTTAACTGTGGAAGAGGTTTAGTCAAAGGATCAGCAACATTGTCATCAGTATGAACTCTACATATCTTAACATCTCCTCTCTCAATGATCTCACGGAGAATAGAGGTGGAAACGCTGAGTATGTGTTTGGATTCTTGATGTGATGCGGGGCTCCTTGAAGCGAGGCAATGGCCCCATTGTCACAATAGACGTCCATGGGTTGTAATGCTAGGAACAACACCTAGTCTAAAAGCGAAATTTTTATCAGCGCCTCCTTAGTGCATGCGGGCAGGCTACGTGCTAGCCCCACTCTATAGTAGAATCGGCCACGGTGTCTTGCTTGGAACTTCTCCAGCTCACAGCACCTCTATTCAAACAAAACAAAAACCAGATTGCGATCTAAAGTCATCTAGTCGGAGCCCGAAAACCAACATAGGTACCAACCGCCTCTTAGCTACCGCCTTCTTGTCCACCATAGATCAAAAAATATCCTTGGTTCTTCTCAAGTACTGAGATGACTGCTTGGTACTATCGGTGACATTCACTGGATCGTGGAATCTACTTGTCATGCTTAAGGCATAGGAGACATTAGGTGGTGCGAAGCATGGCATACATGATAGAACAATAGCGACATATATAGGATTTATCCATGTGCTCTCTCTCTCGTCCTTTCGTGGTTGGACATTGAGACTTACTGAGCTTAATGCCATGAGACATTAGCAAGAAACCTCTCTTGGAATCTTGCATGCTAAACCTCTTTAGCACTTTGTCTATGTACCCACTTTGACTTAGGCCGAGTAACCGTTGAGATCTATCTCTATAAATCTTTATGCCTAGGATGTAGGTGGCTTCGCCTAAGTCTTTCATTGAAAAACATTTCCCCAACCAAGATTTGACACTTTTCAAGGTAGGGATGTCATTTCAATAGATGAATGTCGTTCACATACAACACTAAAGACGATTGCACTCCCACTAACCTTCTTATACACAAGGCTCATCTTCATTTTCATAAACCAAACTCTTTATGACCTCATCAAGCGAAGATTCTGCTTTGTGAAGCCTACTTTATCCATAAATGGATCTTTGAAGCTTACACCTATTAGGATTCTTAGGATCAAAAAACCACTTAGGTTGTGTCATGTACACATCCTCGGTAAGTTTCCATTAAGAAACGTTGTTTTGACATCCATTTCCAAATCTCGTAATCATAATACCCTTAGCGATAGCGGAAAAGTCTAATAGACTTAAGCATAACGACAGGTGAAAAGGTCTCATCATAGTTAATACCATGAGTTTGTTTGAAACCTTTTGCAACAAGTCGAGACTTGAAGGTCATATCATGTTTGATCTTATGAACCCATTTACAACCAATGACCTTAGCCCCCTCAGGTCGATCAACCAAATTCCAAACCTGGTTATCGTACATTGATTGCATCTCAGACTTCATGGCTTGAAGCCATTTTTCAGAATCTGGGCTCATCATTGCCTCATGATAGGTTGTGGGCTCATCTTGATCCACACGCTCTATGGTTTTGTCGCTTGTTAGGAGAAATCCATATCTCTTGGGCTCATGATGAATCCTACTAGACCTTCGTGGGCCTTGTGCAGAAGATGTCGACTCAACAACTATTTGTGAGTCTTGTAGAATTTCCATGGAAGGCTCGATGGCAACTTGTGGTTTTGAACTTCTTCAAGAGATGTCTTACTCCCACGACTTCTTTTGGGAAATGGGCTCTCTTTCCAAAAAGACTCATCCTGAGCACAACAAACACTTTGTTCTTAGATGGGATGTAAAGTAGTACCCTTTTGTTTCCTTTGGATTCCCCACAAATAAGCACTTAACAGATTTGGATGCTAGCTTATCGAAGCTTTGGCGGCTTTATAAAGCTTCCCATGACCACGAAAATCTTGAGAAAAGGAAACGAGAGCAGACGGCTTTCACATCCACAACTCATATGGTGTTTTCTCAGCCGCTTTTGATGGAATTCTATTCAATAAGAATGCAGTAGTCTCTAATGCATATCCCCAGAAGGATATTGGAAGATATGTTCGACTCATCATAGATCGAACCATATCCAATAAAGTTTGATTTCTCATTTCAGATACACCATTCCATTGTGGTGTTCCAGGTGGAGTGAGTTGTGAGACTATCCCACAATCCTTAAGATGATCATCGAAATTTTGGCTTAAATATTCACCACCTCGATCAGATCGAAGTGTTTTGATATTCTTTCCAAGCTGATTATGTACTTCATTCTTGAATAATTTGAACTTTTCAAATGATTCAGACTTATGCCTCATTAAGTAGATGTAACCATATCTACTAAAGTCATCGGTAAAAGTAATGAAGTCATGATAACCTCCCTCTATGTGAAAATTGAACTTATTGGTCCACAAACATCACATGTGTATAAGGCCCAATAAGTCACTAGATCCCATTATTATTCCAACAAAAGGAGCCTTGGTCATTTGCCTAGTAAATAAAAGATTCACATATTTCAAATGACTCTAAGCCAAATGAATGTATTAGCCCATCTTGATGGAGCTTCAAGAGATCGTTTCTCAGTGACATGGCTAACGACAATGCCAAAAGTAGGTTGGATTCAAATTAAATTTGGACTTGAACCTCTTAGTATTGATGTTATAGATAGGCTTGGGTTGTTCCAAGTTTAGAACGTAGAGACCATTAGATAAATGAGCATTCCCATAAAAAAAATGTTTGCATTATAGATGGAGAAAATATTATTCTTAATAACAAAGTGAAATCCATCCACTTCTAAACAAGAAACTGAAATAATGTTTCTGCTCACAATAGGCACATAATAACAATTCTTTAATTGGAAAACAAGTCCACTAGGCAAAGTCAAATCATATACTCCTACAACTAATGCAGCAACTCTTGCTCCATTCCCCACTCGTAGGTCCACTTCGCCTTTAGCCAATGATCTACTGCTTTACAAGCCCTGCACATTTACACAAATGTGAGATCCACATCCAATATCTAATACCCGTGAGCGAAGTAGACGTTGACTTCTATCAACATAAATACCTGAGTGGTAGCCTCTTTACTCTTCTTTCTTGAATCTTCCAAGTAGAGCTTGCAATTCCCTCTTCCAATGACCTTGTTCATTCTGAGGAAACAAACTCCCTCCTTGGGTGAGAAACTTTAGCTTCTTGGCCTTAGTCTTGGACTGTCCTTTGCCTTTAAGGCCCTTGTATTGCCTTTGCCCTTTCCTTCTTTTCATGCCTTCCCCCTTTCGAACCATAATATTGGTTGTCTTTTGAATGTTCGTCTCAACATTCTTTAACATTCCATGTAACTTAGCAATAGATTTCTCCATATGGTGCATATTGTAGTTCATAACAAATTGATCAAAAGATTCAGGCAATGAACCTAGAATCAGATCAGTAGCCAACTCATGACTAATAGAAGCACCAACCTTATCAAGCTGATCGATGAGACCCTTCATCTTTAGCACATGTGCACTTATTGAAGTGCCAGGAGTCATATTGCATGGATTCAATGCTTTAGTGGTTATAAACCTTTCTTGACATGTTTGCTCTTGGAACATTCCCTTGAGATGCACCATCATATCAAATGCCTCCATTTCCTCAAATTGCTTATGAAGCTCAGAGTTCATGGTTGTAAGCATAAGACAGGTTACATCAACAGAGTCATTCAAATGCTTACTATAAGCATCCCTTTCGACTTGTGGGGCATTGTTTAAGAACATACATTATCAAGAACATACATCTTCCTCTCTTGTTTAAGGACAATCCTTAAATTTTGAATAATCGAGGAAGTTTGATAAATTTAAGTTTTTTCCTTTCCAGGGCGAGATCCATGAGTAAATGTTGATGTGTTGTTTGATGCCATTAGTCTACATACAAAAAATATGTAAACTTTTTTAATAAATGAGGTCTTCAATACTCCCACTAAAATTAATAACTCTTTTAATTAACACAAAAACAATCTTATAGTTGCTTAGTGGAGTGAAAATCCACGTTTGACTTAAATTCAAGCAGCTTTGGCATAACACTTAAACTTAAGCTAACTCGGTAGAAAACTCTTTCCTTTTATGCCCTTAGGCCCAAAACCGTTATGATAACCTAGTTAAGTCTAATCATATTCAATCTTATGGATATCACCATTATCATCATGTCTTCCTAAGATGACTGATACACCACAGCACAGGAAGCTAGATTAAAGACGTCGAGAGGCGTGGCAGAGTGTTAAATTATGAAGACATTTATGACTTGTATTTTATGTGATGAAATTATCAGTTGTTGGGCAAAACTTTATAAACATACATGCATCACATACAAATCATATTGTAAGCATAAATGTAAACATGACGTATCATGGCCCATTTCTAAGGT